>VCHN02000014.1:81823304-82423304 GCA_007115665.2 Sequoiadendron giganteum | reverse complement strand
AATGAGAAGTTTGACTATGTTTTTTTTAATACAATGGGAAACAGATAGCCATTTGGAATGAGTATCTATTTCATTTGGTATGGTTTTTTAAAATAAAATCAGTTTCATAATATATTTTATATTATATATAATGTATACTATATATATAATAGTATAGTATAGTAT
Source organism: Sequoiadendron giganteum (assembly GCA_007115665.2). Taxonomy (NCBI): domain Eukaryota; kingdom Viridiplantae; phylum Streptophyta; class Pinopsida; order Cupressales; family Cupressaceae; genus Sequoiadendron; species Sequoiadendron giganteum. The sequence continues at coordinate 82,423,139 of VCHN02000014.1, read as the reverse complement.
ATTATATATATTATATAATATAATACTATATAATATAATATATGTGTTTTGTTTGGTACATGTTTTTAAAAGAAAGTTTCAAAATATATATACATTTTTTTAAACGAATATTATTTCATTAGCAATGGATATCCATTTTTCTTTGGTTCTTACCATGGCAACATGTAATTTTTACCCAAACCTAGTAAAAATTCAAAGCAAACTTTCACGTTTTTGGGCAAATGAAAAACACATTTTTTTGTCATATCACCATTTTTTGGACCCCCATGATCCTGCACTCACCTGCACATGCTTAGTGAATAGTTTTTAGGATGCATCCACTTCAAAAATTCACTAACAATCTATTCAAAATATATTACTTGTACTAAATGTTCTTAACCATCTTTCCACTACTCGGTTTTGGAAAGTTAATGAAACAAAAAAGGTGGGGGTCCACACATAATGGTATGTTGCATTTCAAAGATATAAATGAGACCATCTCTATCTGTTATTAGCATTCGAACCTCTTAATCTTCACATTAAAAAAAAAACTTAGTAGTTTTAAAATTAATATTCCAAGCAGTACATAATGTAGGAGCATCTAGGCGGACTAGCAATCGACATCAACCAAAAATAAGCTTCTAGTTTGGATTTCCATTTTGGTGTTTTTTTGGGTTCATTTGACTCTCTTGCCTTTGGAAAGCTCTTGGTGAGTTCAAATTTGCATAAAATCATTTTTTTATCAAATCATCATTTTAATGCTCTGCAAGCAGTTTTCAAAAATTATTTTTAGAAAACTTGTAAGGATTGGAGTACAATAATTTAGTAGGGGCATTTATGGAGGTGGCATGTGAAATATGCAAAATTAATTGAAGTCATACATTTTTGAGTTTGAGAGATTTAAATGCTGAAAGTTTATTAAAAAATTGAGAGCAATTTACGAGAATTTTAATATCTCATGATTTTGGAGGATTGGTGTAAAATCCTTTTGCAAGGGTCTATGTAGTACTATTCGATGCTTGTACGTCAATTTTTGTGTGAATCGGAGAACTTTAAGGTTTTTCTCCTATCAACACTCAATTTGGCACTTCTAGAGTACCAATTTGATCAATTTTATTGTGGAAGGGTATTATGAGGGTAATGGAAATGAACTATCAGTTTTTATTCCTTCATTAACTATTTATCTATATAAATAATGTGGGGGCCATTTGGAACATAAAAGAGACAAAAAATCAAGATTTTAGATATTTTAAAATGCCTAGGACAGAGAAAAATGCCTCTGGGAGTGTAGGAGTTAATAGAGGCTTAAAATGTCCCATTTAATGCTACATAAACTTAGAATATGGATATTTATGCTTGGGGAGACTCGGGCACCCATTTTGGGGCAATAATTGATAATTTTTAATGCATTTTTCGAAGGTTTTTGACGAAAACCGTGGGAAGAAGTTTGTGAGAAATGGGAAGGATAAAAATACCTTTGTAGAGGTATTTTTTGGGGGTTTGGGTTGCAGGTTTGAGCAACACCAGTGAAGGAAAGACAAGGCACTAGTGTGCGAGAGGTGTAAAGATTTTGGAGTTGTGTGAAGGTTTGAACAATAGCAAGAGAGCTTTGGAGCAGCAAGAAGAATCCAGAGAGAGAATATTTATGGAGATTTTGATTTTTAAAATGTATTGAGCAATTTTTATTTGTATAAATTTGAATGAAAGAAGTTTTAGATTTGATTTAAAATGGTTTCTCTCTTTGTTTAATCTTTGTTGTTTTGTGAGTTGTTGATTGGGGTGGTTTGTGTTTACATCACTACAATTATTCTTCTATGTCACATTTGTATAATTTGAGTGTAGGAATCTTAAATTAAAATTATTTTAGGCTTCACTATTTTTTAAGAAAAAATTGGTCACTTAAGAAATTGTAGAGCAAGAAAAGGGATCCTAGACCTAACTAAGATCAACTCTTTTCACTTACCCTCTACATTTGAACACAAAACCAACTAGGGTTGATGATTGGATTACTGCCACAATGGAGATCCAATCTCCCAGGGTTTGGTCCTTTTGAGTTGCAAAGAGAAGATTTTTTTACACCTATTTTAATAAGCCTATTTGACATAAACCCTAGATTTGAAAATATAATTTATCGCACAAACAAAAATGGAAATTGATGAAACAAATATAAATCTAAAAAATGGTGACAAAGAGGAACTTGTGACCTAAAGCTAAGCCTGACTTGCAAGGACAGTGTGGTGGGCACCCTAGATAAAAAGAGGTTACCCTTTTTGGATCCATAAATCTCAGATGTTGTGTTACAGTCTACACTATGTTTCATGTAGGTGTCTACTGACGAAACATTCAGATTTGACATGCACACATGAAAATAGGGGGAAAGGTTGTGTTGTATAGGGGATTGTCTAAGTCAAAATCCATTTTGGTGTTTTAACTCCATGTACAACAAATGATGATGATCAAGAGGGTGTTCCCTAGGCAAGGAAGAGGCCAAAATAATAATTGACTAAAATGACAAATAATAAATGATAATATTACCTTGGTATGAAGCCCTTGTCAAAGTGATGTCCACACTATAAGATGCCACCAAAGGTTGTTTCATGGATGCTTGAATCTCTTGATAGACGTACAAGAGGCTAGCTCACAAAACAAGATAGATTGTTGTAGCTAGCATGCAGATGATAAGTCAATACATCTTCACAGTTTGTATCATAACAACTCCTTGTTCATAATCATCTCTTTTCTAATGTTCAACTAAGAATAAAACTTGTTTATATATGAATCTCAGATGATATTTTTAAATATAGGATGACCTTGGATCTTTTTAATTATCCAAGGATCGACACCAAAGTTTAAATTTAAAATAGGTCACCCTTAAGGTTAGGGGTGCCCACACCCAAAAATGGATTCTTTTCCCTCAAATGTATCAGGATGGGCTAGGGATTTTGATGTACTTTAATATTCTGACCTTGGAATGAATAATTATTATTATAATTAATGTTATAGGAAAAATAGTGTTGGAAAAACAAGAATAGACAACTAAGAGGGGGGTGAATCAGTTTTTACCAAAATCAAGCTTATTCACCATTAATCAATCTTTCATCTTAGATCTGATAATTAACAGTGCAAGCATAAATTGATAACACATCAAAGACACATGAACACCAAGATTTTATACATGGAAACCCTGTTAGGGGAAAAACCACAATGGATGTTAGTCCACAAGATTATACCCTGTTAATAGTATAATGAAGAGTAAATAGGGAATGCACGTGCATTCAGGAACACTTCCTAGAGCTCACTACTCAGAGGAAGGCTCACTGCCTTACATACAATAATTAGAATAAATCCATCTGATGAGGCTGAACTAAGAAATCAACTTCTACAAAAGCCTGATGACAGTTCCAGTTAGGCATAGAAAAACTTCTACACACTTTGGTCAAAATCTTCCATACTCTGCTCAATCTCTTTCATACTCTTCTCTTCTCTTGAATGATTTTATTTTTATTCGCACATGTACTTCACATACACACATCGAGCATACATCAAAATGAGGAAAAAAAATCGCTCTTAAATATCCGTTACATGGATTTACATCAACTACTTTGTCGGCCACAAATAAAGAATAAATTACAACTATTAGCTTTAATACATAAATAAATCTTAATACGCACCAACACAAGTTGGTCACAACACAGTGAGGACCCAAATAAACACCTTCAAGCACACCAAACAATAAACTATTAATCCATAGAGATCCGCAACACACTACCACCATCATGTCGTCCAAGAACATGAAAACCTTAAACAAAAGGAAAAATCTTCAATCACAAACACTATGATCAATGTGGATGTACTGAACTGATAGAGCATGATCTAGAAACATTATTGATCAACTCAGAAACATAAACTATAGAAGTTGTGAAATCCAACTTCACAGACCCCAAAGACCACCTACATGCAAATAACCTGTCACAAAAGAAGACATTGGAGATAAAAAAGCAAGGGTGCTCTGAAAGCTAAGAATTGTATTAATCAGAGAGTTTAAAATACAATGAGATCAATCCTTAAGAAAGGAGATCAAGAGAAACCTAAAAGTAACCCTAATAGGTAAACATTTAATAATTAATATAATTATTAAATGTCACATTATGCAAACTAAAGTGAAATCTTAAGAGAGGAATAAAGGTAACTTAATTAACATAATTAAGTTAAAACCTTTACTCTAACACCCCCCCTTAAGATGAGCAAGAGTGCAGCTACAAACATGTGCAAGAAAGAAAAGGTAAGTACAATGCATGAAAGTAAACATGGGTCCCAACAACTAGGCCTGATCAGGTACCCATTTACAAAAGAAATGCAAACTAAATGAAATGAGGTAAAGGAGAAAACCCAGTGGGAACAAAACTCCCCCCCCCCCCAAATAGAATGCAAAGAAAGGAATATGATGTACTAATGAAAGAAGGATAGGAGGAGGATTACATGATACCCCCCATAGACAACTTATATCATATAAGTACATGTACAATGGTCTCCATAGGAGAGATAGAAAGAGAGAAGAAGCCCCCCCCACAATGAAGAAACTCCTGTCACAATGGTAGACACCTAATGTAGAATAAAAAAGGAGATCTTGAAGTGGAAAATGATATTCCTCCCCTTGGGAAGAAATGGATCCAAAGGACAATGTCGAAGAAACCCTGTGAAGAGTGATGAACCAATCTGTCTTAGGATGTGTGCTATGATCGGATGCTGAAGAATCTCCCTATCTGAACTGAAACAAATGATGTCAAATCCAAACTGATGTGGAGAATCCTAAAATGCAACTTTTGAATGCACTGATAATAGTGGGCGTACAGTGATAGCCTGACTGTCAAGTTAGAGGAGATGAATGTCATCATAAGAATCCTCCAAATCTGCAATATAGGACTCAACAAACAAGAAAGATATGTCTGCAACATAAGAGTCCAAAGTAGCTATGTCTGGAAGATGTATGATTCCTTGCTACACTGAATCGGGAACAAAAAGAGATGAAATCTCAGTCTCAGTTTGAAGGGCAGGAATTGTGAGACAAGCCTCTGATCCATCAGAAAATGTAAGGGTGTCTAAATACTCAAGCTCCTCTAAAGTATCATGATCAAAGGGTGTATTCTCTCTCCAAGAAATGGGTAAGAGACAATCTGAAGTAGGATCCTCTGGGAATGGAGAGAGATTGGGGTCTCCATAGATCTCCCAAAGACGTGTCCAAAGTGGGTGAGGACAATCAAAGTCCGATATAGCCAACATAGTGTCATGATCAACACTAGATAATATAAGTCCTACTATGTGATTTCTAATAATATCCCATGCTAATTTTCCCTCTGAAGTGGCTGGTTCAAGTACGAGATCATACAAATAAGGAAAATATTAAGCCACCTACAATGTGTAAGTATGTCATTTGCCCATGACTCATAATTACCCCGTTCCAGAATAACAACTGAAGGTTGAGTAGAAAAACCCATGATAACTCTTCAAATGAAAAAAATTGAGAAATCTGACCTTACTGCATTTAGATCAAATTAATATAACCCATCCCACGCAAACATAACCCATGTAGGTGTCAGAGCGCCCAAGTAATTGAGCAAAGTGTAAAAACACACAAAGCTAAATAAAATTTACCTGGTAAATTATCTAATCAAATAGACTGTAGATCTGTAAAGATAACTGCAACACCTTTTCAACGCCTATTTGTTTGCACAAAACAAAGTTTGGATGCAAAAGATACGCCCCCGGGAGTGAAAAACATAAGTTCTAAATTTGATTGACAAAAAGGACTATAAAATTGAAAAATCAGGAAAGATAACTAGCACCACTGGAATGACACCAGAACCAGCTTTCCAGCGATATCTCGTTTTCGCAAAATGGAGATCGTATGCAAAAAATATGACCTATTTTGTGCAAGCAGCTCCAAAAACGTTTTTGGGTTAAGCCTAGTAGTTGGGCTAACCGCTAGCATTAACCACTAGTAGTAACTGACAGCGGTGCCCATTAACTTTGTGAATTTTTTTCTTGGTTTGCATGTTGTACCAGGCCATACGACCCATAAATGAAAAAAAATTGCCTCTCAGAGTCACTACGTCCGATTTTGACAATTTGACAGTAGATTTAGGGGTTTTTGGGCACTCTGAATATGATGGTGAGGTCCGTTTGGACTCAAAAAACTTCAAAATTTCAGGTAAGCTCTGAATCAGGGACCCTCAAAAAACTTCAAACCCTCGCAGATCTGACACTGTGAAGCCAAATTTGATGAAACAAAGGTCAATCTTGACTGAATTGAATGTTCCAAACACAATGGAAACTCCTTCAAAACACAAACAAGAAGCAACAAGTTTGGAGCTCTGATACCATGTAGAATTTTTGAAATCCAACTTCACAGACCCCAAAGATCACCTGCATGCAAATAACCTATCACAAAAGAAGACATTGGAGACAAAAAGCAAGGGTGCTCTGAAAGCTAAAAATTGTATTAATCAGAGAATACAATGAGATCAATCATTATGAAAGGAGATCATGCAAAACCTAAAAGTAACCCTAATAGGTAAACATTTAATAATTAATATAATGATTAAATGTCACAATATGAAAACTAAAGTGAAATCTTAAGAAGGGAATAAAGGTAACTTAATCAACACAATTAAGTTAAAACCTTTACTCTAACATAAAGAACAACCAAAATTACCAGAATTTCAATCTCATCTCCCAAAAACACTTTCTACAGTAACTGAATGACTGTAGGAACACATATCTTCATAACTTTCTCAATTCTTCATTTGTACCACTGAAACTTTAAGAAAACATACTAGATAGGCTCAGTAACAAACCCTTTAATGCGTGACACCAAAAACTCAATGTACATAAACTTTCACCACTTAGATCTTCATAGCATCACAGACCGTCTGCAATATATTTATTACAATTTTCTCAATCTCCTCGACATATACAACCTTAAGCATCACCAATGCTAATATTGTTGACATCAATGACAACCACATATCAACAATACAACCAAAACATGCAATTATCTCCCCCTTTGGCATTGATGGAAACACATGATATGAAAAAATAATACCATCAACACAACTAGTTGTCCAGTTCTCTCCCTTTGTTGACTTTTCTCCCCCTTTCTTCAAGAGTTTTTCACATTGTTCTTCTCCCCCTTTGACATCAATGGTAAATTACACAAGCTCTGAACCACATGTTTAGCAAATATAACTACTCCCCCGGAGTAGAAGCCATCACAACATAAATTTGGAATAGGATATGGCTATGAATTCACAGACTGATGCAAAGACCTGCATCACTTAGTTTTGATTAGGAGGGGAAATCACCCCTAAATTTCCTCTGAGGTACTCAAAATTATCCTTAGGTAATGGATTAGTAAATATTTCTGCAATTTTCTCCTTGGTAGGTATATACTCTAGTCTAACTTCTTTGTCACTTACTTTATCTCTCAAGAAGTGATATTTGATAGATATATGCTTTGTCTTTGAATGCAACACTGAATTCTTAGAAATTTTTATGGCACTGGAATTGTCACAGAATATAGCAATAGGTTCTTTATACTCAATTCTGACATCTCTCAACATCTGCTTCATCCATAATCTTGAGTACAACTGTTTGCAACAACAATATATTCTACCTCAACAATAGATAAGGAAATGGAGTTCTTCTTTTTACTTAGCCAAGACACCAACTTCTTCCCTAAGAAGAATGCACCACCACTTGTACTTTTTCTGTCATCCACATCTCCTGCCCAATGTACATCAGTGAAAGTTCTCAAGATAAGATCATCATCCTTAAGATACCAAAGACCAATATCAATTGTCCCTTTCATATATCTGAAGATTCTTTTCATAGCAGTCACATGAGACTCTTTGGGATCAGCTTGATATCTAGCAACCATGCATACAACATTCATTATATATTGCTTGGTCTGAGTCAAGTAAAGCAATCCACCAATTTTTGACTTGTATCTTGTTTGATTTTCTTTAAGAGAATGATCATTCTGTGTAAGTTTGCATCCGGTTACCATAGGTGTACTAATTGGCTTTGAATCTTCCATACCAAACTTTTTCAGTAACTCTTTCACATACTTAGATTGAGATATAAAAACTCAATCATATAACTGGGTAATTTGTAGTACTAAAAATAATTTCAGCTCTCCTATCATTGACATTTAAAACTCACTTTTCATTTCATCCACAAAATTCATACACAAATCAACATCACCTTAAAAAATAATGTCATCAACAAAGAATTCAATGATCAATTCTTTATTCAGATCCAACTTGAAATACAGATTGTTATCAACAGTACCTTTATTGAATCCAAGCTTCAACAAGTATTTATCCAATCTAGCATATCAATCTCTAGGAGCCTGCTTAAGTTCATATAGAGCTTTCTTCAATCTGCATAACATGTTTTCTTTGTTAGTCAGTTGAAATCCATTTGGTTGCTCAACATAGACTTCCTCTTCTAACTCACCATTTAGGAATGTTGACTTTACATCCATCTGATAGACTTTGTAATTCTTGAAAGAAGCATAAGCAAGAAATAATCTTGCAGCTTCAATTCTAGCAATAGGGGCAAAATTTTCTTCAAAATCAATACCTTCCATTTGTGAGTACCCTTTGCAAACTAATATTGTTTTGTTTCTAACCACTTCACCTTGTTCATTCAACTTATTTTGAAACACCCATTTAGTTCCAATCACTTTTTTTCTGAGGTCTAGTAACAAGATCCCATGTATCATTTTTCTCTATCTGCATTAGTTCTTCTTTCATGGCTTCCATCCAATATTCATCTTTGCATGCTTCATTGATATTGCTAGGCTCAATTTTGGAAATTAGACAATACTCTTCTAAAATTATTCTTCTAGTTTGCACATCTTTTCTCTTATCTCCTATGATCTGATTGTAAGAATGATTTCGCCTTACATACTTGGGAGTTTTAGTATTTTCTTTGACTTCTTGTTCTTGTGTTCTTTATTCTGCACTTCTACTAGTTTTTGCTTCTTGATTCCCTTGGTTCACCTAAGTAGTTTGAAGTTGATTTTGTGTCTGAACATTATTTCCATTGTTAGTTCTATCATGTTGATCATTTGAGTCATATCCACTACATCTGGATGGTCTATTATTATCTTCATCAACTTTGACATTTTCACTTTCAACCATTTTATTCAACCTTTTATTGAAGCACTAGTAAGATTTTCTCTTAGTAGAGTAACCTAGAAAGATTCCTTCATCACTTTTAGCATCAAAATTTCCTATATCATCATCTCTCTTGATGTAGCATTTGCTTCGAAATATTTTGAAATATTTGATAGTAGGCTTATAAGCAAACCATAGCTCAAAAGGGGTCTTACCATAATTACTGTTGACATTTACTCGATTAATGGTGTACACAGTAGTACTTACAGCTTCTCTCCAATAGAAATAAGGAAAATTTTCTTCCAGCATCATGGTTCTTTTAGTGTTTAGAATAGTTAATTTCTTTCTTTCAACAACTCCATTCTGTTGAGGGGTCTAGGGAGTAGATAGTTGTCTTTGGATTCCATGCTCTTCACAAAAAGAATTGAATTCCTAGGAAGTGAATTCACCAACTTTGTTTGACCTTAGGCATTTGATATTTTGACCTATCTCATTTTTTCCATAGCTTTGAAGCTTTTGAAATTTTCTAATGCTTCTTTTTTTTCTCTTAAAAAATTAACCCATATTATTCTAGAGTAATCATCAATAAGCAGCATAAAGTACCTTTCACCTTGGAGACTTTTGATTCTAGATGGACCACATAAGTCAGTATGTATCAGGTCCATTACTCCATTAGATTTATACTATTTTCTACGAAAGGAATTTCTAGTCTGCTTTCCCATCTGACAGTCCTTGCACATAGTGTTAGTAGGCTTTACTGACTTAGGAAGATCTCTGACTGCTTGAGTAGATCTTATCTTGAAAATGTTATCAAAGTTCACATGACACAACCTCCTATGCCATAACTAGCTTACATCAACTTGAGAAATTAAACAACTTTCACTAGCAGCACTCAAGTGAAAAATATTACCTCTTGTCTTTGTACCTAAAGCAATCATATTTCTAGAACTTCCCCTTATTCGACACTTACCATCCTTAAACTAAAGATTGTAACCCTTGTCTACCATTTGTCCAACACTCAACAATTTATTCTTTAAATCTTCTACATAAAGAACATCATCGGTATTGTGCTTACCACCAAAAGAAATAGTGCCTCTACCACAAATCACACCAGAAGTGTTTTCTCAAAATCTTACAAAACCACCATCATAGTTTTCCAAGCTCATAATCTTGATTTTATCACTAGTCATATGATGTGAACATTCGTTGTCAATTACCCACTTATCCTTTTCTTCATTTTTTGTTGCAAGAGCTTTCTCAACACTCACATCACTAGTAGATTCAATGGACACCTGACCATTTTCTTTGATATCAATGAATACCCATTCATCTTGAATTTCAGTTTCTTTATCAGATTCATCATCAGTAACACCATCTTCAACATAATAGCATTTATTTTGAAATCTAGCATTATCAGGTTTATACTTAGAGACTCTTTCAGGACATCTTGATGCAAAATGACCTATTTTACTGCAAGAAAAAAAATTGATAGATAAATTTCCTTTGTACTTACCATGACCTTTGGCTTCTCTTTTCACAATCAATTCTTCTAGTTCTTCTAATTCTTTTTCTTCATCTTCAATCTGTTTCATCTCATCTTCATACTTGAATGTATTTTTGGAACTCTCTCCCAGATCATATCTCTTCTTGTTTTTCCCAGATACAATAGCCTTAAATGAGGATTTTGTCTTAGGAGTAGACTCACCACATTCACTTAAATCAAAGGCAACAAGTTTTTCAATTAGCACGTCTCTTGTCACATTTGTCACTGTCCCGAGTTCATCAATAGCATGAGCTTTTGCTTTGTAGGAAGAAGGCACATATCTAAGTATCTTATTCACAATTTTTTCTCCATCCAAGATTCTACCGGAACATCTAATTCTCATCACTAGTTCATTTACCTTTTGAGAGAAATAAAGGATTTTCTCATCTTCACTCATCTTCATGTCCTTCCACTTGCCTTTTAGACTATGTAGTTTAGCACTTTTCACTAGTGGATATCCTTCATACAGTGTTTCCAAATTTTTCAGATCTCATGTGTAGTCTTTAGACCCAACACATTTGACATATTTGAATCTATCAAAGCACTCAAGAATTATTCAATAGCCCTGGTATTTTTTTCAGCTTCTTTGACTTCATCAGCAATAGATGGACCATTCTGAGGGATAGTATATGCATTCTTTGTATTCTTCCAGAAAGGCTCACCAATGCACTTCAACTGACATTCCATTCTGACCTTCCACATAGAGTAGTTTTTTCCATCGAATCTAGGACTCTCCTTCTTGTATGATGCCATCTCGGATCACCTCAAGCTATTAATCTTTTGCTTCAAAGGAACCTACTCTGATACCAATTGTTGGAAAAACAAGAATAGATAACTGAGAGGGGGGTGAATCAATTGTTACCAAAATCAAACTTATTGAGCATTAATCAACCTTTAATCTTAGATCTGATAATTAAAAGTGCAAGCATAAATCAATAACACATTAGAGACACATGAACACCAAGATTTTATACGTGGAAACACTATTAGGGGAAAAACCACGGTGGATGTTAGTCCACAAGATTATACCCTATTAAAAGTATAATGAAGAGTAAATAGGGAATGCACATGCATTCAGGCACACTACCTAGAGCTTACTGCTCAGAGGAAGGCTCATTGCCTTACATACAAAAATCAGATTAAATCCATCTAATGAGGTTGAACTAAGAAATTAGGTTCTACAAAAGCCTGATGACAGTTTCAGTTAGGCACATAAAAACTTCTACACACTCTGGTCAAACTCTTCCACACTCTGCTCAATCTCTTTCACACTCTGCTATGCTCTTGAATTATATGATCTTTATTCACACATGTACTTCACATACACACACCAACCATACATAAAAATGAGGAAAAAAACCACTCTTATATATCTGCTACATGGATTTACATAAACTACTCTCTTAGCCACAAATAAAGAATAAATTACAATTGTCGACCTCAATACATAAATATATCTTAATGTGCAGCAACACAAGTCGGTCACAACATAGTGAGGACCCAAATAAACACCTTCGAGCACACCAAACAATAAAGTATTAATCCATAGAGATCCACAACACGCTACCACCATCATGTCATCCAAGAACATCAATTTCTTAAACACACAAGGAAAAATATTCAATCACGAACACTCCAATCAATGTGAATGTATTGAACTGATCAAACATGATCTAGAAACATTATTGATCAACTCAGAAACATATACAACAATCAAATTTACCAAAATTGCAATCTCATCTCCCAAAAACACTTGATACAATAATTGAATGACTGTGGGAACACGGATCTTCATAACTTTCTCAATTCTTGATGCGTACCATTGAAAATTTCAAAAAAATACTAGATAGGCTCAGCAAAAAACCCTTTAATGTGCGACACCAAAAACTCAATGTACAAAAATTTTCACCACTTGGATCTTCACAACATCACAAATTGCATGCAATATATTTATTACAATTTTCTCAATCTCCTCGACATATACAACCTTAAGCATCACCAATGCTAATAGTGTTGACATCAATGACAACCACATATCAACAATACAACCACAACATCCAACAAATATGGTGTCTATGTAGTGTGAAATTGATTGGGGTGGCAATTTATGATGCTACAAAAAATCTTTTGGCTTTTTATTTTCTTGGACTTATAAACTAATCCTTGACTCCAAAGTTCTTGGTAGGCTCAAAATACCTTTAATTAGTATACACCACAATTAAATCTAAGGTAAGGAATTATAGATGGTGTAAATATCTAATGCATATTTTTATTTCCTTTTTCAAGGTGTACATTTCAAGAAGTCAAATTATGTAAATTTTAAAATGCATGACAAATAGACCTTCCAATAGTATAATTTAATTTATAAGGAGGGGTTCTTTTTAGTCTTTCTTAGGTACCTAGTTTAGTGTCAAGCCTATTAGTTTAATGTAAGGATTCTTATAAGGTGGTTGCTAGTTGCCACTATGAAATATTATATTTTCTATAGTTAGATGGACTAGTTGGATAATGGTATGAAGTTTAAGAATGGGATAGATTGGGTATAATTTTAAGGATTGATAAATTTAAGTAACTTAATTATTAATAAATAAGTAACTAGCATGGATGAGAACCTTTCCATGAACCTTGGTCAATTCCATCACTTTAGTCAAGGCCTATACGATATTTAGTTTTTTACATCTACCTCAATTAAATGGATGTGATAGAATGGGCCACTATATGTTGGTTGGGATCACATTTTTCATTTCCCTCCTAGCAATAGGAATTCAAGGATTTGAAGACTAAAAATCAAGTAAGAATAATTGATCAAGCTCAACATCATTGTTGTGTTTATATTAAGAAATAAAATTATGATAAGTTACCACTTGTACTATTGTTTGTGAGTTTCAAAAGAAGTAAATACTTTTAAATTAATATTGTGTTATGAATAAAAAATAGGTATTATTATTTTTGTTTGTTACAAACATCAGGATTTAAATTAAAGGTGCTAATATTGATGCATTATTTGATTCTTATTATCAAACTAACTTGATTTCCTAAAATTTGGGTGAGAAAATTGGCCTAGAAAAATATAAAAATCTCAAGGCTTATGCTTTGGATTAGATTAAATAAGGTTCTAATGCACTCATTAGAAGGAAATGCAAAATAAAAAAAATTGTTTGTTTTGAGGACAAGAAAATGATTGAAGGTAAAGAACATAGAAGATAATTTAATATACACATAATACCTTCACCTAAATTCTTTCATTCTCCTTAGATAAACTTGAAGTAGAGTGCATCCTAGCTCCACTTAATTTCCTCTTTTGATATGTTGATGGAGAAATGTGGTTTCTTATCAAACCATCAACATGATGTTATGATCAAGATGATTCAATAGAAATTTAGATAGCATAACAATAACATCAAAGTGGATATGCAAATGGGATGGAAGGAATCTCATTTATATAATTTCCATGAGAGAAATTAAGGGCCAAAATGCATTGGTTGATAGATGGATAAGATTGATTCAGGATTAGGATTAGGATGAAAATTTGTAGTCATGTGAAAAGTGTCACATGAGGGATAAGGGTTAGGTTTAGGATGCACATTAGGGAAAAATCCTTATGTGAATGGATAGGATTAATAGGTGTGATATTAAATAAATGGATGGGATGAAAATTTAGTTTGAATTTTAGGAAGTGTCTAGATTTAGTGAATCTAGACAAGGTCAAGTAGTTAGACATGTGAAAGGGACACTTGTCACATTATAATGATTATAGATTATGATCCATGTGAACAAGTGTAAGGGATAGGATTAAATGGATAAGGATTGAGGAGTAAAGTGGAACTAAATAATGGAGGAAAATGTAATGGGGATTAATTATCCTAAATTAATTAATTATTTATTTATTTTTAAAGGGGTAAAAACTTTATTGAAATCAGAAGATTAACAGTACCTTAAGAAAGAGGGAGCCCATTGGCTCCCACAAGGGAAAACCCAGAACATCAAGCACCAACAAGACCACCAGCCCACCAACCAACATCAACTTATCCCTCCATATCATCCACAGTGACCCTCTCAAGTTCAAGAACATACTCAAGAGATAATTGACTCCACCCTTCGATCCTCCAATCATCCTCATTCTTAGACGCCCACTTGGCCAAAAAATCAACTTCCCTATTCCACTCACGTAGAATATGGACAAAAGACACCACTTCCAAAGTAGAACACCTTTTCAAAATTTGTCTAACCACCAACGCAATCTTCCAATTAACATCAACAACCCTTTTCCCAAGCAAAAGATTCACTATAATTTGTGAATCAGATTCACAGATAACCTTACGCCAACCCAAGGTGCAAGCATGCTCAATAGCCCAAAGAATCGCCAACCCTTCCATAAGGTTGTTGGAATTCCACCCCTTATGGATGGAGAAAAGAAAAATATCTGAACCATTTCCATCTCTACCAAGTCCACCAATACCAGCAAGCCCTTGGTTACCTCTAGATGAACCATTAGTATTAATCTTTAGAAACCCCGTCGGATGAGGCAACCATCTGCCAACCCTTTGAACCTTCCTTTTCGCTCTCCTCCATCTTCTAACACAGGCAGAGACAGGAATCAACCCCTTCACCCCCAATCTATTCACAATCTCATCATCACTTCTTTCCAGTGGAAGGGCCATTTCACATTTGGCTTCCATAGTCTCCTGGATCATACCAATAATTTTGTGCCAAACTTGTTGAGCCATCATCTTTTCTCCCCGAAAGATCCTACGATTCCTCTCCAACCAAATTTTCCAAGGGATGAAGGTAGGACCAATGCACCACAAAATCTGGAGAAAAGAGGCCTGGGAGGGGGGCCTTCCCAAATTACTCCAGAACTCCACAAGAGAAGACGCATGAACCCACAGATGTTTCCAAACACCTCACCACCAATGCCAGAGCAACATAGAATAAGAACACCGGAAAAATAAATGGGGAGAATCCTCCTCACTACAATCAAACAACACACACATAGAGGGGCCCTAGAATTCCCACTTACAAATATTCTCCCAATTCAAACATCTATTCCAAGCCATATTCCAAATGAAATAATTACACTTGGGCCAAGAAAACTTGTTCCACACCTGTTTCCACCAAGGGACCTCCACCCCCCTGAAATTATGAGAGAGAAACTCTTGATAGCCACTAGCCACGGTAAAGACACCCTTAGGGTTCGGGCTCCATGCTAGAATATCCTTTTCCTTAAGGGAGTTGGATTATCTAGCAACCAAGATATTCTGAAGCATAATACCATCCTCCTCCAACCCGAGAATAGGCCATTGACTAGGGTCTTTCCACCTAGCTACCTCCACCTATCCACCAGGGTCAAATTTCTTAAAATCACTCACTCTAGACCAGCCAACCTCCAAAAAGAACTAAGATAGAGCCACCAAATCAGGGTATGGATGTAGGATGGGTGCGTAACCATCCCAAAAATCCAACAAAAACATAGCCTCGACCCCCTTATTACAAATACAGAACAGGCCCTCCTTGATAAGCGCATCCCCTTTCATAAGTGTTCCCCAAACCACCAAACCTTTCCCTTCCAGAGGAAACCTAGGAAGCTCCTCCTTACCAATCCCTGGAAGATACTTGTGTGATAAGATCCTAGCCTAGCTATGATCCTGCTCCACACACCACCTCCAATAAAGCTTAGTAGCCAATGCCAACCCAGACCAAGCCACCTTCCGCAAACCAAGACCTCCCACCTGCCTTGGGCTACAAACAACATCCCACTTAACCAGGCTCCATTTAGATGAGGACAAGCTACCCACCCATAGGAATTGTCAAGCCAATGAGTCCATATCCTTCACAAACCCAGCAAGAGTCACTTGTAACATGCACCTATAAATAGGAAGAGCCTGAACCATGGATTTCAGCAACAGAACACACCCGACAAAGGACAACCATCGATGAGTCCAATGACTAACCTTCACCCGAAAATTATCCAAGATATTATGCGAAGATTATCTAGGGAGTCTACCGAAAAAGATAGGAATAGCCAAATAGGTTAAAGGGAGGGAACCAATCTGGAATCTCAAGATATGAGCAATCCTATGTTGAATAGGCTACGGAGTATTAAAGAATAAAATGGAAGATTTGTCTTCATTAATCCTTTGGCTAGCAGTAGCAAGATAGATATCTAAGGCCTTGCACATATTCAAAGCTTCTCTGATCTGGGCCAAACCCATCAGAGCCGTATCATCCACAAATTGTAGGTGTGACTATGGAGGCCAGTCATTTCCCCATTTGCACCCCTGAATCAAACCCAGCTCCACATTACGTTTCACAAGTCTGGCCAAACCTTCAGCCAAAAGAATAAATAAGTAAGGAGAGAGAGAATCCCCTTGACGAAGACCCCTAGAAGCACTAAAGAGAGTGGTAAGCTCGCCATTAATCAATACTAAGAATGAAATGGAGGTAATGTAGCTCATCACCCACTAGATCCATCCCGCAGCAAATCCAAAGGTAGTAAGAATTTTCTGCAAAAGGACCACCTCACTCTATCATAAGCCTTCACCATGTCAAGCTTGATGAACATAGCCTTTTCTTTCAAGGAATCCATCGAATGAATGGTCTCCGTAGCAATAATCACCCCATCCAAAATTTGGCGGTCCTTCACAAAACCACTTTGTTCCTCAGAGATAAGCTCACTAAGCCATCACTTCAACCTTTCTGCTATCAGTTTGGAAATAATTTTATACACCACATTACAAAGAGAAATGGTCCAAAATTGATTCAGATGATCAACCCCCTCACATTTGGGAATGAGTTCTAGGAAAGTAGAGTTTAAAGCCCAAAGCATCTGCTTGTTATTCTGAGACTCACGCACTGCCGCCAGCAAGTCCAACTTAATGATGTCCTATAATTCTTGATAAAATTTAGCTGTAAATCCATCAGGACCTGGGGCTTTTCCTTTCTTCATCTGAAAAACAATACCCTCTAATTCCTCCAATGAGATATCTCACAAAAGATACTCATTCATCTCCCTCATGACCAAAGAGGGAATACAAGACAAAACTTGGTTTTCTTCCTCCGAGACATCCTGAGAGTCTTCATGAAATAAAAAGGCATAGAACTCTGAAGCTTCTCTAGAAATATCCAGCCATGATGATAGATGCTCACCCCTACCATTCACCAGAACGGGCATAGAGTTACCATGTCTCCTAGCCTTTACCGAGTTGTAGAAAAAGGTAGTGTTTTTGTCCCCCTCCTGCAACCACTCAACTCTAGCCTTTTTCTTCCAAAACATTTCCTCACGTAGCTCCCACTCCTCCAAATCTCTCTGAGCCTAGGCTTCCTCCCTGAGTAAATCCTTAGAAAGACCACACTCCCTTATCTCAGGAGTGATGACATCCAAGACAGCTTGAGCATCATCCTTAGCATGAAAAATATTGCCAAAGTAACACCTATTCCACCTTTTAAGTTGATATTTCACAAATTGAAGCAGCTTAGAAAAGGAATACATGGCAGTGCCAAAATTAGGTCTTCCGCTTCCCCACCATTCCACCATATGCACTTGCAAGGAGGAATATCTTAACCACATAAGTTGGAACTTAAAAGAAGGGGACCGAGCCACCCTAGCAGAAGAAGCTGAAAACTTAATAGGCTAGTGATCCGAGCCCCGCCAGTCCAAAATCTCAAAGCCAGAAGACAACCCTCTGCCAACCCAGAAAAAGGACACCAAAAAATGATCAAGTCTCTCAACAATACAATTCTCCCCTAATCTCCTATTGTTCCAAGTAATATTCCCATTCCGAGGCTTAATATCAACCAGGTTCAAAGCAAAGATGCTATCACGAAAAATGAAGGCTAAGGGAACCAATCTCGCAACACCACCCATCTTCTCATTTGTCTCAATAATAGCATTGAAATGCCCAACAACAATCCTAGGGAACAAAGGAGCTAGGCTTCAAAAATAAATAATATGGGACCACAATAACTTCTTACCAGGGAAATCATTAGGCGTGTAAATGTTTGAGAGAAGAATAGTTTCCCCCAATTCCAGATTTGAGACAACCACAAAGATGGAAGACATGGAGGACACCCACCAAAGAGGACAATATTTAATGGATTCCATAGGCAAGCCACCCCACCTGCATTACCATGAGCCCCAATACACTGACAACAACCGCGCACCCACAACTTGGGCACCACACCCAACATACCTTCAACTGATAACTTGGTTTCCTGAAGGAAAAGAACATCAGGAGAATGAGAACGCACCAAATCTCGAACAACTTTTTATCAAGGGCCACTATTGAACCCCCTTACATTCCAGGAGAGGACATTCATTTTGGAGAGGTATAGAAATGTGAATCGAGAGTCTTTACAGACCCAGCCTCCACCAGAGCCTCACCCATCAACTTTAATTTCTCCAAATCCTTCTTTTGCTCTGCTTTAGAAGATTTGTCCAACACCCCTTTCTTTAGGTCCTTCTGAAGAATTCCCAATGAGGGAGAAGCCTTATTACCTTTTACCAAGCCTACTCTAACTTTCTCCAATGGGCTAGAGAGCCCCCCTTCCCTCAGCTTTGCTTCAACTGTTGGCTCCACCCTCTCATGAACCACCATACTCAGGACTGATTCCACCTGAATAGCCCCAATCTCATGAGAAGATTGGTTGCACTCTGGGAAAATGCCTTCTTGAACTCCTTTTGAGACACCTTGATCCACAATCAACAATCCCAGATTTATCTCCTGATGACCAAGATCGTCAAGCCCCTCAAATCTATTACAGGAGTCTCTGTCTTGCCAATCCTTAATCGTCCTCTTATGGCCCCGGTTCCTATTATGAGCCTTGGTTGGGAGAAAACCTTCAACATCCATAGCCTCACCTGATAGGGGCTCCTTTCCCTTGTCAATCTTTGAGGGATAGTGAGAAGGTTGAGTTGTCGGCTTCTCTAGAGATTTAAACTTCGGGCATCTTCTCTGCAAATGCCCATATTCACAACAGAGACGATAACCGAAAGACAAAGTCTCGTAGTCAAGCTGCTGCACCCAAGAGCATGAACCCACTTGTATTTCCAAATAATTTGGGATAGGGTTATTTAAATCCATTTCAACACAAATATGAGCAAAAGTCATTACCTTTTTATCTTGATTTTTTTGAGATGGGCCTACCAGTTTTCCAAGCAATGAGCCAACTCGATGCAAAATTTCATTGCACCAAAATTCCACTGTAAATCTAGGGAGGTGAACCCAAACTGGCACCCGATTCAGTAGCTCCTCTGAAGGATCAAACCCCGCATGCCATGGCTTAATGAATAGACCAACCTAGTTGTGGAAGTAAGGCCCACCTTCAAAAACTATATTGCGATCCACCATTCAATTAAAAGTCACCATGAAGTAGTTGTTTGCTAATAACATTATTTCCAATTCACCCTCCGAGGACCAAGAACGATGAGCCCA
This sequence comes from Sequoiadendron giganteum, assembly GCA_007115665.2. Taxonomy (NCBI): domain Eukaryota; kingdom Viridiplantae; phylum Streptophyta; class Pinopsida; order Cupressales; family Cupressaceae; genus Sequoiadendron; species Sequoiadendron giganteum. The sequence continues at coordinate 82,403,004 of VCHN02000014.1, read as the reverse complement.
TGATTCCAAAAAATAGAGCGAAGCCCTCATTCCCAAAAAATTTTAGAGCAAAGCATGTCTTGAGTAATACTCGATATCCTCCATAATTGATTCAGGTTGAATAACCAACACCGACCTTTCCTTGGATCGTTCATGGCACCCATTCGTCTTTGGAATATGAGAACCGCCAGTGTGGACAAACCCATGATTACTTGGGTCATCTGAAAATAAACTATTATTAAAAACTTTCGGAGAACAATTTGGAGGCAAAGCCCCAAAGGAAGCACAAAAATCCAAAGGGTATTTGAGCCTTGGTGACTCCCCTTGAGCCATGCAAACACAAGTCCCAAGACCTTGTGAAGAAAATTAAAAAAACCCCACCTGCAGATCCCGAACAAAGAATGGATCTGACCAAAGGAAAGTGAAATCCCCTTCAAGAGTGGCGGACAACAAAGGGAACACCTACAACAAAGAGACTCCACTGACCAGAAAAATTTTCCGCAGCCAGAACCCTCGCATGAGGAGGAGAGCACACTGGGAGATAGACTCCCCCCTTACCGCCCAAACCAACGCCACCCGTAGGAGAGCAGAGCACATACGTGAGTAGCAGTCAAGAAACAAGCATGCAAAGAGGGAAGAGCCCTCATGCATGTCACGACCTCACACAGGGAAGTGCAATGCGCATCACCATCTCCATCTCTTCTCTACCTTATCCGAAATTAATTAATTAATTAAGAATTGATTAATTAAATTACTTGGAGAATTAGGAGATACAGGTAATAGATAAATTAATTAAATAAATAATGGATATTTAATTAAGTAATTTTCTAGGAGAAGGTGAGATAAAGGTGATAGGATAAATTAATTAAATAAATAAATATTAATGGCTTAGGATAGGCTAAAAATAGGTGTGGCTAGGTAAGATCATATATTAGGTGTCTATATTTTTACCTTCTTTGAGATGATGTTGTGACTAAGAGAAGTAACACCATTTAAAATAAGAAGAAAGGTATATGGACTACTGATATGATGTCATAGTCATTGGAAGGATGTGAGTTAGGTATTTCCCCTTGAGAGGACATGCAAGTTCAAAAACACAGGTGTGCTCTCAGAATAGATAGTGGAGTTAGAGGATGAAGGATGAAAGGAGAAAATAGATAAGGATGGATGGAAGAAGATAATAATTATGAAGTGGATTTAGAGGATTGAAATAAGGGAATAAAAAGTAGATTGAAGAGGGTGATAGAATAGAGAAATAAATAAAAAGATAAAAATTTGAAAAAAAGTTACATGAAGGGGTTGAAGCACCCAGTGCTCAAAAATTATTTTTCTAGTACTTTTTCCTTTTTTTAAGTATGGTGTTATGGGTAGATAAATTTTTATCCAACTTAATTCTTGTAGATGAAGGTGGGAACTACTAATGTACAAGTTTTTAGATCAATTGGAAGATGTTTGCATATTCAAAATAAATTCTGACAAAGTGGTCCATCAACAATTTTGTATGCACTTTTGTGTATGTTTGATGATTTGCAATTAAAAAAAAATTGGGTTTTTTATTTGAATATGATTATTATTATTTTGGTTGAATAGATAAGATATTTTTGAGGTGGCTAAGAACATCAATACTCTGATTTAGGGTCTTGGTTTTTGAACTGCATCATGGGCGAAGCTCATCTGGTTTCTAATAAGGGATAAAATGGGTTGCAAGATCAACACGAGGAGGTGGAGAAGGAGGAGATTGACAAGATGATGTAGTGGTTGCATGGGATGAGGATTCTCAATTTTAGTTATAGTATATTTCTCTGTAGCTGTGAGATGTCATCCATTCTTCTGTTCTGACACTAGCTAGTTCTAATGGTTGTAGGATTTAGATTGATCTATAGGAAGAGGATGATTATATATTTTCTTCAAGTTCTAGATGGTCCTTATCTATTGAATATGACAAGGAATAGTTCTAACAAGTGAAGGTCAATGTAATCCCCCAACAAACATTACCATCAGATATTTATAAATTATGATTAGTATAGTGAACATAATGATAAAAAATAAAAAAAATTTTATACAAAAGCATGCATTATTTGAATTCAAATTGGATTTTCAAAACCACATGCAAAATTTCATAAATGACACTTTACCTCTTTATAGTGCATGTGACAACACATGAATAGGATTCCATAATTTTAGAGACATGATCCATTATACAAGAGGTTTCAAACTTTTAGAGTTATGTTTTTCTTGAGAATACCATACTCTATATACTTTTGTATAGATTTTTGGATATTATAATGTGTGGATAGTGAAGACAACATCAATGATCGCATGAGATACATAAGAGAATGTGAATAGTAAGTGGATTCAAATAGTTTGAAAGGATATATGCATAATTAAGTGGATAGAGATTTCAAGAGAGTGAAGGATATGTTTGAAATTAGAATTAAGATATGTTTAAATTAATTATATATAGAGATAGAGTTAAAGAAGATTATCATTTCTTAATTTAAGTCTAGTTTTAAATAGGGAGTTCTCAAGGAAATTTAAATTCTCTAGAAAATATTTTAAATATGAATATGAAATTTTTTATATGATATAGTATTTTCAAATAATGCCAATGAACAAATAGAAAAATAAAAATTAGCATATTTAAACAACAATTATAGTTTAGATTTTATAGAATCAAGTTTCATCACACAAAGGCTAGGGAAAACATATAATTTTAGACATACACAAGAAGCATTTTAAAGACTAGTTAATATGAAATTTCAAAACATAAAGAAAAATTTATAGACAAAAATCCCTAATCATTAGGGTTTGATACCAAACGTAAGGCTACAATTTTTCGAGTATAAAATTGGATAATTTTAATATATAATTGGCAATGTATTTGTTAGTGTTATTAATTAAGTTTTAATATTATAAGTATTTCTAAAAATTAGATACAAATGCACAAAAATGCTAATTAATCAATGCTATCTAGTTTAATACCTAAGCACATTACAACCATAATCAATAAAACATAAATTGACATTCAACAATATAAATATGATTAAAAGAGAATAAATAACATTTTTGAATAATTCAATTAAATCCACTTCATCTCATTTATAATTAACAATATATTGGAATTGATTTTAGTAATTATCTACATCATAGGTCTTGGAAAGGTCATTCTCACCCTAGGAAGATATTAATGATATTGTCTCTTACTATGGAACATTTGGAGGACTTATGTAAAAACACAATCTATTACTTGCACTATTCCTACTCACACAAAGCCCTAGCCAGGACAATCTTAGGTGTAATTTGTACCCCAAGTTGTAAATGCTTTGTGTGCCCCTTCTCTAGTAACCATAGCCCCACCAAACCAAAGTTTTCATCCTTGAGTGTTCTCCCTCCCTTTCCAAGTCTTACATAAATGACTTATATAAGCCTTAAGGGTTGGTTTTCAAACCATAACACTCTTTCACAAAGGTTGCATTTAATTATTATTTAATAAATATAATTATTCCTCCCTCTGAAAATATTTCTACTTCTCATGAATATTCTTCTTTTATCTCCAAAGGAAGATATCAATTATATTGGCTCTTACTATGGAACACTTGGAGGGACTTATGTAAAAACATAATTTGTGCCTACTTGCACTATGCCTACTTGCACAAATCCCTAGCCAGGACAATCTTAGGTGTACTATGTACCCCAATTTGGACATGATTTGTGTGCCCCTTCTTGAATAACCATAGCCCCCCAAACCACTTTTTTTGTCCTTGAGTGTTTTCCCTCCCTTTCTAAGTCTCACATAAATGACTTATATAAGCCTTAAGGGTTGCTTTTCAAACCATCACACCCTTTCACAAAGGTTGCCTTTAATTATTATTTAATAAATATAATTACTCCTCCCTTTGAAAAAAGTTCTACTTCTCATGAATATTCATCTTTTATCTCCATATTAACCAAAGGATCATATTATCCTTTATTTTTCTATCTCCTTTTAATTCTTTCATGTCTTTATTTTTACTTTGGGGAAAAGGGCTCATTACATATCTAAATATATTTTTATATTCTAGCCATTTGTTACACCATGTTTGCACTTAAATACCCAGATATCCATCACCCACCTTGATATTTTTACCTTTTATCCTAGGTTTAAATACCATGGAATATGAGATCAATCCACATATATACCATGAGAAATTGACTCTCAAGTTCATGAATTTAGGTTCATATTTATTTTTCCACCCCACTCATTTCATTTTAATCATGAGATAAATTGGTACTAATTCATGTGATTAATTATAATACATTATTATTTAGTAAAATTTAATGTGTATTAATTTATAATGGATTTTCATTCTTATATTAGTTTCACTTCAAGAAAAATCATTCTATTATTTTTTGATTTGAAGCACTAAAAAGAACCTAAATTCTACATCAACTTACTAGGATATTTACATGACTCAAGAATATTGTAATTGATCAATACCCATAACTTTACATTCAATCTAATTAAATGGGGCAACCTAGGAGAACTTGGCCCTTATGATATAATAATTTCACCACTTAGGAATTTTTAAAATACTAATAATAACTAATAGTTAGTGAAAAAAAGAGATCATGATGACCAAATTATAAGAATAACCTGGTTCAAATTTAATCATTCTTCTCCCAAGAAGTTTTGATTCTCAAAAATAATTAAAAATATATGGTCAAAAGAGAAGAAAACTATCTTTAAACCTTCAAAATTAGTTTAGTATATTTATTTTTGTTGTTTCTAAATTATAAGGTGGCATTAGATAATTTTCCCAAACTCTTAATTAGATCAAATGATTGTCTTATAAATATCTATATTTAATAAAGGAATATATATTTAAACATATTTTAAAATATCTAATTTGTCAAAAGTAAAAACATCTATTTTTTATTATTAAGTTAAAAATATATTATAAATAACATTTTTTAATAAAATTGATGAATAAATGTCTTATACTACTTTGTATGAATATTTATGTTACACATCTATAAAAAAGGGTGGGTGGAAAAAATATCATGTTGAAGTTCAAGGTCAAGATTTTAATTACAAATCCAAAGTGATAAAAATGAAACAAGACCAATAAATGGAAATAGATAAAGCATTGGAAGGTGGAAGAGGATCACAATAATTTATCTTTTCCTATATATTAAGAAGGTCATTGTCATTAAGTAAGGATAGTATCCAATAATCAAAACCCCTTCATTTTCTTCTTTAAAAAGTGGCTAGGTGTCACAAACAAGAGAAATAGCTAAAGCTATGTACTAAAATATTCAAATTAAATAATAATTAAAAGGATTGATAATTATTATAAAATTTGATATCTCTTATCTAACAATATTAAAATTTAAAAAGAAATATCACTTCCTTGAAGAAAGTTGAAGGGGAAGTCCTTTAAGCATGTGAGGAAAGGGAAGATTTGATATCTTATCATTTACAAGTGTATTCCACCTACAAGAACATAAATTAGATGTTAGATATATAAAAATAAAAATAAAAATAAAATATTCCATTAAAAGAAGTACTTACTAATTTTTAGTGTGGAATAAATTTTTAGAGTAATTAGAGTTCAAAGAATTAATTTATAAGAACTGATTAGCCAAATTTATAATTAAAGAATGAGTAAAATATATTAAAAAATTACCATTATAATTAAAACATAATTAATTCATAAAACTCACTACAAATCAACATCTTTACCTATAGAAATTTCTAGAATTTATATTTATGCATTCAACTATCTAATTATGCTTATATCACTTCTTTAGTATCTCTAGTACACACTTGCATCGACCTTAATTGTTACAATTAATATATTATATTAAATTATTTATTTATATTAAAATGTGCATAGGTATATTATGAATACTATTAGAATTTTGATAATATTATTAACTTTACTTAATAGAATGAAAAATGTCATAAAAAATCTCAAATATTCAACATATTAAAAAGAGACTCAAAAGGTGATACTGTTATGGAAACCACGGTTATGAATGGTGGGGAGAACACTAGGAGATCCAGGAGGCTGGAAAAAAATAGTAAAAAGAGACTGGTTATTGAGGATTTGGAGGAGGAGCGGTTTGACAGCAAAGAGTATAAGGATGAGGAAACTGAGGAAGAGGAGGATGAGAATGTGGAGGGGCCCCAGTTTACCCTAGAAGACATCAAGCTACCAAAAGAAACCTCAGCCTCTCATTCTCTGCATCCCCCGGTCAATGAGCTTGAAGAGATCTTGGGGACTTTGGACATGGGGAGGAGCCTTGTGCCTTGGAGAGGAAAATGGACAAGCTCAACAATCGGCTTCATGGGTTGACCCACTTTACAATGAAGTTGGGCCACTGTGTCACTAGCACCCTATCCACAATTATCAAGGAGGATTTGGAGGGTAATAATGGCTAGGAGAACAAAGACTGGGTTGGTGATGATGTTGTGGACCTCTTGTTTAAAAATTGGGATAATGCTAGTTAGTTGCTGCCTATGCTGGTGTTCAATTTTTTGGTTGCCTTTTTGTGGTTTATGTGCTATCAAAGTGTTGTCTCTATTAATTTTTGCTTCTATGTTATATTTTTAGACTTGTTCCTTTTTCGCCCTTATGGCTCCTTGTGAAGGGTCTGGCGCTGTAACAAAATTATATATAAGTTTGAGTAATTTATCGTCTCAAATAACTAGTTGAAATGCTATAATTGATTTAGGAGATATAATTATAATTATTTAAGATCACAATGTTTACCAATCACAAGTACAATAAAATATAAGATGATATTTTAGAATGATGTAAGACATATAAGTAATTTGTGTAATATAGTGTACAAAACTAAATCATTTGCCCTAAGTTTGTAGACATATATAATATATTTTATATATTATACTTTAGATATAATTGACATGATTAAATATTATGAAAGATCATATTAAAATCATAAAGATATGAGACCAAAAAAAAAAAGAGGGGGGGAAGAGGAAGAGGGGGAGGCATGTGGTTATTTATTTTAATGTTTTAATAAACTTTTTTTTTATCTATTGATGCATTGTGATGGATATAATAAAATACTATTCTAGTGATAGTGATGGTCAAACAATAGATACAAACTAATACACATGGGCTACTCTTAGGAGTGTGATTATGTCCTCATGATACCATGATGTATGTGATATTATCATTTTTTCTCTTGCACCTAGTTTTGTAATGGAAATATTATTGTTCAAAGTATAATGGAATTTTTTCAAAGGAAAAATATGGAAGACCTTATCATCATTGAGAGCATAAACATTAATAACACCGAGGAATTATTTTGATATTGAAAAGTACCCATAAAACATGGTTGGTGGGCTCACAATCATGGTCAACCAATAACTAATGTCACATAGGAGATAGAAAGATGGCAATCCCTCCTCAACTAGGCTCATGTCTACTAAAAAAATGGTTTGAAGGCCAAATGACATGAAATTCTATTGAAAGATAAAACCAAACACATCAAATTGACATCCTAAACACAAATTATATAAAAATTTAAATATTGAAGATGGGCATCAATAACAAAATATTTATGTGGAAGGTCTACTAGAACTCAAATATTCAAAAAATACAACTAATTGACATGTATCAAAATTCATCTTCTCATTATCCAACTCATCTAGAGCCAAATAAATATTATGAAGAAATGCATAATTTATGCATTCGAAGGAGTTATAACTCCATATTTATCTCAAAGTGTGTATATATAAGGTTTGACATTTTCATGAGTATTTAAAGATGTCATCACAATGTTTTTTATGTAACCATATTTGGGTGAAAAAGTAAGAGCACATAGGCCACTTGGATTAAGAGAATCAAATGATAACCCTTGGAACTATAATAAACATGATTTTAATTTGATAGTAATATTAATTATTATGAATGGTTAGAATTTAGTTTATAAGAGTATAAAATATCAACAAAAAATATGGAAATAGTAGTGAAAATGCAACTTAAGAAAACACACAAACAAAGTTTCCATTAAAGAGAAATTATATGACATAAAATCACACTTTCAATGCATTAGAGATATTATTATATATGTAAGCTTTTTATGAGATTATTTCCTACTCAATCTAGAAACTAAACAAGAAGAATGAAATAACTAATCCTTCTAACTGTAGATCAATGTAGAAGCAAAGTCTTTGGTCAAATATTGGATAAGATAAAAAGTTTCACGAAAAAAGAGTTAAGAATAATTAATCTTTGTAGGCCATGAATTTTTAGAGATCATTTTATACAAGTCTTTGAAATAAAATAATCTCCTCTAATATCATACTAAGGATGCAATTTGAAAATAAAATGATCCATGGTTCAATCTTCAATAAAAATCTAATAAATATAATGCACCTAAAGAATATGGTGATTACACTCTATGTAGAGGGAGCAGGAAAAAATATTAACTATCCGAATGGCTATAACACAATTGGAAATTAGTGTAACTTGGAGGTTATTGATTCTTTAACCATTTGAACCATATATGGGATCTAGAGATATAATCTCTAATACATCTATTTATCTACTTAGAATGATATTTTCCATTAATTTAAAAATTATGGAAAGGAGTTATGTCCATGTCAATGCCTACACAAGCCTTGGTATAACATTGAGAGTATATCTCTCACTTTTCTAGTCACATAGAGGATTAGAAAGATTGATACAAGCATCTAGCCAAATTATTGGCCATTTATTTGAGCCTATGTGTCATAATTACCATCTAAAAATCATAATAATAATGAGAAGCGTAGTACCAAATTGAGTAAGAATGATTCCTTGATGTACTAATAATTTGGCATGAAGGTGTTTTATAATATGCAATTAAGTTCTTTCAATTTGGTTTCAATTAGCTTTTCTAAGATAAGGCCCCCAGTTTTTAGTGTCATATAGAAAAGTGAGTGAAGAAAGAGAGTAAATCATGCAAATATTAATATGAATATCTTTAAAATAAATTTGAAAGAATTATTTCTCAAGATTGGTGAGAAAATAATACCCTTTTGTACAATTATTGACTCAAAAACTAGCAACAAACTAAAAAATGACCCAAGGGACTCTAAATATACATATTCAGAGACTATCACAACCTTATAACTTTTATATTTGAGAATCTAGCTTTTTTGGAAGTGTACATTGAACTATTAAAATCCACACCTTTTATTTTCTTGAGATATATTTAAAGACCATGTGTATTATAAAAGTATGATAAGATATGTAGTTGTTTAGATACCTTCCAATGAGTGTGAAATCAAAATGATATTAAAAAATAACATGAAGGATTTCTCAATCTCATAAATATGTATAAACCAAAAAGAGTAGGAAAGAATGGATAATTGTGCTTAATCATGATGATACTTGAAACCCCATAAATATGATGCCATCAACAAGTAGAAGAATAATAAAATAAAATTCTTGCAACAAGCAAATATATATTCTCAAATAACTTGAAATGATTTCTTCAATCTCATAAATATGCATAAACCTAAAAGAATGGGAGATAATGGGCAAGCTTACTTAACCCCCAAATTGCTTCAAACTCCCTAAATATCTCACAAGAATATGTAAATTAAAATTTTATATATTTCTTATAATAACATTTTGATTAAAAGGGAAAAATAGGTTTTGAAGGGGGCTTGAAACCCTTTACAACAACAAACACAAAATGTTGCACAAAAGGATATTCTAAAAAACCAATAGCAGCAACCCATCTACCAAAAAAACATAATAGAGTGGATGCTGATATAAAAATAAGACAAAAATCTGCCATCAGCATCCAACAACCAAAAAGCAATAAAATAACCTAAAAGAAACCTACACCAAGCAGGAAACAAAAAGCAACAAAGAAAAAGACTAGTTCAGGCCACTCAGAGTATTGGCCACCTCCATCTGCTGGTTGCTATGCTTTTCAACCATATCAAAAAGTTCCTTATTCTCAGCATCAAACAATTTCTTCCAATCAGTCAACCCTCTAACAATAGGTCCTTTTTCAGCATCCTTAGTACCTTTCTTGCATTTTCTCTTTGCCAAGCATCAAACATTTTCTTACAATATTTTAAGTTTATTATTTAATATTTAATAAAGAAGAGGTAAATTTGATGTGGAATTTTATATAACAATAATTTCTTGAGGGAATTCTTTAACCTTAAAATTAGGTTAGTCTCCATAAATTTATTATTTCCTTTTTTTTTATGCATAATTGTAATTCTATTAAACTGTAAAAAAGAATTACATATCATCTGTGTTGTGGGTGTCATATGAAGAAAGTACCAAACCCTATCCAATAGAGAAATATAAACCACCACCCTGACCATCATACATGGAGATATGTAAAAAACTAGCCAACATACATCCCCTACCTATATCAAACCCAAAAAACATCCAAAACCGATTCTCAGTCCGAGCCTTAAAAATAAGAAACAAAAACTTAAACACTACTGATAACATGACACTATTCACATACTCTTGTTGAAACACACACACCATCACTATAATCCATTCAATTTGGTGAATTGATCAAACTTAGGTTACCATTCGAAGTCAATTACAAGTCTGAGACCCAACATCTTCTTCACGAAACTGACCCCATAGGTTGCAATTTGTCGATGAAAAACCAAAGACATTCCCTTTAAATCCAACAATGGAGGATAGATTTTGAGAACCTCACCAATAATCTTTACTGGAGGGAGGTCGCTCGGTCGTGGTGCACCACGACCAAGGAACAACACCTGCAGGGTCTCATCTATCCCACCCAAAAGCTCTTTCTTGAAGAGCTCGCTAATTATTGCCTTCACCTCCACTTTCGATGTCTAGACATCAACCATAGATTCCAAGAAATGAGAGATGATATGGTTGTTAACTTGAAATTTCTCTTGGTTCCCCAAATGCCCCTTGCCCAAAATCATCTTCACTGCCACCAACAGGTGCAGGTCTATCCTTGTCATGATCCTCTTTAGAAGTTGTTATGAAACTACTTTGAATGTCATCTTTTGAGCTTTACAATTCAAGTGGATAGGGGAATCAAGGCCTAGACACACCAACACTTCCACATTTATCTCCACAAAAAACTTAGACCTCTCTGCCATCCTCATAGAGCTATATCAAAATAGGAAAAAAGAAAAACTTTGGCAAAACCTATGCCACTCGATGGTATTTATTAATCCCCATGAAGCACACTTACTACGTTGTGCAAAAGAATGTGTGCCAACCCTAAGATACCTGCTTACATGCCACCCGATGCCTGGTGTACGTGAGGAGGAGACGCGGATTGCCAACAAGGAAAGTGGGTTGTAACCCAATGATTGGATTGTAGATATACCATTACTTGCCATTATTACTACCGATGGAGGCTATCTGAAGAGAAAGAAGAAATGATGATACTTCATTTCAGCTCACTTCACACTTCCCACTTGCATGCACCTTGTCATATAGATAGCCAGTGAACTAACGCTCTCAAGTCACCTTAGATTTCCACCTAGAATGATCCTTTGTTGATGCTTGAAGAATGCGACGAAACTTGGCCTTTTCACAAAATGACATGTGGCAAGGCATCCAAATAGCCTTCCATAGTTTCATTACTTCCAGTTAATCTTTTATCTCTTTTAAATAAATCCCATCAACACCCAGATTGGATAGTCGATCCACTTCCATATTGCCTTCTTGGAGAATGTGTGAGATGGTCACCAAGTCAAAATTTTCTATCAGGTTCATGTCTTCCTCCAGCTTCATCGCCAACTTCCAATTCATCATCTTACACATTCTGAGAGCGTTTATTACTATTTTGGAATCATCCTCAATGGCTATAATTTTTATTTTAACTCTTGACATAGACTTAATCCCAAAATCACTACCTGTATTTTTGCTAGATTATTTGTTCCTTTCAGTAGAGGCTATGCTATCTTTCCAACCACCTTTCCACACCAGTCCCTAACAATACAGCCTACCCCTAAGACCCCTAGATTTCCATGTGAGGCACCATCAAAATTAGCTTGAACCAACCAGACTCCGAAGGTGACCAATGAGTGTTTTTCCTTAAATCTTGAGTCTTCAAACCTCCATCCCCACTGATAGGAGGCACCCATAGACCGCTTATGCACCTACATAGCCTCTCATCCCAATTAGTAAAAGAGCATTTTCTAGAGTCCATCTCCCTCACTCTAGAGCTCACCAACTCCACCATACATGCCTCAATCTTGTTTTGGAGTTATTGAGATGACAATTCTTTCTCCTGAAAGATACACCTATTCCTTTCTTTCCACACTTCCTAGATTAATAGTGAAGGGCCAGCTATCCAAACAAAACTATAAAGGGATTTTTTGTGTAGAGAAGGCTAACTCAATAAAACATCCAAAAGTTTGTTTTACATTATAATGCTCCAATTTAGCCTAGTAAGAATCCACTACTAGAAACTCTATGTGTAGGGGCAATTTAGAAAAAGGTGATCGCCTGTCTCCTCATCAATTTTGCACAAGTAACACTTGGATGGCCTGAAGAATCCAATCTTAGAAAATCTATTTGCTATCAGAACTAGCCCTAGGCAATTGCCCAGGTGAAAATTTTAGCCTTAGGTAGACATGCCTTATTCCAACAAAGATTACTAGGGAGCTTACTTTCCCCAGCAGCTGCTGCAATTTTTCTATATCCTTCTTTCACGCTATATTCCCCATTCGGAGCAACTTCCCACCATAGAATATTGGTCCTAGCCTTGTAGCTAATAATCCGATCCTTCATTGCTTCTTCAAATGAGGTGACTACCTCCAAACCAAGACCAAGACTCTAGACACTTTTCTATTTTGCCTTAGGCCAACCCTCTTTCATTCCCACTATCAAGTAGTCCCTTACTTGCATGAAGATTGTTGGAAGTGAAAATGTTAAGATCATCCCCTACCAGATACTTTGAACTCAAAATCCTAGCCAGTTTGGACTATTTTCTGGTGTGAAGAGCCCGCACAAATTTAGCCCCTAAAGCTTTATTTTGGCAAAGAAGCTTCTTCAGACCTGCCCCATCTTTGGATTTACTTTCACATACCTTCTCCCATTTTATCAGAGGAAATTTGTGGGTTATAGAGTTGTCCTACCAAAAAAAATCCTTCATTTTCTTGTTCAATGATTTATATGCCCAAACCAACATAGGGAGGCATGAAGATAAGTAAGACTATATGGAAGAGATCACCACTTTTAGTTTTGTTAGGTGAACAACCCAACACAACCATCTGCATTTCCAAGATGCAAAATTGTCCTCCACCTTCTTAACCACATTTTCCCACAACTTACTAGACTTCACCCCTTTGTCAAGAGAGAGACTGAGATATTTGCAAGGGAGCTTCCCTTTCTGGAATTTTAAAATGCTTAGAATTTGATCATGTCTACGGGAAGAAGTATTAAAAATGAAAACCTTAGATTTACTGAGACTTACCTCTTGACCAAAAGCATGGGATTAGTTTTCCAATATCTCCTTGAAACACCTTGCTTCACATACATGAGTCGTGTCAAAGATAATTGTATCATCAACAAACTATTGATGTGTGGCAGGTGGCATACCTCGAGTGATTTGCACCCCTTCCACCAAGCCACTCCTCCCAACACATGCGATGCATCTATTGAAGGCCTCAACCATGACAATGAACATAAAGGGGGAGAGAATATCTCCCTGATGGAGCAATGGGGAAACATTGAAGAAACATTCAGGAGTCCCATTTAGAAAAATAGAGAATCTTGGACATGCAATCCAACTGAAGATCTAATCCACCCATTCCCTAATAAAACCAAAGGCTTGCATAGTTTTGAATAAAAAATTCTAGTCAACCTTGTTGTATACTTTTGTTATGTCTAGTTTGAATAGCATCACCAATATTTTTAGAGTTTGAATGGAGTGAATTTCCTCTTGAGCTATTATAACCCCATCAAGAATTGACCTTCCTCGGACAAAACTTGTTTGATCTTCTAAGATTGGGAAGGATTTTCTTAATCCTATTAGCCACAACTTTGGCTAGAACTTTGTAAATGGTGTTACATAGAGAAAAAGGTTTGAACTCATCCAGAGATTTCAATTTTTCTTTCTTAGGAATCATAGCAATGAAAGTATTGTTGAGCTCTTTTAGCACTTTCCTAGAGCTCCTATATTCCTCAATTGCTTTGAAAATATCTTTGCCAACTATATCCCAACACTTCTAGAAAAATTCCATGGGAAAACCATCTGGGCCTAGAGCCTTATCAGGATGGAGCTGGAAGAGAGCCACTTTGATTTCCTCCATTGAGAATTTTTTGTTTGGCATCACGCTTTGTTCTTGGGATATCAGCTTCATAATACATTCCAAGAGTTCATGTTGCTCCCTTAATTTTGACCCCAACCTATCATTTAACATATCTTCAAAGAAATCCACCATGGTAGCCTTGACATATTCTATATTTTCCAACAACTTGCCATCCCTTGAGTTGATTCTTGTGATTTATTGATCTCAATTCACACCTTGGTAGAGTTGTGAAATAACTTTATGTTCTTGTCACCAACCAATAATATGTGTCCCATGTGACTTTTGACACTAGAAGATTTCTTCTTTAGCCAAAACATCATTCAACTTCTTTAAAATTTCATGTTCTTCTTCAAAGTGATGGTTGTCCATCCCATTCTTAATTATTTATTTTGATAGGATTTCAGAAGCCTCTTTAATTCCCTTTTTTCCTCGAACATATTTTTGAAGTGCTCCTTGTTCCAAAGTTTTAGGTTTTGTTTAATCACTATCAATTTAGTTATTGTAGTGTAGGAAAATGCATACCTTTTCATTTCCACACTTGTTTGTCCCCCCCATGCATTTTTTATCCTTATATATGCCTTAACTGGTCCTATTTTGCATCCACAAGCTCAATAAACTATATCTTTTTATGGCTAATCCTGACAAACATCAAAGGATAAATGATAATTTAATGATTTTGGTTGCGTGTCCTTGATTTTTGGACTGGGAAAAAGACACAACCTAGAGAATCTTTATCCTCTGAAGTTCTTGGGACCCTCTTTTCTAAAGCACCTTAAAAGGAACCCTTTTTGGAGTCTATGCCCTGATTTTCAAGCCTCGAGACTAAGATGCCATCTAGGGCAT
This sequence comes from Sequoiadendron giganteum, assembly GCA_007115665.2. Lineage (NCBI taxonomy): Eukaryota > Viridiplantae > Streptophyta > Pinopsida > Cupressales > Cupressaceae > Sequoiadendron > Sequoiadendron giganteum. The sequence goes on along the minus strand of VCHN02000014.1, from coordinate 82,387,898 downwards.
CTTAGTCCCCCTTGTGTTATTTTCAAGATTTGATTTCAAATCTTGGCAGGATTTAGCCTCCTTTAATTAACGATTTCATATGTCAGCTTGTTGTGGTGTAATTTTTGGATATTAAGCATGGATAAGTATAAATACAAGGTTCTTTCACTCATTTTCACCTAAGAATTTTGTGAAAGCATTCATAATAGAAAATGCGAGTTCACAAGAGCATTCAAGAGCAATTCATCAAGCATTTGGAGCCATCATCAAGATTCAAGCATTATGTCAAAGATATTCTTGCATCATGTGTGTTTTTGAGCTAACATTTGTGATGTAGGGTTGATTTGAGCAAGAAATTCAAGTCAAGATCTATCAAGAATTCATTCAATTCAAGATCTACATTCAAGCTAGCCACTTTACACAAGTTTTCTGACTTCTTAACAAATGTTCGGTGAGTTGCAACATAGAACTTTTTTCATTCATCATTTCCCTTCATTATTCCATTTCATTTCAAGGTTTAATTACCAACAAGCGGTTTGACCAAGGAAAACCCCCATTTACTAACAATCAACAAGTTGTTCCTCTCTTGTATGTTTTTGTTTGCAGATTTAGGTTGAATACTTGAAGATCATTTGGAGTGCAAATATGTAAAGTTGCAAAGTTTCATTGCAAAGTTGTCATCTTCATGGAAAGTCACTTGTCGGCCAGATCTAGAAGTTTCAAGACCTGATCTGAGAAGAAGGGAGTGCAGACCTGGAACCTCGAGATCACATTTTTAAATTGAAAAAATTCAAATTGGGACTAATAAGATAGTAAGAGTTTCTTAGTCCTCCTAAGGGTATTTTATAGAGATTCTTTTGGATTTTGTTTCGACATCTGAAGATTTTGTGTTTTCCCTAAAAAATAGTCATTGGAATAAAAAGATAGCAAGGTCGTCTTAGTCCTCCCTAGCATATTTTGATAGCATTTTTGCATTTCCATAATCCTTATCACATTTACATACTTCCCATGTGCATGCACCCTAACTTGTTAATTTTGTCATTTGCACTCATTATTTGGCTTGCATTACTAGATTTTTTGATTTGAATATCAAGTTATCTTTTCCAATCTTTTTCTTGGTGGTGAACCCTTCAAAGCCTAAGGAATCTTCCTAGGTCTCCCTTGTTGAGAATTGACTCACCTTTGGGTTGATATTCAATCCAATTTGGGATCCCAGGTTTCCTTGAATTATCCATCCAACAATAATAAAATGGAAAATCAAGGATTAGGGATTCCTTTCTTGTATTCTGAGTCCCTTTTTCCCATCATTTTCCACTATGGTTCATTTTGGTGAACCCAAAAGTTTGGGAATTTATTTTCTAATTTGGAGTTCACTAAATTCCTAGATCTAGGTTGCATTCATTTTTTCAATGCATCTTGCATTTGTGAAAGTACATCTAGGGTTTCTCACATTTTCATTACTGAAAGTGCATATAGGTTACATTTTTTCTTTCTTGAATCATCTTATCTCATTGAAAAACTAAAAAAGTGCATTGTCAATTATCCTAATTGCATTTAGGAACATTGTTATTGCATTCAATTTCTTGTTACTAGTCAATTTTTCTTGATTTCATTGGCACACTTTTATGTTTCTAAACATCAGGTCCTTGACTAGGCAACCTTAAAATACTGTAAACAATCCAAATTTTGTTATTTTTATGAAAAAATCCTCTACTGGGACTAAAACAGCCTTACAAGCATCTTAGACTCTCTGTGGGTTTTTGCCTCAGAATCCTGTCTAGTTCACTTTCTTTCTGTTCCAGTTTTTGGAACCTCAAAATATCATCAGGACCAAGATGCCCTTACTGGTGTATTAGTCCCTATGGATTTTGAAGTTGCAATTTTCAAGGTTTAAATCTACTTTTTTGTTCTTTTGTTTGCTTCCATTGGTTATCTTTTTTAGTTGCTTGACCTTTTGTTTCATGCATTTTACTAAATCTAGCTTAAAGTGGTTCTTTTCATGCATTGCTCCATTCCAAATTTGCATTCACAACATTTCATTGCATAGTGTAATAAAAAAATTACCTTGTTTGAAATATGAAAATTTCATTTATACATTTATTTTTGGCCTATACATTGCATTTTGAGTTTGCATAGATTACTTTTCACAAATGTTTCTATCCATCTTTTCCAAGTTTGCAAACAATAATTTGGTCAATAAGCATGTTAGGCATTTATCCAATCCATTCCCTAGTTATGAGATTCTCTTAGCACAAGAGAGTGAAAATAGTGATGCTTGCCTTAAACCTACATCCCCTCTTATCTCTCCCACTTGTGGGAATGATATCATAGAAGTTGAAAGCATATACAATATTGATAATCATAATTTTTCTTCTCTCAATTCCTCTCCTTTTAGTGACGAAGGTATCTTGGTGAAAGAAGATGCAATTGTTGAGAATCATGAAAGTATTTCTTGTCCTTCTACTTGTCCCTTTTGAGAAGATATTATATCTCAAGAAAATGATATCATAGACACATTCCTAAACATTACCTTACCTAATTTCCATTCCCCTCTTTCTTGTAAGATTAATTTAGTGGAAGATGAGATTGTAAGTGATAAGGATGTGTTGGTCTATAACAACCCTCTTTATGATCCTTTCCCTACCTATCCTATTTTGGAAGACATTACGGAACAAAGGAATGAAATCATAAATGATCATAAAAATTATACTTTTCCTTCTCCTAGTATCTCTCCTAGTTGTGAAGAAGATACTTTGATCGATTAAACTCATGAGAATTTGAATTGTCCCTCTTCACCTAAGGAAACCTATATTGAGCAAGACAATTCAACCATTGATCATTCCCCTATTTGCGATGAATGACCAATCCTTGAATTTCAAGAATATTTGGTTTGTAGTTCTCCTAAACACTCTCCTCCTAGGGAGAATATCATGGTGCAATAAAATAAAATAATAGTAAAGTGGCCTCCTTAGGTGATGGTAAAAAGGTGATTCTAGATTTCCCTTTATTGGAAATACATCAAACCAAGACCATTGAGGTTATGAATGTGCAAGTTTCCACTAGATCCCATTTGGTTAATGGACCTCCTACATACCCCATGGGACATCCTAAGAGTCCTCTAATTATTTACCCCCCCTCACAATGACTGCAAATTCAAAACAAACTTATCCTTATCCTTGAATCACCTAAGAAAAATGTGTCACAACAATCAAGCTATAATATTGTTGCTCATACATATAAAATAAGGAACAATCTACAACCAAGATAAACACCTTCAAGAACCCTCCCATTGCCTAGCCCTATTTTACCAAGTCCTCCTCATTTGCCTCCACAAGGTGGAAAGGAGTATGATCTTGTTAAACAACTTAAGAATACTCCTGCTAAGATATCATTGTGGGACCTAATTCATGCCTCCCCTCACTATCATAACATGGTTTTAAATTCCTTACAACAAGTTCATATCCCTTCTAATGTGAAATCAAACGACATAGTATCCATGATTCAGGGAATGTATGCTAACATTATTTTCCACCAAAGTGAACTATAAACAAGATGATAGGGATTAAGTGAACCCTTGTCTACAATGGCTCATATCTTAATGTGTGTAGTGTAACCCTTTTGGATATTCTTGGCATGGATAAATAAAAAATTCAACCTGATTCTTTATCTATTAAGGGATTTGACAATGTAGGAAATAAACCACTTGGAGTGATCACTTTACCTATTACAGATGGAAAGGCTACCTTAAAAACTCCTATTCTTGTTATGCCTCACTATATTTCATATAATCTTCTTTTGGGAAGGTTGTGGATCCATGAAATGAATGGGGGGCCCTCTACCATTCATGATAAAATGAAGTATGTCTAAAATAAGAAAGTGTACACACTCAAAGCCGACCTTGAACCAAACAATTACTTGAACATTGAGAAAAATAAAGAGATTACTTTGAAAAAATTATCACCAACTACACAAGTAGAACACATGCACCATAAATAAAAACACATTGAGTAATTCACAAAATTGTTGGAAGATGATTGAGGTTCATTAGATTTTACACCTTTGTTCATAGGAGAATACAAAATCAACAATAGTGAAGAACAAAAGGGAAAAACAATAATTTCAACACAAGAAAAGTTTACACAAGGTGAATCTTCAACATGCAACAATTACACAATTGATTTTGACACGAAAAACTATGAGCCACCACTGAATCTGAAAGAGATGAAGAGGCTCTATGGAAAAGGTTATGAGCTTATGAAACAACTGGGCTATAGTGGAAAAGGATGTGGTGCTTGAGAACAAGTTATATGTGTCCCTATAGAGCCTTACACGCAAGAAACAATTCATCTTCTTGGTTATTGTCCCTCGAAAGAAATAAACAAGCCTTCACTCAATATCAACACTATTACAAAAGATTCCTCTAAGATAATTTTTAACAATAGTGCATCCTAATAGATAGTAGTGGTCTTGATTGTTAGCCTTTGAAAGAAACAAATAAATTCTTGCTTAACATCAATGTCATAATGCAAAACACTTACAATTTAAATTCTATAGATTTTACACCTTGCTTTAAAGAATAAAACAAAATCTCTCAATCTAAAGTGTCTTGTGTAGGTATGACACCTTGTACTAAGCAAGAGATATATTTTTCAAAAAATAAAGAAATATCTAACATTGATCAAGAGTGTATCTTGTCGAGACTCCTCCAAGATCATTTGATATCCCTCCCTCCAAGAACATGAATTAAATTTAATGAAAAGAATTCATTTTGTGTATATCATAGAGTTCATGGTCATTCTACTAATGAATGTAAGGGTTTAAGTAATCAAATTCAACATCTTAAGGATCGTGGTGCTCTTCCTTGTGTTGAAGCACCTAGTTCCTCTAATTGATACTTATTTTCATTCTATTCAGCTCATCCTTGTCCTGCAGTAAGTGGGGGAAAGGGGTTAGGTAACTTTTTCCTCATATGTCACTTGTCATTGTCTCTTTTTTCTAGTTGACTACTTTTCATGTACATATAAGAGAAATATTGGGATGTGGAAAACATGCCTTAAGTTGACTCACATGAGACATACTTATTCATGATGTAGTTCAATTCAAAAATATATAACTTGGCATAAGGATTTTTGAATAACCTCTCATGTCTTCTAATAATTTAAAGAAATTTCTCATAGAAATGGTGTTAGAACCACTTTAAAGTGGGGGCATACATCGACACTCATGTTTCATTGTGTTATTTTCTTTCTTCTTGTGATGTGTCCTTTTCTTGGTGGTGTCATCGGGATTGATTCCCTCTGAGAGCATTATATTTCTTTAATGTTTCCTCTCTTGGAGACATTAGACACGATGTTCCATAAGAAGAGACCTTACACAATATTTCATTTACTTCAAACAAACCTTACACAATATTTCACTTACAATTTCTATGACTTTCAAGCATAGGAAGCCTTTCTTGCCTCATGAAGCTTGAAGTTCATTATTGTGTGGCACCTTATCAAAGTTATCAGAAGGTATAACTTTGGTATGGTTTGTCGGGAAGCTGATTCAAGGCATGAATTTCCCTTAGCCACTCGTGTGTGTGTGGTGAACACATACCAGCCATGTGTGTATGTGTCTCACCCTCTTGGATTACTCACCCAGTGGACAACTGGAAGTTTTGTTTCCTCAGAGTGAGTGTGTAGTTTTGGACAAACAACTTAGATCTGATCCACATCATGTTGGAAAAAAGATCGAGGCTTGATCCACCTCTTCTTATTTTTACGTTTTTTTGTTTTTCTTTCTTAAGTAACTAACATTATATGTTCACATACCTTTTTTTGTTGCATATCATGCACCTTGTGCGTGTCCTTTTGTGCTAATGTTGGTTTGACTTAAGATCTTCGATTTTGGGGGCTTAACTACCTCTCCAATCTTTCTTACCCTAGACCATCCACATCAGTATACTTGGACCCCTCTTGAATGTATCCTTTAGTGTGAGTTTGAAGCAAGTCCATCCTTTCACTAAAGTGGGGGCTAAATGTAATGTCAAAAATTTTCATTGTGTATATTTTCACACTTGATATGGGAATAATTAATGATAAATTGGACTTGATATCACTTTGATCTAGTGTTATGATGTGTTTTACACATCCACACTAGGTCTTGGGCCCTTTAAAAGCTAAATAAACTTAACTCTGCGTAAATTTAATGTTGTAAAGTATATTTGATTAAATCTTCACATTAAATTTAGGAGGCTTGTAAATTAAGTAGACCCTTTTAAGCTAAATAGACCCAATTTTGCATTAATTTAATGTTGTAAAGTATATTTATTTACACTTTCACATTGGATTTTTGGATCTCTTGAATTTATAACCTTTATATCATCATTAATAGACCCCTATTACCCTATATTATGAATCCCAAGGCATGTTCCAATAAAAAAACCCCAAGAATATCAACATATAAGCTTAATTTACACACTCCCCAACACTTTAACACTCAAAATAGGCCCTATGGGACCCATTTTCCACTCTAGGAAAGTGAGTCCCATCAAGGTGGGACCCATTTTCCACAGATGGCCAATGAGTCCCATTTGGCCTATTTTCAAGGTTTTGAGCAGGAAACTTTTGGATTTAAGTTCAAATTTCTTCTATGTCAGCCTTTGGGATCAAATAAACAGTCATTTGAGTGCATTACCAATATAAACAAGCTTTCAAATCATTGTTTCACCTAATAAATATAAGCCTACATGATATCAAGTCAAGCACTCAAGAGTTAAACATTCCAAGACTTTACAATATCATCAAGATAGCAATAAAGATCATTTTTAAGGAATTCAAGGGCAAATTCTTCATCAATTGTTGTAGCGATTAAAGATCCATCATCATGTCAAGGTAATCAAGCATTAATCATGTTATTGAGCTATTTTTATGATGTGGCATTGAAGATTCAAGATCAAGCATTGTTTTACACCTATTGTCAAGATCAAGATCTACATCCTTCATGGCCATTTCATGTTGAGTTGTAGATTTACAAGACATCATTTACAAGGCATTATTCAAGATCTAGGTGCTTTGAAGACTTAAAGGAGCATTGAAGATTAGGTTAAAATCTTGGAGAAATTTGTTGGATTTGTCTTCACATTGGGAAGTTCATAATCTTCATCATAAAGTCACCTATAGCCCCGAAATCAAGGTTTCAAATCTAGAAACAAAGAGGAACAAAAAGAGAAGACATTGAAGGTAAAATTCAAATTTTAAACCTCAAAAATCCCTAAGTGGACTCATTTGCCACTTTTGGTGAATGAACCCCATTTTAGGTTGATTTTGAGATTTTTTCAATTTTGGATACCCTTTTGTGAAAAACTTGTTCCTATACAAAAACCCAAATCTAGGATTGATTCGCCTAGATTGGTGAATGAGTCCTAGTAGGCAAAATTTTTAGGATTAGTATCATTTATAGTCTTCATTTAATCCTCTTCAATTTCCTAGGTGCACACTTCTAGTTTTACAGCTTTATGTTCCGATTTATGTGCATTTCTAGGTCATTCATTTAAGTTTCATGCATTACTAGGTTTTGTCATTAGATATTGCATTTTATTTGTTTTTTCAACCCCTATCTTGGTGGTTAACCCCTCATTATGTCATAACCCTACCCTAGGATAGTCCCTTAGAAAATATCTTACCTTTATTCCACTCTTGGGTTGAGATCTATAGGGAATCCTTGAATGTTATTTAGAGAAAAGTGGTGTTCTATGTCCAAAACCATAAAGAATCCATTTTTCAACTAATCATTTTGGTGAACTTGCATTTAGAATAAATTCTTTGCTAATTTTGAGTCCATAAACATCCTAGATCTAGCTTGCATTAACTTTGCATTAGGGTTTGCATTAGTTAATTGGCATTCTAGGGTTTCTAATTTTGCATTAATGAAAGTTCATATAGCTTGCATTTTTTCATCTCATTTCATTGAAATTCATATAAAATCTGCATTTGCACTTAGGATTCAGATCATACAACATAAAAAGAATCAAAATTAATTGAAATTTTTGAAACAAAAATCCCTACTGGGACTCATTTGTCCCTCTGGGTGAATTAGTCCTAGTGCACATTTGAAACTGCCTTTTATAGCATTGAAAACCTTGTTTCTACACTTTTGTTTGATGCCATTATTTAGTTGTTTCATTGGGTTGAATTTTTGTTACATGTATTTCACTAAATCTAAATTAAGTTAGTCCATTTCATGCATTGCTCAATTCCAAATTTGTAGTTACAACATTTAATATTTTAGGTGGTTGCATAGTATAACTAGAAAATTACCTTCTTTCCAATCTGAAAATTGCATTTAAACATTTCACTTTAGGTCATTGCATTACACTTTATTTACTTTTCATTAATAATATGTTTTATTTCAAGAGATGTGGCTTTGATATGGTTAAAAATGGATTGAATAAGTACAACATCCCCTCTTATGAGTTCAATTTAGAGTACAACAATGAGTTCATTCAGAGACATGTTAGTCATCCTTCCACTAGCTTTCATAGTCATGGGAACATCTTAGAGCAAGTAGATCAAACTGTTGATAAAATCCTTAATATTACATTGCCTATTGGTGAGTATGGTATGATACAAGTAGATACAAGCATGTAAAATCATGAAAGCCATAATATTTCTTCTCCCAATACCTCTCCTACTAGTGACAAATGTATCTTGGTGAAAGAAGATACTGTAGACACCAAAAATTGGTCTAGGCATTTGAGTACCACTTTCGACATAATTTTCTAATGTCCATGGTCATGATTAAATAATGTTTATTATTTCATTACCTTTCTAAACACATATTTCCTCTATTAATTAAATAACCTTTTAACTATTAATTAATTCATTATGGCCCTTTATTCAACTTGATTAATTAAATAAATCATATTTATTTAATTATGTCGCTAACTAATTAATTCTCCTTTCTTAATTAAATAATTTATTATTTAATTATCCCGTTGTCATATTTCAACTATAATTAAATATTTATTATTTAATTATTCAATTAATCTTTTTCAACAATCAATTAAATAAATTACATTATTTATTTAATTAATTCATTTCAATTTCGAATGTGGAATTAAATTAACGTTTAATTCATAATTTTTTGTTTCGATCACATTCTTTTGTCATCTAGTTATCTAATTATTCACTCACCTTCTGACTCAAGATCTGTTTAAATCCATCAGTTATCTCTGGATTCGATATTTGATAATCTCTATGAGGAGAATCTCTATCACAACTAGTCAGTTAGCTAGTTCTAACTCATATGCATGAATGTGTTTATTAATTAAATGTCTTTATTTAATTAATTAATTCATGTATGCATTCGCACGGATTATTCTTCGAGTTCTAACATTGTCTTTTTTATTCAAAGTCTATTTCTTCTATTTTCGAAGACTCTCAACTGAAGATTAAATTTTTTATTTCATCTGGAACTAGTGTTCTTTCTATTTTTGAACAGTCTTGACACAATATTAAGTTATTTTTCTAATTTAATCTTTATCCTGCATAATTTTCTAACTCACGTTCTAACTGACACAAAACTCACATCGCATGGCATTCATCAATCTTGATCGTTGATCTCTCTTTCAAATCTGATCCGATCATTTAAAAACTCAAAATCTATAAATTGACTGTCATTATCATTATTCCTACCTCCCGAAATCAATAATTTTGAGAAGAACATATTATCTTTGATATATTGCTAAGACAATACATCTAGGCTATGCTTGCATCAATACTGAAAATCAGAGGGCAAGAATACTGAGACAACAAAATGGAGAAGGACAATCAAGATAATTTGAAGAAGTGGACAAATATTTGGTGAGATTGTTCTAGTTATCGTTTTTATTGTTTTGTTCATTTTTACTCGTTCTTAGTTGTTTGATTTACATTCATATTTGTTAGATTAGATTTAACCATTAATCTATGCAGCAACCCATTTATTCTATGTTACATTTGGTGAACTCGATGTCAATCACGCTTCAAATTTCATGACATCTTTTCATCTTTCCATTTTTTGTTTTACAAGAATTGTACGAAAACCAGAATTTCTTCAAGAAATGATGCATCTAATCTCGCAAGCTGCATTTGATACATTCCATGACGCATCCGACAACACAAACCGCATCCACAAAATTCTGCACTACATCCGACTGTCAACATCGCATCGCATTTGACTGTCAATTCCGCACCGAATCTGACTGTCAATGTCGCACCACATCCGATTGTCAACATTGAACCACATCTGTCAAATTCTTTTCATAGTTTTCGCGATTTGATTTTTAGTTTTTGTCTTGTTTTGTTTTCGTTATTGTTTTGTTTGCAACTGCGTTTAGGGGGATAACTTAGTTTTTGCAGGACAAAGCATAGAAGACCAAAATAAAAACCAAAAAACATCTTCTTTTCTGCAGGATGAAGTCGAAGACACAAAGGAAACTACTAATCATTTGCATGTAGGACCTTATGAAGACATTGATTTGTTTAGTTTATTTTAAAATGTTTCTATTTGGTAGTTAAAAAAATTGTCATTTGGGTTTAAAAATTAACCAATGTTTTTTGTGTTTTTTCATGTTAGTTTAGAACCCCACGATTTGGTATATCGAAGTATCCTCTCCCCTTGCGCATTCGTGCAATCCTCGATGTAATATAAATGGTTACTAACAAAACAACTTGGGTCTGTCTTGGTGGAAAAAAGTACTCACCCCAAGATGACTTAGACCAGTAACACGCTTTAGCCAGTGACTTCTACTCGGTATATAAAAGTAGATTTTTGGGGGAAACCCCAAAAATCGCACTCATTGTTCTAATGAGAAGGGAAGAAATGGTCTCTCACTGTACTGGATGGTGCCCCACGAATGAAATTCCCTTACTAAAAGCCATGTTGTATTTTTTCCAAAATCCTTTCTATTTGCTAGTGCAGTAGGTTCGGACCTATGAAGCCGTCTTACATATTTATGGTTCATGTGTGGAGATGAGATGTATGCCATGAGAGTCTCATGGGTACAGTAGCTTGGATGCCCCATATAAGTGAGTGTCATAGAGGGGACCTAGTGGGGTCAAGCTACTAGTCATCCGCCTTGAATATGCGTAGGTGGATTTATCCAAGTAAGAACTCAGTAAATATTGTCCAACACAACCTAGGGTGTAATTGTTCTCTTATTTTAACAGATCCATCACTACAAACTGAAAACACATTGTATTATGTGCCTGTTTTTGTTGTATTCATCAAAAAACTTGATCATCAAACAGAGTCAGTCGAAAGATCATCTTCAAAAAACTGCAACTGTCAAACAGAGTCGCAACTGTTATTTTTAGAACCGCATCTATCTTAGAGAGTCACAATTGTTAAGCTAAATGTCACATGTGTCTGTTAACAGTTGTTAGTTTACATAGTCTAGTTTTTGATCCACAACTATTTTTTTTGTGGGTCACATGTATATTTATGATCTGCAACTATCAAAGAAAAAGCTGCAAGTGTCTGTCAACAGTCTAGTTTCATAAGAGTCCATATTTTGAGTCGCATCTGATCAACTGAGTCACATCTACCATATAGTAAACCACATCTATCTGAAAAATTGCATTTACCTGTCAACATTTGAAGCCTGTTTTAGTCAAATCACCGCATGTGCAACATAAACTGCATCTGTCAAAAAATTCAACACATCTGATAGGTGAACTGCAATTGACTGTCAATAGAAAACTTCAAAAATTGCAAACTGAGTCCGAAACCATAACTATCTTTTTCGCTTCTATTTCTTAAGATCAACCTTGGATAGAAACTGGAAAACGTTTGCTCAAAACCTTACATTATTAGGTGTCATATACGTCCTAGTCATAGTCATCCTAAGTTGCATACATTTAGACACTTCCTAGGAAATTTCATATCATAGAATAGAATAAATTTCCTCGTGATTGGATACGTTCATGCTCCGATTTTTCACTATCATTGAACCTAGTCACTATTATCCTATTTGTGAATCTTTCCACCTCAACAGTCTAGTTTGGGAAATTCACCTTGTCAACTATCTTTGTCCTACAATTAGGCTCCTTGGTAAAGGTTAGATCATTACTTGGATTTATTCCATAGGTGGTAGGTTTACCTATCTTAGAATCATTTACTATCATAGTCTACTTGAAACTTTTCATATTGTCTATCCTACCATATGTCATCTCAATATACGTCATTTTAGAAATCTCTAGCAACATCATTTATATTCATAAAATCCAAAAAGCGTAGAAATAGGACATATTAGTTTTTAGACATAGTCTGCATTACCCCAGTTTGAGAAAATTTTCATGGTTGAAACAATGTCTCAAAATAAACATAGAAATTTTTTGGACCCTAACGAATTTATCAATCCTTTCAGAAGTCAACCATTAGGGAAAACAAGACCACACAAAAAATTTCTTGAAAAACACGTCACTAGAGATGCACATGGTCAAATTTTTATCAAAGACATAGATGTTGAAGTATAAGATCCTGAATTAGCATCCTTTATGGATGAATGTTTGGAAAATGATCCCCAATGATATCTAGCAAAGCTGCTAGTAGAAGGTGCCACACTACCACTAGGATTTGATGTTCACACCTTGAAAACAACATCTACTCAACCAACACAAACTATGACGTCAAGTTTTTCTATTCCCCAAATCACCGCAACAATACCAACTGGCATACCAACTGAAACATCATCAATTGTAAACACAATCCCATTCAACATAACACAAGGTTTACAATTCACTGCGGGGGCATCTTCATCAAACCCCTTTTGCACAAACACTACTGGTAAGAGATCCAAAGTTGGTATGAATATTTCTATACCAAATGAGAACATTTAGACAGGAGAAATTCATATACCAAATTAGAACATTCAGACGGGAAATATTCCTATACCAAATCAGAACATTCAGACAGGAAATATACCCTCAATAAATCACAATCTGTCACAGAAGACAAAATTTTAGAACACCTACATTGATCCTAACAACACAAACAATATATCCTTGACAAAAGTAGATGTTCTCCATAACCAAATGCAAATGCTTCAACAATAGATAGACAACATGTCTGTCACAAAAAAAAAACTATCTCAACGCAAGATCTATGTCCATGTCCTCTTGACAAAGCGCTCTACATGACACCCTTCCGACATGGATACATCATACCAAATTTTCCTAACTATAATGGGAAGAAGAATCCTTTAGAACACATTAGAGAATTCTCTATGAAATGCATGGACATATCATATGGGCCCACATACTTGATGAGACTATTTTTGTGAACCCCTATCAGGATAGCACTGGAATGGTTCTCTAAATTACCCTATGGCATACGATCTTGGGGTGAATTAGCTGAGAAATTTTTCAAACACATTTCCTTTAACATAGAAAATGAAATAACCATAGCTACCTTGTGTCACACAGCACAAAAAGAAGGAAAAACTTTCACCACTTTATTCCAGAGATGGAGAAGTCTAGCTAACAGATGTCCAGTTGAAATACTAGAAAAACAAAAGGTCATGATATTCCTTGAAAATATCAATCCAAAACTAAGAAGTGACTTAAGGGTACATTGTTGTACACCATTCCTAGACTTAGTAAAAAAGGGAATCATCCTTCAAAAAGGCCTTATTAACAAAGGAGAAATAAAAGTACCAGGTAGAAACCCAGTTGTTCAACATCAAAATGTTCCCAACGATAGAAACAAGTTCTGGTCTAGAAACAAAAATGTTACAAATCACGACATTATTGATGCTAAAACCATACATATGGGACCGGTTATCACACTTAGAGGTTACAACCCCAATCAAGACATGATGAATAGCCTAAATCAAACAAATTTTTTTGTCCAAAATTCACAATGACCACAAAGGACATTTCCTAAATGTGAATTTACTCCTTTAGGGAAACGAATCGAGACAATTTTCAAAGAGCTGATTAAACATGATCTCATAAAACCATTAGAACCAAGAGATTATGATCCTAGATAGTTTAAACCTTCATGGTCGGATGATAATGCCTATTGTGAATACCATCAAACAAAAGGACACAACCTACAACAATGTTGACAACTAAAGAATATTATACAAGACTTTGTTGAAAATGGAACCATAGAGGTCAATGGGCAGAAAAATACAAAGAACAATGATCATAAGGTCTTCACAGACCCATTACATGACCACATGAAAGGAAAGGAATCCAATTCGGGAACCAAGAATACTCCATCAACCAATTATGCCAATACCAAGTATGACTATAGTAAAGGAAAGATCATAAATCACCTTCGAGTTGCAAATGAAAATGTTTATACCATCACCATTACGAAGCATCCTAAATGTGTTGTAAACATGCACCTAAATAAGATAACTCTTCTAGGTCCTTCTTCTGAGCCACCTACATAGTCTTCCAAGTCTAAGTACAATCCCATTGATCAACTAAGCAAAACCCCAGCATAGATATCCATTTTGGAACTGTTGACTTTATCACCTGATCATCGAGCCATTCTCGACAAAGCTTTACAAAACACGACTATTCCTACAAACTTAGATGTCAATCATTTCAAAGAAATGGTGGGATATTTAACCAGCTCCCATCATACCATATTTTCCCAACAGGATTAATCAGTAGAAAATACTAATCATAATGACCCATTATATCTTGAAGTCCTAGTCCATCAAACTAAAGTCAGACGAGTCCTCGTAGACGGAGGAGCAGGTTTAAACCTGTGTACCCTAAAATTGGTTAAGACATTAGGATTCTCAGAAGAATGTATAGAAACCTCTAAGAGTATAATCATCAAGGCTTATGATGATGAGGAAAGACCATCCAAAGGAGTTGTCACACCCCCTATCAGAATTGGCCCAGCAGTTATGAACACCAGCTTTAAAGTCTTGGATCCCACCCTTCCGTATAACCTACTATTAGGTAGACCTTGGATACATGCAATGCAAGTCATACCTTCCACATATCACCAATGTCTTAAATTCACGTATAATGGCACTGAGATCATGATTGATGGTGATCCAAATCCTTTTCAATATTGTACAAGCCTAAGGGAAATTCCACAATGACGGGTACCAGTTAATCAAGAAGCTTCATCATCCACTTTATCCCTATACATTGATCCATCACATCTTACCAAGTCCATTTCATTCAAACCACCATCATTCACTCCTAAGGTTGAGATCCAATACAAGGGCTATGGATAATATCGCATGAAGGCATCCTATTGTGTCAGTCAGTTGGTTCCACCTAAGGCATATGGCTTACCCATGGCAGATAGAAGACAATCTATAGTCACATTTCATGTTCCCCCTACAATAAAATTGACCGAATGGGGAGAGTTAAGTGAAGAAATTGTGGATCAGGGTGATATTACCTCCTGGTTATACCAGGAAGACAATGAATACCCCTCACTATCTAGTCAGGTAGCTAAGGATCAATATGGAAAAGGCTTTAAGATAATGCAAAGAAAAGGCTATGATAGACATAGTGGGTTGGAACTACATCAAAATGGAAGGACGAAACCAATAATTGTCTCACCACGACCGAAATATCTAGGACTAGGGTTTCAACTGCTTAGAATTGGTTTTCCTAGTACTTTGTCACCATTTCAAGAGGAAGTGAGTGCTTATGCAGAAATCGAATATCGCACGAACCACTTCCCCTAGTTTACGATGAATCCCTTGACTCAAGTGACTATGAATGGGATTCCATTTCCTCTACCAGCACCATGAACCTAGATAATCTATTTGGAGAACTCAACCAAATGATAAAACCCTTACCAAATCCATCTAGCCCCCGTAATAAGAACCCCTTGTCCAAATATGAATGGATTAAGCACTATTATTGGGAAACCCTTGATCCTACATCTTGGGCACTTGACGAACCATCTTCTAATGACCTAGTTGTTACAATAGTCCCACATTAGAGCTTACCTACCCATAGGAAAAAGAACAAGAATGAGTTAGTCCAAAACTTTTGTGACCATGTCAACCACTCTATATTCACCTTGTCATCTTCCACATTTGATAACTTCGATGATGACATGCCTCTCATATATCCCCAACTTATCGACTAGGATCAACGAGGTACACCCATCTTAGACAGATTCGAGAACGATGAAGCAATAGCTGAGTTCATGAGACTTTGAGAAGGCATACCTAGAGGAGATCATAAAGCTAGTTTTACCATAGACTTGGATGACAAAGCATATTTTGGGGAGTCCATTTACACCTCTAGTCGCAAAAATGAGAATAGAAAGAAAAACAATGAAAATGAGAAAAATGACGAGTCCCTAGGTGAAAACCTAAAGGCGCCTTTGGACCAAGAAATAGTAAAGATAAAGGATGTATCCAAGGGCGAAAACCTCTCTAAGGCACCGAAGGATGGAGGTTTCAATATTCTCCTTGTTGCTTAGGAAAATTCACCGATGTTAGTAGAGGAGTCTGTAGAAGTCAACATAAACACAAAAGAAAACCCTCAGGTAATATACTTTGCAGCCTCTTCGACAAAGACAAAAAAATAGGAGTTTCAAGACTGCTTCATAAAGAGATAGATAAACTTTGCATGGTCATATTCAGACATGCTTGGGCTAGATCCAGACCTTATATTGCATCATCTACCATTGCATCTAGGTATTAAGCCTACCAAATAGAAGTTAAGGAAAATGCATTCACAGATTGCTCTACTAGTCAAAGCAGAACTTAAGAAACTATTGGATGTCAGATTCATAAGATCCATAGACTATGTAGACCAGATTTCAAATCTTGTGCCAATGACTAAACCAACTAGGGGCATCTACATTTGTACAGACTTTAGGGATATCAATAAGGAATTTCCTAAGGATGACTTCCCTTTGCCGAACATAGACATGATAGTAGATCTTACAGTAGGATAAGAGATGTTATCCCTCATGGATGGTTTCTCTGGATATAACCAAATCAAAATCCCAGTTGAAGACCAACATAAGACAGCTTTCACGTGTCCATGGGGAACATATTGTTGGAATGTTATGCCTTTTGGTCTTAAGAATGCAGGAGCTACTTATTAATGTGCAATGATGACTATTTTCCATGACTTTGTACATAATCTCATGGAAGATTACATTGATGACATAATAGCTAAATCAATAACAAGGGAAGATCATTTGAAGGTTCTAGACAAGATATTCCAGAGGCTAGAAAATTACGTCAGACTAAATCCAAAGAAATGTGTCTTTGGAGTGAAATCAGTGAAAATTCTAGGGTATATCATTTCTAGAAGAGGCATTGAAGTAGATCCATAGAAGGTAAAAGCTATTGTAGAAATGCCTCTTCTAGTCAGCATTGGTCAACTAAGAACACTACAGGGAAGATTACAGTCTATCAGGCATTTCATTGTACAACTGGCAGACAAAATACACCCATTTCAATATTTACTCAAGAAAGGAGTACCGTTTGTGTGGACACCTAAATTTGAGGAAGCTTTCCAATAGATCAAGGATTATCTGCTCACTCCACATGTCTAAATTCCACTTACAAATGGAAATTTGTTTATACTATACATTTCAGCAACTCAGTCAGCATTACCTAGAGCTTTTCTCACACAAAATGATGATCAAGGTCATGAAAGAGTAGCGTACTATATCAGTCTTTCCTTGGTGGGATATGAATTAAATTACAACAACATAGAATGTCCTTGTATTTCAATATTCTTTGCTACTCAAAAACTTTGGCACTATATGCTAAATCGCCAAACAATGTTGGTCGCAAAGATTGATCCCCTCAAATATCTCCTATGTAAAGCAACATTAACAGGTCGATTGGCTAAATGGGTTATAATACTTAGTGAATATGACATCCAATATGTGGAGAGGAAACCTATAAAAGGACAAGTAATTGTAGATCAGTTATCAGAATCACCCATGAAGGAAGACCATCCTTTAGTGGTGGATTTTCCTGATGAATTTATCTTCAAAATTGACACTAGAACTGAATGGAAATTATACTTTGACGGGTCACATAAAAATCATGGTTCAGGAGCAGGTATCCTATTTGTTACACCTCAAGGAAATACTATTCCTAAATCATTAAGGATTTCTTTCCCTTGCACCAAAAACATAGCAAAGTCTGAAGCCTTAGTGATAGGACTAAGAATGGCAGCCCAGTGGAAGATTAAGAGTACATATTTTTGGTGATTCTCAACTAGTAATCCGGCAAGTAAATGATGATTATGAGACTAAGGATGAGAAACTTTCCCCCTATAAGCGCATAGCTGATAGTTTCAAGCAGTACTTTGATGAAATCACTTTTCAACAAATACCATGTATTCATAACAGGGTAGTAAATTCTTTGGCAATTGTGGGTTCCTTATTGGATATTCCGAGCAACGTGCCTAAGTTTGAGTTTTTGGTTGAACAACTATTGTTCTCTGCCTATGATGTCCTTGATTTTGCAATGGTGTGTATGATTGTTGGTCCTACTTCCCCTTGGTACAAAGATGTATTCGACTATCTAAATGACCAAACCTTACCTTTAGAACTATCAAAGAAACAACGTAGAACCTTTATCCATAAGTCAGCTAAATACACCATCATCGAAGATACCCTGTATAGAAATACCTTAGATGACACCCTAATGAGATGTCTCAATGCTGAAGAAGCACAACCAACCTTGCAAGTGGTGCATGAGGGTATATGTAGATCCCATTTGAGTGGTCCTACTTTATCCCATAAGATTATGAGATTAGGTTATCATTGGCCTACAATGGAAAAAGACTCATATATCTTTGTAAAGAAATGTAGACAGTGTCAGATACATGGATATTTGATAAGAGCACCATCATAGGAGCTTTGTTTGATTACATCACCATGGCCCTTTGCACAATGGGGATTTGACCTCATAGGTAAGATACACCCTCCATCATCCAATGGCCATAAATTCATCATAACCACCACCGAATACTTCACTAAATGGATTGAAGCTATTCCCGTGACCTACATCACCGACATGCAAATATCCAAGTTTATCCTAAACTATATCATTTTTCATTATGGTGTACCCCAATCCATTATCACATACAATGGCCACCCATTCAAAAACCAAGAAGTACACCATTTATGTGAAGAGTTCCATATGAAACATCATTTTTCCACTCCGTATTACCCACAAGGTAATGGCCAAGCCGAGGCATCTAATAAAACTATTGTCAGAATCCTAAAAAAGACTGTCAATGATGTTGGTCATGACTGGCACCTACAACTTAATCTTGCCTTATGGGCTTACTGCACAAGCATCCATACTCCCACTAGCACCACTCCATACTCCCTACTATTTGGATCTGAAGCTATCTTACCTATTGAAGTTGAAATTCCTTCCCTGAGGGTATCCTTGAAAGGTCATATTGACGATGAAGAATACCGTGTATCCAAATTACAAGAGTTAGAATTACTGGATGAACGAAGACAGAAAGCACTAGACCATTTTCAAGAATATTAGAATTGTCTTCGTCATAGCTATAATTGGAAAGTTATAAATCAACACTTTGAAATTGGTGACCTGGTCTTAATGGAGAACCCTAAGAATCAAGTTGAATGAGAAAAGCCAAGTAAGTTTGAACCTAACTGGTTAGGGCCCTATATTGTCACAGAAGATTTTGGATCAGGAGTGTATCAACTGTCTACCTCTAAAGGAGAACCACTTTTGTCACCAATCAACAGCCTTGATCTGAAGAGGTTCTATGCATAGCTTCTAAGAGTCTTTGTCTTAATCAAAAAAATATGAAAAAATGGAAAAACAAAAAAATGGTTACCTTGATGAAAACCTGGCAAATAGGCTTCTTTGTAACACCAAAATATTTGAAAAATCAATAAAATAGTAAAAAGAAATAATTCGTCCAATAGTGAAAACCACTTCGGTGGCACTATGGATAAGTACCATAGTGAAAACCTAGAAAATAGGTGCCATGTGTAGTCAAACTTGCTCTTTCGTCTACCATCATTCCAATGACTTTTCACCGTCCCTCATAATAAATGGTTGTCTTATCCCTTACTTGGAACGATTGACATCAAGTCCATTCTGTCACATTCCCCACTCCATCTCACATGTCTTATTCCCGAATGGGGGCAAATCCTTGTTCTGTGCCATGAGGACCTTATACAAAGAATTACACCATCAGAAAATTTCCTAAAAAAATTCAAAAATAATAGAAAACCTCAAAAAGACAAAAAAAATCAAAACATGTTAGAAAATCCCGAAAACAGAGTCAGGTCGGTCATGTTAAGTCAGTCATAGACATAGTCGAACTATGTTGCCTCTACGACTAGACGTAGGCAAGGCTATTAGTTGATGTGCCCCCGAGGCATTAGGTTTGTCTGTCTAGGTTTCTCACATCTCACACACATTAAAAATCATGAATCTTTGTACATTCAAAGTCATTGGTTGTTTCAAACTACGAGGTCTCTACGTGTACACCATAGGCAAGGCTAATCAATCGATGAGCCCTCGAGACCACACTAGGTCAGTCCAATAGGGTTTATCGGATTCAGTATCACACACGTTGCATATCATCAACTTAAGTACATATCTTCAATTAGTTATGTCAGTTAAATTTTGGTCAAACTATGAGGTCTTTGTGTGTACAACGTAGGTAGGCTAATCAATCAATGAGCCGCTAAGGCAGCATTAGGTCATTCCTTTAGAGTATATCATCTCAAGTCATACACTTTCAACACACACACACACACACTCATAACAGTCAAGGAATCAAAAGAATTCATGCATTAACAAGGAAAACATCTCAAAAATTGTCATCAAGTCAAAATTAAACACATTGTCAGAGTGATCAACTTATGTCTTAAGCAAGATATGTCTTTCTTGTCAACAGACATCGTCAAATTTTCATAGCCTCATGTAGCTTGTCACATCAACATCATTAGGCTCCAATGTCTTATACGACACGTGTCTTTCTGAAACCAAGCTTTGTCATGCCTTACACAAATGGTCACCAGGTTGAAACCAGACTCAATGTCTTATGTGGTATGTGTCATCCCTCACATTACACTATGTCAAACATAAAGCATCAAACAATCCCACAAGATCAAGTTTTGGTGAATACTTTTATTTGGCTTTATGACTTTATATCTTATGTTGTCTTATCTTTTTATCAATCTGTGAATAAGTCCAGTTACTAGCTTTCTCAAGGATGTCCCTTGAAGGATTTAGAGAAGCAAGGATGTCTCGAGACTCTTTTTCTCATTCTGCTATCTATCAACTATCTTTTTAACTTTGGATTTTGAGTCATGTTACTAGTTTCCTCAAGGATGTCCTATCAAGGATTTCTAGGAGCAATGACATCTCATGACCCATCTTTTATTTGTGTGTTAATTATGGTTTGTCTCGAAAAAACAACTCGGGAAATCTTGCCCTTAGTATGAGTTCAGACACTCCTTGTCTGTGACTGTCTATTTTTCGTAGGTGGATGACTTTGTACACTATGGTCTATCTCATATCATGGTGTATACTATCCATTTGTGTCAGTCCCACCCAATGATGATAAAATATAAAGCTTAGTATATATATGGAAAAATATCGAAGAACATATGTCCTTCAAATAATCATACTTTTTCAATACTAACATTTCTTCTTTTCTGCATCTTCACCACCATTATCTATCCATTTCAAGAGCACACTCATGTTATTCAAACCCACCTATCCTCTCAAGGGGGCATACCATTACTTCCTCGTCATTCTCCCTTTCACAAGGTCATGTCTTTTTTTCAATTTCTTTGACACAACACAATAAACAACATTGTATCAAAGAGGGGCAAACTGTAGACACCGAAAATTGGTCTAGGCCTATGAGTACCACTTTCGACATAACTTTCTAATGTCCATGGTCATGATTAAATAATATTTATTATTCAATTACCTTTCTAAACACATATTTCCTTTATTAATTAAATAACCTTTCAATTATTTAATTAATTCATTATGGCCCTTTATTCAACTTGATTAATTAAACAAATCATATTTATTTAATTATATCGCTAACTAATTAATTCTCCTTTCTTAATTAAATAATATATTATTTAATTACCCCTTTTTCATATTTCAACTATAATTAAACATTTATTATTTAATTATTCAATTAATCCTTTTCAACAATCAATTAAATAAATTACATTATTTATTTAATTAATTCATTTTAGTTTTGAATGTTGAATTAAATTAACATTTAATTCATAATTATTTGTTTCTATCACATTCTTCTGTTGTCCAGTTATCTAATCATTCACTCACCTTTTGACTCAAGATCTATTTAAATTCATTAGTTATCTCTAGATTCAATATCTGATCATCTTTGCAAGGAGACTCTCTGTCACAACCAGTTAGTTAACTAGTTCTAACTCATATGCATGAATGTGTTTATTAATTAAATATCTTTATTTAATTAATTAATTGATGTATGCATTCGAACGGATTATTCTTCGAGTTGTAACTTTGTCTTTTTCATTCAAAGTCTATTTCTTCTATTTCGAAGACTCTCACCTAAAGATTAAATTGTTTATTTACTCTAGAACTCGTGTTCTTTCTATTTTTGAATAGTCTTGACACAATATTAAGTTATTGTTCTAATTTAATCTTTATCCTGCAGAATTTCCTAACTCACATTCTAACTGACACATAACTCACATCGCATGGCATTCATCAATATCAATCGTTGATCTCTCTTTCGAATCTGATTCGATCGTTCGAAAACCCAAAATCTATAAATTGACCTTTCATTATCATTATTCCTCCTCCTAAAATCAATACTTCTTAGAAGAACCTATTATCTTCGATATTTTTCTTAGACAATACATCTAGGCTACGCTTGCATCAATACTGAAAATCTAAAGGCAAGAATACTAAGACAACAAAATGGATAAGGATAATCAAGATAATTCAAAGAAGTGGATGGATATTCGGTGAGACTGTTCTAATTATCGTTTTTATTGTTTTGTTCATTTTTTACTCGTTCTTAGTTGTTTGATTTAGATTAATATTTGTTAGATTAGATTTAACAATCTATATGTGCAACAACTCATTTATTCTATGTTACATATAAAATAAATGAGAACCATGAGAGTCTTGATTGGATCTCTCCTCCTCCCTCTTGGGAAGATATTATTACACAAGAAGATGAGATCATAGGAAGTTTTCTAAACATAACTTTACCTAGTCTTCTTGCTTGTGACAATGTTTTAGCGAAAGAGTATGATATCATTCATGATAATAAAAAATTTCCTTCTCCTAATATCCCTCCTCGATGCAAAGAGGATAGGTTGGTGTTAGAAGATGGACCTATTGAGATTCATGAGAATCTTGTTCCTCCCTTCCATAATGCTCCTACCATTTGGAAAGATCTACTTGGTAAGCATGAAAATCATAGTTTTCCTTCTCTTGATGCCTTCCCTACTTGTGATGAGGCTACTTTACAAAATCTAACTGTGCAATGTAATGAACATCTTACAAGCTCTCCTACTAGGTTATATAGTATGGCACAAGACAATGAGACCATAGAGAAAAAGGACAATCAAATAGAGCCTTCTCCTAATACCCCCACAATTGATAAACAAGAAAATCCAACCATTGATCATTCCCCTACTTGTGATGAAGTCATTTTTGAAGAACCAATCCTTGAATTTCAAGCACATTTGGTTTGTAGTTCTCCTAAAATCTCTCCTGCTAGGGAGAATATCATGGTTAAAGAAAACGATAACATTGACAATAGTGATATAGTTTCCCTAGATGACGATGATGAATATTAGAATCTCCTTCACTAAGGGAAGTTAATATTATACAACCTCAAACTCAAAACAAACCTGAACTTATCCTTTACCAACCTAAGAATATTTTTTTGCAACAAGGTCGAGTCATAATACCATTTCTCATATATATAACTCTAGAAAAAATCTGCAACCAAGACAAACACCTTCAACATCCCTCCCATTGCCTAATACTATCTTAGTAGGTCCTCCTCCGTTTCCTCCACAAAGTGGAAAGGAGTATGACCTTGTTTAACAACTAAAGAATACTCCCACTAAGATATCCTTATGGAACCTTATTCAAGCCTCCCCTCATTATCACAACATGATTCAAAGTGATTTACAACAAGTATCTATCCCTTCTAATGTATAACCAAATGAAATTGCATTCATGATTCAAGGAATAAACATCGACATTGTTTTCTACCAAAGTGAGCTCCCCCCTTTGGAAATGCAAAAATGAAATGATGCTTTCATGATATTAGTGAAATACAATAAAACATGAGTAAAAAGAAACCTTGTTGACAATGGCTCAACCCTTAATGTGTGTATCATAAACCTTTTGGATAGGCTTCATGTGGATAAATGAAAAATTCAATCTGGTTCCTTGTCTATCCATGAATTTTACAATGTAGGAACACAACCACTTTGTGTGATCACTCTACGTATTACAGCTGGAAAGGAAACATTAGAGACACTGATCCATGTTATGCCTAACAATCTTTCATATAACCTCCTATTAGGCAAACTATGGATTCATGCAATGAATGGGGTGCCTTCTACTCTTCATCATAAAAGAACGTATATTTACAGTAACAAAGTGTATACACTCTAAGGCAACCCTAATCCAAACAATTGTTTGAACATTGAGAAAGGTAAAGAGAATCCTTTGAAAACATTGACACCAACTACACAAGTAGAATGCATGCAAAAAAAAAGACAAAGAAAAATATATTGAGAAAATCATAATGCTATTAGAAGATGATTGGGGTTCCTTAGACTTTGAATAAATATTCATGGGAGAATACAAGTGTAAGAGAGGGGGACCAACCACTGCAAGGCCCCAGGTCACGAAAGGCCAAGAGCAGAAAGGCTGTCCTAACTTACCTCAATTTCAAGGAATGTTAGGATAGAAGGGATGAGAATGATGAGGACTAGGTGTCCCTCGAACACTTCACAATCGCAAGAGTTGAAGGGAGACTAGATGAGTCACTTTTTAAGGTCAACTATGTGTCTCAAGTAGCTCTCTATCAGAGGAAAAAAGTGCGGTTCCAGGACGACAACATGGAGCGTTGGAATCTCATAGGTGTGCTAGCATCCGTACGGCCAAAAAACTAGAGAGATGAGGTTAAACTCAAAAAAGTAGACTAGCAGCCTAGTTTAGAAGTTTCTTGAACAACAAAATGAGATTAAGAAGAATAAGACAAAAACATGAATGTGATAAAAGAAATATATTACCAAAGGGTGATGAAGATAATTTCATAGAACAATCCTCTCACCAACTAGCTTTAAGATCTCTCCACTTGCACCTAGAAAAAGGGGGAAATGTTGGGGTTGTTTAGGGGCCTGCCTCAGTCAAACCCCTATTTTGGTGTTTCCACTTCCATGGATAGCCAAGATTGCAACAATAGAAATAAAGATAAAGAAAGGAATACAAGCTACGTAAAACAAAAGACACTACAAAATAGTACGTGCTTATTCAACCACGATGATAGAGAAGATGAGAGGAGCTTACCAACTTCGTCCAAAGCACCCAAGGCTTGTGGAGGAGAAAATGAGAGGAAATCAAGCCTCTGCTGCAATGGTGTGTTTCCTACACTTGCACTATTAGAGTGGAGTGGTATATTTTTGAAATGGAGTGTGAAGTGCTACTACAAAGCTTGTGAATTCCTGAAAGAGTGGAGAAAGTGTGAAGAGATGAGTTCAATATCTTTCCAAAATTATCTGAATGAAGGAGAGAGTGAGGAATATGAAGGAAAGGATGAAAAATGACCATATTCAGGTCGGTCAGCTGAAGAGGGACATTACTCTTTGACTTCCAATCGAAAACGTAATGTCTCTATAGTCTCTAGCCACAAGAATCTACCAAGGACGTAAGCACGTCGTGCGGATGTCTGCACACTATGCGGGTATCCCCAACAGAAATGCTCCCACTGACACACAAAATAGGCACCAAGTGTGATGTGGACAGTGGGCTTAAGTGGAATTAAGCCTCTGCCTTAGGTTTTCTAAAGTGCAAGGGGGTAAAAGGGAATTTGTGTTAGGGGTGAAAATTCACGCTTATACAATTTTCACCCACTTTAGCAAGCACAAATACTGATGAGTGCTTCGGTAAAGTAGAGTAGTAAGAAGTAACAAGGTAAGAAATGTATAACTAAACCGACGAGGAAGTAGAGCACGATCTAGAAAACTCGGAAGTGTAGGAGAGGACTTCATAGCTCCGTAGAACTATGAAGCTGGAGCATGAAAGCTCCTGACAGGCTCACGGTCCTGCAAGGGGGGTAAGAACTTTCACATGAAGGAAACCAAGAAGAGCACCTTACAAACCCACAAACCTGCAAGGAAGGTATTCGCCAAGAACTCTCACATGAGGGAGACCGATTGAAGGGGACTCCATAGAGTTAGAGAGGGTGAAATTTTTACCCATAGATAGAACACATCAGGGAGCAGTCGTGTTGGCCAGTGAATGGACAGTCACGTAGACTATCGCTAAATTGTAAAAATTTCAATGGGCTCCCTTGGGAACCCTTCAAAAGAAAGGAGGGTCCACTCAAGGGATGTGTTGTTTGAAAAGTGAAGTCTAGTCAGGCTTTCCCCAAGCTAGATGTAAGGATGCAAAGTAGGTCTAGTCAGGTTGTCCACAGACTAGACGTGAAGAGGTGAAATTGGTCTAGTCAGAATGCCTCTGAGCTAGACATGAAAATGTGAAATCAGTCTATTCGGGCTAACCCCAGGCTAGACGCCATACAGCTTATTGAAAGCTTTTGAAGGATTCCCTTGGGAAACCAACATGAAAAGGAGGGGTCCACTCAAGGGACATGCTATTCAAAATTTTCTTGAATTGATTCAACATCAAGGAATCCTTTCAAAATATGTTCACTTCATCAAGGAATTCAAAAGGAAGGAGTTGCACCCATGCGAGGGGAAGACTAAGACCATTCTTGCTTCAGAGGAGGGTTTTCAAGTCCTTTCTTTACTAACCCATGATGAAGGAAACACGTTCCGTTAGGGTTCCAAGTCGAGAATGCAGTTCTAACAAAGAAGTGTGTGAGGGATCTTTAAGAAAAGATTCGTTTGGCAATGAATGCATCTTCTAAAGACCAAGTAATGTACATGAAACATTGTCACACATGACACGGACAACTGAAGCAAAGAAGAGACAAAGATCAAGGGAAATGTAAAAAGATATCACACACACAAAGGGCACATGGGGATCTGGTTTCGTTGGGTCAGATTTGCCTTTATTTATATGTATATGAGGTAATCGCAGTAAGAGGTGAAATATCATCAATCCCCAAACACATTGGGAAGAATGCATGGAAGACAAAGTAAAAATAAAAAATTGGTTCAACATGGAAGGAGGCCTAAATGCTCCCAACGCTTTGCATCGTCCGTAATTTACCGAAATTCAATCACAAACATGGAAGAATGAAGATACACATAGAAGAAGGTTTACAACAAAAATACCACACCTGTATCCAAGCACCAATAGGGGTGATGAGGGTCATCTAGGCACATGTAGCACGGTCACGAGGGAACATGTCACAACATACATGCACATCTAATCTAAAGATCAAGAAGAGGGTCTCCCCCTAACATTGGTCGAATAGGAGGTCATCAGCTTCCCACTCTAGATCACCATAGGGGGGAGGATGATGAGCCTCCAATAGTGTAATGTTAATGGGAGGAGCTTTTGATCCTCCTGCAACAAGGGCTAAGGTAGAGGGACCAGTGAGGTCTTCGTTGCTCAACTCTTATGGGTCTAAGGTTAATGACTTCATGAAGATCATTGACAAGGTTGGAACTTTATCCACTGAGTTAAACATGCACTTAATGGGAGTACCATGTTTCACCTCAACAAATAAAGGGTTTTGCACTCAAGGTTCACCGCTAGTCTCACTGAGAGACTCCATAGTGGTGAGAAACTTAGGGGAGGTTCGGATTGGTTCCATTACTAGGACAAAACAAGTCAGTGTGGGGCCACCTTTCAGAGAAGGTGGGATCTTCTTACGTCCTCCATTGTTGGAGGGACCACACTCTACTTTCTTCTTCATTAGAGGAGGTGAACTCCTTACAGATGAAGCAAGGTGGGTAGAAGAGGAAAAAACCATAGTGCATACAACCGGAGTATTAAACATATCCACAGGTTTTGGGAAAGGTGAGATATTCAGAATGAAAGTTAGTAGAGGTGGCTCTACGAAAGGAGCAATAAACACCTGCACCTTTCCAGGCACATGTGCACTCATAGCAAGATTCGAAAGAGATTCAAAACTAGTTAGATCAAAGGCATAAGAGGGGAAAGAGGAGGACATAGTAGGAGGTTCCATCTTCTCCTCCTCCTTCTATGAGGAGGCTTGCTCAACCAGGAGAGCCTTTTTCTAATGCTTATGCTCACATGCAAGGTGGCTCCTACAACTCTTCAAGCCAGAAGCCAGAGTTTGTGAAGGGGCAAAAGGATTCTGCTCAGCCATGGGAGTGTCCTCCATAGATATTTCTAGTGGAAGGGTAGAATCTTTAATGGGAGCGGAAAGAGCAGGTTCAGAAATGGCGGGAGGAATCGACTCTACCAACTTAGAGGTGGGTCTTTTTCTATTTGGGAGAATATGAAGAGGTCGAGGGTCAAATTCTCTTTAAGAGACTTTCTTTGTGCCATACAAATAATACTAGGGTCCCAGAGACCCATTAGGGAGATCCGATATCCTAATCTTGGGCCTTCACCAAGGAGGCATCATCGGACTCAGCGAGTAGAACTCAGGCTTGTTCATCCAATACTCTTCCCAAGAGAGGGGATTAGACTAGTCAGCCTGAGTGGGAGCGAGCTTCTCCTTTCCCTTTCAAGAGGAGGAGGCAGCTGGCTGCTCAACTACAAGAAGGGTCAACTTTGGTTGTCCCTTGCCTCCAGTCTTGTAGTTCACATAGTTCTCATAAAGTAGGTTCATTCTTTGTGGGAGCGAACCGATGGGAGAGGGCCAAAAGTGATCCAATTAATATCCCCCATGAGATAACATTGGTCGGTATCTAGTGTCATGCACCATGTGCATGATACCCTCATGGGAAAAATTAAGGCACTTATGAATTACAAACATGATCCCACTGATGGAAGTGAGCCAAGGTATGCCTAGCTTCACTTTAAACACGTCCGACTCAGGAATAACATCAAAGACCGTGTCCACATTCCTGGGTCCAACCAGGATGGACAAGGTTATCGATCCATAAGGTTTAAGAGAAATTCCATCATGCATATGATTGATGGACTTTGTTTTGTTGTATTCTTCCCTTTGTAGGGAATTTAAGAGTAATGTCTCCTCCATTATGAAGTTCACTCTACTCGTGGGGTTGACTAAGACCCTTGTCACAATGTTACCATTGAGGTGAGCAGGAATATACAGAGGAGAAGGTTTTCTATTGGTTGGAATGTCTTGTGAGATAAATACTACATCTGGTGAGCCAGTCACAAGATGAGGAGAGGAAGTAATAGTGAAATGTTAATGTATGCCTCGAGGCAAGAAACAAAGTCTGAGGGATCGATAATCATGTTGGTAGAGTATGACGGGAATGGGTCTATGTATATATGCAAGTCATTGTTATCTTTTTCCACTAACTTTTTCATGTTTTGTTTATTCTCATCAAGATAGATAGTACCATCCTCGATGTAGTCATGTATCTCATGATGCAGGTGCATGTAGTGTTCGATATTGTGTCTGTTAACTTGATGGTACTAGAAATATGTGTTTTATTCACACCAATTAGGATACGGTTCCCTAACTAGTTTAGGGGGTGGTAAGGTAAGGATCTTATCCTTCACCAACTTCTAAAAGATGGAAGAATAGGGTTCTGATAGTTTCATAAACCGTTGGTCGCATCTGAGGTTGTTTTTGTCCACATCGGCTACTACATTCGCAATAGCTTTACCTTTTCTAGAGATCGATACAATAGATCTCCCTTTAGAACTAGAGAAAAAGGGAGGGCTCCCGAACTAAACCACCACCATCTGGTATTCTCGTAAAGCCACACAGAGATGTGTGAAAGAAGGATACTTCATGAGGGCGAACTTCTCTTGCGAATGTCAAAGTAAATTCCCTATGAAGACCTTGTGTAAATTAGAGTCAGGTAACAGATACGAGATCTATGAGAAGAGCGCTTGGTATCACGCTATAAATTCTATAACCTTCTCATTGTCCCCTTGTTTTCTCCGAAAAAGGTCAGAGAAGGTGATTTTTGTTTTGATATTGGCTTGGAACTGTCGTAAGAATTGATTCACTAGTTGATCAAACGTGAAGATGGAATTATTGGGAAAAGAATAGTACCAATCTACTGTTGTATCTTTGAGGGATTGGGGAAATAGTTTCGCAATCAACACATCGTGATGGAATAATTTTTTGCACAAGAAGTTGAAGGTAGACATGTGTGTCCGCGGGTCCCCTTTACCACCATATTTTTCAAATTTGGGAATCTACATCCCTTGTGGGAAAGGAGTGTTTAAAATTGTAACTAACAATAGGTTGTGCTAGAGGAAAAGCTGGGTTGAGGCTTATGACAAGTTCCCTAGCTGATTCTACATCTTCCCCATATTCCAAAGAAGGGTATTCAGGATAGGGTCATTAGAAGATAGAGGGCCAGAAGAACCATCACCAGAGCTGCTGCCTAGACCACCATCATGACTGGTGCCAGAGCCACCGCCTAGGCTGCCATCATGACTACCACTAGATTCACCACCAATACTATCGCCACTGGTGTGACCTCCACCAGAGCCACCACTGCTTCCAAGGCCACCACCATGACCTCCATTGGAACTGCCTCCACCAAGGCCACCTCCAATTCTGAAGTTTCCACCACCAAAGCCTCCACCAATCATCCCACCAAATCCTCCACCACTAGAGGTGACAAGAGGGGTGAAGCAGAAACCTAAAGGGTTTCTATTTAATTTGTTAGTTTTAGAGTGTTTGGAAGCGACGGGCACATTGACCAAAGGGACCACGTCAGCCATGTATACGGACGTAGGAGGCATCAACATCTCTAACTGTCTTTCATGTTCCTTGAAGAGGCCACCTCATGCCATGTGACCATGAATCAATGGGGTGCATGCTTTGGCCAAGCCAACAAGGATAGCTAAGAGCTCTACACCTATCTAGTCTTTTTCCACCATATATCTTATTTCATTGATAACCTTAACAACCCTGCCCATCTTTGGGTTCCCTTCCAAGTGATTTTCTAGTGTAGCCAAACCTTTACCAAGGTTGATGATGTATTTAGAAGGGATACAGATGGCCTCATTCTCATCTATGGATGAGGAGATTAGTGACGCAAGAGGGGTAGGGATGCAGTTAGTTTCATCAAGAAACCTAGCTTCACCTCACGCTACGTTCTCCTGTGCGGATAGGCCAATCGCAAAACAAGAGAAAAGGTCGGTAGTGAAACTAGAGGAGACCTTCATCTTTTCCATCAAAAGGTGTTGCAGACTTCTTCTGACAATATGCCCAAAGGTTGTAGACTAGGTTGTGATGCTCATAAACCTTCACAACATGCCAACGTGCAATGACAAAAAGGTATAGGAGAAAAAGGCTCAAGACATCAACAAATAGGTAGACGTTGGTTCATGTCAGGTTCACCAAAAATGTAAGAGAGGGGAACCAACCACTGCAAGGCCCTAGGTCACAAAAGGCCAAGAGCGGAAAGGCTGCCCTAACTTACCTCAATTTCAAGGAATGTTAGGATAGAAGGGATGAGAATGATGGACTAGGTGTCCTTCGACCAATTTGCAATCTCCAGAGTTGAGGGGAGACTAGACGAGTCACTTTTTAAGGTGAAATCTATGTCTCAAGTAGCTCTCTATCAGAGGAAAAAAGCATGGTTTCAGGATGACAACGTGGTGCACTGGCATCTGTATGGCTAGAAAACTAGAGAGACGAGGTTAAACTCAAAAAGCTAGACTAGCAGCCTAGTTTAGAAGTTTCTTGAACACAAAAATGAGATTAAGAAAAATAAGACAAAAATATGAATGTGATAAAATAAATATATTACCACAAGGGTGACAAAGATAATTTCATAGAACAATCCTCTTGCCAGCTTGCTTCAAGATCTCTCCACCTGCACCTAGAAAAAGGGGGAAATCTTGGGGTTGTTTAGGGGCTGTCTCAGTCAAACCCACGCTTTGGTGTTTCCACCTCCACGGACAACCAAGATTACAACTATAGAAATAAAGATAAAGAAAGGAATACAAGCTACATAAAAAAAAACACTACAAAACAATACGTGCTTACTCAACCAAGATGATAGAGAAGATGAGAGGAGCTTACCACCTCCGTCCAAAGCGCTCAAGGTTTGTGGAGGAGAAAATGAGAGGAACTCAAGCCTCTATTGAAATGGTGTGTCCTACGCTTGCACTATTAGAGTGATGGAATGGTAGATTGCTGCAATGGAGTGAGAAGTGTTGTTAGAAAGCTTGTGAATGCTTGAAAGAGTGGAGAAATTGTGAGAGATGAGTTCAATATCTTTCCAAAACTCTCTAAATGAAGGAGAGAGTGAAGAATATGAAGGAAAGGATGTAAAATGGCCATATTCAGGTCGGCCAGCCAAAGAGGGAAATTACTCTTTGAATTCCAATCGAAAATGTAACATCTCTACAATCTCCAGCCGTAGGAATTTGCTAGGGACGTAAGCGCACTGCACGAACATCTGTGCACTGCATGGGAATCCCCAATAAAAACTCTCCCACCAACACACAAAATAGGCACCAAGTGTGATGTAGACAATGGGTTTAAGTGGAATTAAGCCTTCACCTTAGTTTTCTAAAGTGCAAGAGGGTAAAAGGAAATTTTCCTTAGGGGTACAAAGTCACGCTTATACAAAAATATCATAAACAAAGATTTCGATAACGGAAAAGAAAAAGCGGTAATGTTAGCACAAAATTTGGAAGAGCCTTCAAAGGAATCCACCTCAACCACTTCAGAAGAAAAGATAACATACACAAAAAACTTTAATGAAACTGAATATCAACAACCTTAGAATCCTAAAGAAATGAAAAATCTTTATGGAAGAGGTTATGAACTTATGAAATAACTTGGATATAGTTGAAAGTTATGTCATGCTAGAGAAGAAGGGATCCATGTCCCTATAGAGCCTCACATGTAAGAAATAACTCATGGTCTTGGTTATTTTCCTTTGATAGAAAGCAAACCATTAAACAAGCCTTCACTCAACATCAACACTCTTACAAAAGACTCTTCTAAGCCAAATTTAATAGTAGTGCATCCTGAACTGATTGACACTAGTGGTCTTGATTGTTATCCCTTGCAAGAAATGAAACAAACAAAGAAGTCCTCACTTAATTTCAATGTCATCTTGCAAAACATTAATGATTTGAATTCGTTATATTTTACATCCTCCTTTCAAGGAGAGAACAAAAATATCACAATCTAAAGAATCTTGTGTGAGTATGACATCTTGTACTAAGCAAGAGACATCTTTGTCGCAAAATAAAGGAACATATTATACTATTGTCAAGAAGGTATCTTGTCGAGACTCCTTGAAGATCATTTGATATCTCTCCCTCCAAGAACATGAAATAAATTTTACTACAAGAGTTCATTTTGTGCATATCATAGAGTTCATGGTCATGCTACTTATGAATGTAAGGCTTTAAGTAATCGAATTCAACATCTTAAGGATCATGGTGCACTTCCTTGTGTTGGAGCACCTACTTCCTCTAATTGATACTTATTTTCATCCTATTCGGCTCATCCATGTCCTACACTAAGTGGGAGCAAGGCATTAGGTAGCTCTATCTGCGTATGTCACTTGTCGTTGTCTCTTTTGGCTAGTTGACCGCCTTTCATGTACATATAAGAGCAAGTTTGGGATGTGGACAACATGCCTTGAGTTGAGTCGCATGAGACATACTTATTCATGATGTAGTTCAATTTGAAAACATATGACTTGGCATAGGGATTTTCAAATAATCTCTCATTTCTTGTAATAATTTAAAGAAATTCTCATACAAATGGTGTTAGCAACCTCTTTAAAGTGGGGGCATACATCGACACTCATGTTTCATTGTGCGATTTTCTTTCTTCTTGTGATGCATCCTTCTTTTGGTGGTGTCATTGGGATTGAATCCCTCTGAGGGTGTGATATTTCTTTAACTTGTCCTCTCTTGGAGACATTAGACATGATATTCCCTAAGAAGAGACCTTGCATGAACTAAGAGAAATCCCTTCGAACAAACCTTACACTATTTTTCATTTACAATGTCTATGAGTTTCAAGCATATGAAGTTTTTCTTTCCTCATGGAGCTCAAAGTTCATTATTGTGTAGCACCTTATCAAAGTTATCAAGAGGTATAACTTTGGTTTGGTTTGATGGGAAGTTGATTCAAGGCATGACTTTCCCTTAGCTACTCATGTCTTTGTTTTGAGGACATAATGATCATGTGTGTATGTGTCTCCTCCTCTTGGATTACTCACCCAATGGACAACCTAAAGTTATGTTTCCTCAAAGTGAGTGTGCATTTTTGAACAAATAGCTTAGATCTGATCCACATCGTGTTGGACAAACGATCAAGGCTTGATCTACCTATTCTTATTTTTACTTATTTTTGTTTTTCTTTCTTTTTTCATTGACATTGTATGTTCACGTATCTTTTTTTGTTGCATATCATGTCCCTTGTGTGTGTCCTTTTGTGCTTATATTGGTTTGAATTAGGATGTTGGATTCTGGGGGCTTGACTGCCTCCCCAATTTTTGTTACCCTAGACCATCTGCATCAGTATACTTGGACCCCTCTTGAAAGTTTACTTTAGTGTGAGTTTGAAGCAAGTTTATCCTCTTACTAAAGTGGGGGCTAAATGTAGTGTCAAAAAATACCATCGTGTACATTTTCACACTTGATATGGGAATAATTAATTATAAATTGGACTTGATATCACCTTGATCTAGTGTTGTGATGTGTTTTACACATCCACATTAGGTCTTGGGCCCTTTTAAAGCTAAATAAACTTAACTCTGCCTTAATTTAATGTTGTAAAGTGTATTTTATTACACCTTCATATTAAATTTAGGAGGCTTGTAAATTAAGTGGACCCTTTTAAATTAAATAGACCCAATTCTTCCTTAATTTAATGTTTCAAAGTATATTTATTTACACTTTCACATTGGATTTTTGGTGCCCTTTCATTTACAACCTTTATATCATCATTAATAGGCCCATATGATCCTATATTATGCATCCCAGGGCATATTTCAATAAAAAATCCAACAATATCAACATACAAGCTTAATTTACACACTCTCTAACACTATAGCACTCAAAATAGGCCCTATGGAACCCATTCACCACTCTAGGTGAATGAGTCCCATCCAGGTGGGACCCATTTGCCATAGATGGTGAATGAGTCCCATTTGGCCTATTTTCAAGGTTTTGAGCGAGAAAATTTGGGTTTTTAGTTTAAATTTTTCTATATCAGCCTTTGGGATCAAATAAATGATCATTTGAGTGCATTGCTTATATAAACAATCTTTCAAATGATTATTTCACCTAAGAAATATAATCCTACATGATATCAAGCCAAGCACTAAAGAGTTAAGCATTTCAAGACTTTACAAGATCATCAAGATAACATTCAAGATCACTTTTAAGGCATTCATGGGTAGATTCTTCATCAATTGTTGCAGCAATTCAAGATACATCATCATGTCAAGGTCATCAAGCATCAATCGGGTTATTAAGCTAGTGTTGTGATGTAGCATTGAAGATCTAAGATCAAGAATTGTTCTACACCTATTGTCAAGATCAAGATCTACATCTTTCATGGCCATTTCATGTTGAGTTGCAGATTTACAAGACATCATTTACAAGGAATCATTCAAGATCTAGGTGCTTTGAAGAATTTAAGGATCATTAGGATTAGGGTTCAATCTTGGAGAAAGTTTCTGGAGTTGTCTCCCTGTTGTCAAGGTCATAATCTTCATCAAGAAGTCACCTACATCCCCAAAATCAAGGTTTCAAATCCATAAACAAAGAGGAACAAAAGGAATAGATATTGAAGGTTAGATTCAAATTTTAAATCTCGATAAAACCCTAACTAGACTCATTCACCACTTCTGGGGAATCTCCCATTTTAGGTCAATTTTGAGATTTTTGCCGTTTTGGATATCCTTTTGCCAAAAACACGGTCTTGTACACAAACCTAGATCTGGGGTTGATTTTCCCAAATTGGCGAATGAGTCCCAGTAGGCCAAAATTTTAAGATTAGCACAATTTATATTCTTCATTCAAGCCTCTACAACTTTCCAGGTGCACACTTCTGGTTTTATAACTTTTTATTTTGATTTATATGCATTTCTAGTCATTCATTTAAGTTTCATGTATTACTAGGTTTTCTCCTTAGATCTTGCATTTTATTTATTTTTCCAAGCCCTAGCTTGGTAGTGAACCTCTCATTAAGTCATAATCATACCCTAGGAAAATCCCTTAGTATATCTCTTATCTTTATTCCACTCTTCGATTGAGATCTCTAGGGCATCATTGAATGCTAGTTAGAGAAAAGTGATGTTCTATGTCCAAAACCATAAAGCATCCATTTTTCAACTTTAATCATTTTGGTGAACCTGCATTTAGAATACCTTATTTTCTGATTTTGATTCCATCATCATCCTAGATCTATCTTGCATTGACTCTCCATTAGGGCTTGCATTAGTTAATTGGCATTCTAGGGTTTCTAATTTTGCATTAGTGAAAGTTCATATAGCTTGAAATTTTGCATCTCATTTCATTAAAATTAATATAAAATGTGCATTTGCACTTAGGATTCAAATCATACAACATAAAAATCATAAAAATCAATTGAAAATGTTTGAAAATTTTGAAAAAAATCCCTACTGGGACCTTGTCGCCCCTTTGGGTGAATTAGTCCCAGTGCACATTTAAAACTACCTTTTGTAGCACTGAAAACCTTGTTTCTACACTTTTGTTTGCTACCATTTTTTAATTGTTTCATTGGGTTGAGTTTCTATTACATGCATTTCACTAAATCTAGCTTAAATTAGTCTAGATCATGCATTGCTCAATTCCAAATTTGCATTTACAAAATTTCATTTTTCAAGTGGTTGCATAGTATAATTAGCAAATTACCTTGTTCCCAATCTGAAAATTACATTTAAACATTTCACTTTAGGTCATTGCATTGCGCTTTATTTACTTTTCATTGATAAAATGTTTTCTTTCAAGAGATGTGGCTTTGATATGGTTAAAAATGGATTGCATAAGTACAACATCCCCTCTTACGAGTTCAATTTTGAGTACAACAATGAGGTCATTAAGAAACATGTTAGTCATCCTTCCACTATATTTCATAGTCATGAGAACATCTCAGAGCAAGTAGATCAAACCATTGACACAATCCTTAACATTACATTGCATATTAGTGAGGATGGTATGATACAAGAAGATACAAGCATAGACAATCATGAAAGCCATAATTGTTCTTCTCCCGATACCTCTCTACTAGTGATGAAGGTATCTTGGTGAAAGAAGATACAATCAATGAGAATCATGAGAGTCCTGATTGTCTCTCGCCTCCTCCCACATGGGGAGCTATTATGACACAAGAAGATGAGATCATAGGAAGTTTTCTAAACATGACCTTACCTAGTCTTCATTCATCCCTTGCTTGTGAGAATGTTTTCGCGAAAGAGGATGATATCATAGATAGTCATGACAATAAAAATTGTCATTCTCCTAATATCCCTCCTCGATGAAAAGAGGATAGGTTGGTGTTAGAAGATGCACCTATTGAGAGTCATGAGAATCTTGTTCATCCCTTCCCTAATGCTCCTACCATTTGGAAAGATCTATTTGGTAAGCATGAAAATCATTGTTGTCCTTCTCTTGATGCCTCCGCTACTTGTGATGAAGCTACTTTATAAAATATAACCATGCAATGTAATGAACATCTTACAAGCTCTCCTACTGGGTTATATAGTATGGCACAAGACAATGAGACCTTAGACAAAAAGGACAATAAAATAGAGCCTTCTCTTAATACCCCCACTATTGATAAACAAGAAAATCCAACCATTGATCATTCCCCTACTTGTGATGAAGTCATTTTGGAAGAACCAATCCTCGAATGTCAAGAACACTTGGTTTGTAGTTCTCCTAAAAACTATCCTCCTAGGGATAATATCATGGTGCAAGAAAATGATAACATTGACAATAGTGATATAGTTTCCTTGGATGATGATGACGAACATTAGACTCTCCTTCACTAAGGGAAGTTCACATTATTCAACCTCAACTCATCCTTTACCCACCCTCACACAAGCCTCAAACTCAAAACAAACCCGAACTTATCCCTTACCCACCTAAGAATAATGTTTTGTAGCAACCCAGTCATAATACCATTGTGCATACATATAACACTAGAAACAATCCACAACCAAGCCAAACACCTTGAACATCCCTCTCATTGCCTAATCCTATATTACTAGGTCCTCCTCGTTTGCCTCCACAAAGTGGAAAGGAGTATGACCTTGTTGAACAACTAAAGAATACTCCCGCTAAGATATCCTTATGGGACCTTATTCAAGCCTCCCCTCACTATCACAATATGATTCAAAGTGCTTTACATCAAGTCCCTATCCCTTATAATGTGCAACCGAATGACATAGAAGCCATGATTCAAGGAATAAACACTGACATTTTTTTCAGCAAAGTGAGTTCCCCCCTTTGGAAACACAAAAAAAAAAATGATGCTTTCATGATATTAGTGAAATACAATAAAACAAGAATATAAAGAACACTTTTTGACAATGGTTCATCCCTTAATGTGTGTAGTGTAAACCTTTTGGATAGGCTTGGTGTGGATACATAAAAAATTCAACATATTCTCTCATGGATTAATTAACTCTGGAGGTTGTATCAGGCATTAACAGGTCGATCTTTTGGTGCAACGACATCCGTCTTTGCAATAGTTAGGTTGCATGATAGAGAAGCACAAAATAGAGGGAATGTGGAATAGATTATTGGTGGAAAAGAACATAGACCCCCTCACATATCTTCAACTTGTCGATGATATAATACTTTTGGCATGGCCACAATGCAATAAGCTAATATAATTAAGGAAAAATTTGACAAATATGTGGAGACTTGAAGATAGTTAATAAATAGGGACAAATAAAAAATCTATTTCTTCTAAACAAAAAACCAATGCAAAGAAAGATCACAACTAGGTTGGGATACATAGTGGACTTAGTACAATGCAAATACTTAAGGGTCACCATCTTCAAAGGTACATTACTTGAATGAACTTATGGGTAGAGGTAGTTGAGAGTTTTAAAAGGCATGTTACTTCATGGAAAGGAAAATGGTTAACTTTGGTAGGCATAATAACAATGATTAAGGTTGTCGTTGTGGCGATATCAATATGTATAATGTCCAATATGTAGACCAATCAAGTTTCGACCAAACAAATAGAATTCTGAAAAAGTTTCTCTGGTAAGGATTTAATGATACAAAATGAATTCCCCTCATCCATTGGGAGAAAGTAAGAGATAATTGTAGTAGTGGATTAGGAATAAAAAATTTGAAAATTCAAAATATTGTACTTGGTGTGAAGCTCATTTGGAAGATGTACTCATCACCGGAAAAACTATTGTGGATAATAATGCAAAATAAATATTTGGATAGTAATGATCCAAGTAGAATCTTGACAATTGAAAATGTTCCTAATGGATCTCATGTATGGAGATTCATGTGGGAAAGTAGGAACATAATCACAAACCATTTATCATGGCAAGTGAATAATGGCCTCTTAGTAGATTTTTAGTTGGATTCTTGGAATGGTCATCGACCCTTATCAGAATAAGTTGAACTTTGGATCTGCATGGAGACTCTCAAGAGTATGCGGGGGGATAAATTTTTGGACTACATTAAAGAGGATGCTTGTGGTGGATATAAATGGATTGACTTTGATTCACTATCGATAAATGAGGAAGCAAAAAACCATCTGAAGAAATGTCCAAGCAAAGGAACATATGTTTTAATAAGAATAATGACAAAATAATATGGCCTGGCACACATTCAAGCAACTACTATGTTTTTGGTAGGGTCTGAAATTTAGTCATAGGGTAGCATGGAATGTTGGGCAAGTAAATTATGTTGGGGATGTTGGGTCCTGCCCAAGATGAGAGCTTTTGCATATATGGCCCTACATAAGAACTATCTAATAGGTAACCATCTGCAAATGGTTGGAATTTTTGGACCTAGTCACTATATAATGTGCAAATACAATGAAGAAACCATGGATCATTTGCTACTAAATTTCTCACATGCCTCTTCATGTTGGGATTGGTTGCAGAGTATATTGGGATGGTATGGTCCATGATCAAACAATCTTTGAGAGGCATTTAGATCATGGTGGACAATTCAATGTTGAACATTTAGGAAGGGAATTTGGTTGATAAGTCCCTTTATACTAATTTGGCACTTATGGAAGGAGAGAAATTGTAGGATTTTCTAGGAAGACTTCTACTCTCAAGAAGAGTTAGTTTCAATTATAGAATGGAGTAGTTGTGAATGGTTGAACGCAAAATATGAAACACAAAAAAACCATTCATTTACAAGTTGAGATGATACATTGATGAGGAGGTTGAAGAATCTCAAAGTTACCCAAAGGCCAAATTTTATGCAAAAGTCACAAGAGAAGAGGAAATTAACAAAGTGGTGTACTCTACTGAGCGGTAGGCTCAAGTTAAATTTTGATGAGGCTTCTAAAGGAAACACGAGCAGATCGAGAATTGGATGCATTATCAAAAATGTTCTTGGGAACCTAGTTTGAGCAGTGTCCAAGAAATTGCCACTTGAATCCAATAATGGAGTAGAATTTGAAGCTTTAATGGAAGGGCTCTACGAATTTCAAAAGATGGGAATCAACAACCTAGACATAGAAGAGGACTCAATGGTTTGCATTGAGCAGTCTAAGAGGAACCATATGGCAAACTAGGAACTACAACCACGACTAAATACCATTAGAGATTTCCTAAAGGGGACCACTAACTATATAGTGTCACATATGTATAGGGAATCAAAGTCCGTGACAGACTTCCTTACAAATTGTTGTGTGATGTAGACTGTTTATATGGTTATAAATGATAAATTAGATCAATGGCCAAGGTAGGAGGAGATGATTCCATCGAAAAGAGGAGAAGGTGTATGAAAAAATGGATCCAAAGTCTAATCAAACGAGAATTCTTCATATGGACTTGAACTAGTTGAAAATGTTTTGTAAGATCACTAAGACCGTATCCCGTGCATGGAGTGTGTAGCATGTGAAGAAGATTGTAGTAGCTCCTTCGTAAGATCCGCTAGGATTTTTAGCAAAGAATAAGAGCCCAAAACATACAATAAATTGACGTTTGAAAGAAGAATGGACACATTCTTCTTGAAATAAAAATGGAATGGATGTGGCATGCTCATGCTTAGTCAAAGATGGAAAATATCAGATTAGGTGGTTGTTCCCTAACTGCAGAGCTGGTATGGAGAAAGCAATTCAGGAAATCTTAGGAAGCTCGTGTTGGTCAAAAGGCCATGTTCATGATAGGAAAGCTTATGAGTTTTTTAAATTAAATCTGATTGAATTTTCACGTTGTGATCTCACGGGTTCATAGTTCTAGATTAAAAAAATTTACCCCTTTTAATCAAACTTAATTTCTTAAAAATAAAAGTATTTTATATATTATTTAAATTTAAATTATGCATAATTTGTTTCTTTTTTTTAAATAGTAAAGTAAATATTATTTAAAAATAAAAATTTAATTATAAATAGTAAAAATGAAAAAGGTAAACTTAGGCAAGCGTTACTTAATCTCTAATTTATCACATACTTACACATTTTATCTTTTATTATTTTTATTATGTCAAAGACATTTCTTATATGAATTTAATAAGTTACTTCCACTATCAAGGGTTGATATTGTCTAAGTACAATTCAAAACAATTGAGCAGTCAAATTTTCCTTTTTTTCTTATAAAGATATGTATTAATTTAGAATCTAATAGAATAGAATGATTTTTTTTTCTTTTAAAATGCTATATTAATTTAGAAACTTTTTTTATGTGTAATACTCAATTTAGAATATTTCTTTTTTATTTAATTTTTTAATTTTAAATGTGAAACTTATTTTTTCTTAATAAATTTAACATATAATTTTTATATCTAAATTTAAAATAACACTTTTTTTTTTCAATATATTTGTATTTGTATTTTATTATTCAAAAAGACATTTTACAATAATTTGAAAAAAAAATTATTTTGATTTTAAAAGATAATCTTGAATTTTCTATTTTTTTAATTTTTTTTTTTAAAATATAATAATTTAGAAACTTATTTTTATGTGTATTAATTTAAGATATTATTTTATATGTAATCTTCAAAATTTATTATTCTTTTTCATTTTTTGATAATTTTCTTTCTATTTTACAATGATGTTAAAAACTAGTATACCTATATTAATTAATACTATATATAAAGAATGTTGAAAGTTATCAATACTTAACATTGTTTATATATATATTAATTAATAATATATATAAAAATCTATTTAAGCATATATATCTTAGTTTGTAATTTTAATCAAAAACTATTTAAATTAAAAACTATTTATTGGGAAGCTTTTAATTGAAATCTTTTTCCAAAAATAGAAAAAAAAAAATCATTTTATGTGCTTGTTCTTCTTAAGGAGCACATACTTCCATTTGCCTGTCATTTTCAATGAAGCTTCAAAAAGTTTACAAATATTCTTTTGTTGCTTTCACTATATAATACTTTCAACCTAAATATTTTATTTTTTAAAAGATCTTGAGTATTATTTAATTTTAAATATATTAATATAGAAGCTTACTTTTATGTGTAACAATAAATTTAAGATGTTTTCTTTGTATCTATTTTTCTATATAATATATAATATTTAATATATAATATACCAACAATTCACCCTCATGGAAAATTCATCACCAGCAATTCACCGTCATGGAAAATTCACTGAGGAAAATTCACCACCGTGAAAATTAACCAAGGCCAACGATACCCATTCATATTTTTTAAGATATATTTCAAAAACTTTGATTTTATTAAAAATATTAAAGCGTTTTCAGTTGGTGAATTTTACTTGGCAGTGAATTTTTCATCCATGAATTTTCCATGACGGTGAATTGTTGGTGATGAATTTTCCTTGGGTGAATTGTTGGCCGAATATAATA
Organism: Sequoiadendron giganteum; assembly: GCA_007115665.2. Taxonomy (NCBI): domain Eukaryota; kingdom Viridiplantae; phylum Streptophyta; class Pinopsida; order Cupressales; family Cupressaceae; genus Sequoiadendron; species Sequoiadendron giganteum. Next base: position 82,344,635 of record VCHN02000014.1, on the reverse strand, counting down.
CATAATTTAATTATACTACTAAATTTTATCTCTCTATATCTCACTCTATTTATATCACTCCCTCTCTATTTATTGAGTTATATTTCCCTCTCTCCCCCTCTCATTCTCTTTGTCTCTCTCATTCACTCCATCTCTCCTACTCTATATCTCTCTCTATTACTCTATCTATCTCTTTCTATCTGTATCTTTTTCTATGTTTATCTCTCTATATCTTTCCCTATCCCTCTTTATATCTCTATCACCCTCTATATGTATCTCTCTCTATATATATTGAGTTATCTCCCCCCTCTCTCTATGTATCTCTCTCCCTCTCCCCCTCCTCTCTCTCCCTCTCTCCCTCCTCTTCTCTCTCTCCCTCTACCTATCTCTCTCCCTCTCCCCACTCTTCTCTATCTCTCCCTCCCTCTCTCTATTACTCCCCATCTCTCATTCCCTTGCTCCCTTCCTATCACCCCTATCTATCTCTCTATATCTACCTCTCTTCCTTTCTCTTCCCATATATATCTCTACCTCTCTCTTTCTCTTCTTGTATCTCTATCCCCCCTCTCTCTCTTTCCATCTCTATTTGTCTATATCTACTATTTGTTTGTCTATATCTATATCTTTCTCTCCTTCTCTTCATCTCTATTTGTCTATATCTAATTCTCTCTATTTTTCTAAAAAAATATCTCCCTGCGCCCCTCTCTCTACATCTCCTTATATCTCCATCTCTCTATCTCTCCCTGTCTCTCTTCTTCTATATCTATATCAGATTCCTCTCCATCTCTCCCTCCCCCTCTTCTTCTATATCTATATCTCTTTCTCTCTATCTCCCTATTTCTCTCCATCTTTATCTATCCCTCTACAAGTCTATCTTTCTATCTATTTGTCTCCTTCCTCTCTTGATCTTTCTTCATCTCTACCTCTATTTTCTTCTCTCCTCTATCTCTAGATGTGTATCCCTTTCTCTATCCATCCATCTCTCTCTCCCTTTTCTTAGACCTTTATATCTATATCTCTTGTCCTCTCTATCTCTATCTCTCCACATTTCTTTTTCCATCTCTCCCTCTATCTCTATCTTGTTATCTATCCCTCTCTCTACCTCCCTCTCTACTTCACTTCCCATCTCTCCCTCTTTCATTCTCTCCTTTCTCCCTCTCTACATATTTATCTCTTCAATCTCTATTTATCCCTCTCCCCTCTCTCTTTATCTCTCCCTCTCCTCCTTCTCGATCTCCATCTCTATCTTCCTCTCTATCTCTATCTCCTTACCCTTCTCTCTCCCTCTATCACTCTTGCCCCCTCTCTCTCTCCTTCATTCTATCTATATCTCTCCCTCTCCCTATTGAAAAACATAACGTGAGCTTGATTATCATCCTGATTCAGATGTTTTATTTCAGTTGTGTTTGGATCCATGTAAGTGGATGCATAGTTAATTAAAAATTTGAAGTTGTCACTTCTCCATTCAGATTTGTGTTGCTTAAAAAATATTATTTGATAAATAATCTAGAACCAATGGTCCTCATGTACCGCACAGTTTTTTTCCTAATTGACCTTCCCCGCCTCTTCAACATACCTATTGCACACCAAGGTGCGATTGCAAGTTCATATTACTTTTCATAATAAGAAAACAATTCATTAACTGCTTATTTATAAGAAAATTCATAAAAGCAATCCTCGAAATCGCTCAGCCTAGAAAATTAGAATATAAGAAATTTGCTATTCTAAGTAAAGGAATTTTGTTTGCAAAGAGCACCTGAATTTAGTAACGAAATGGTGTAAGAACAGCGACAGCTCAAGCCTGGCCAAATTTGCTCCTGGGCAGAGTCTCCCACCTCCTCCGAATGGGTTAAACAGGGGATTATTTGAAAATCCCTGCAGTTTACAACATAAACATTAATTGAAAACTTAATTAAAATTTCCTGAAACCATTTTACAGAGGACAAACTTTGTCGTACATTATCGCATGATTCCCAGCGCCATGGATTAAACTCGAAGGGCGCAGCATAGTTTTTCTCGTCCGTGTGCACCCCCGACATAAAGACCAGGATAGTCTGTCCTTTTGGAATTTGATAACCTATAAAACACACAGGTTTCCATCGAAACAGGGCACTGCATATTAACTTGTATTGAATTATAATGGATGCCCTAAATATTACTCACCTTTTACATCAATGTCTTGAGTAGTTTCTCTGTACAAGAACGGTGCAAGATTGGCCATACGAAGAACCTCATTGATAACCTAACCACAGTAGCATTTCACTGTAAGCTTCTAAAACACTTTCGTTTTAAGAGCTGATTTGGGAAGAAGAAAAATAAACAAAAAAAATTAAATTGTACGTACGTATTGAGTGAATTTCATTGATTTATAGGCATTCCAACTTAATTTTTTATTGCCATTCGATTTCAGTATGTGATCTTGTTCATCCTGCAAGCATAAATCCTATTGTTATCTCTAGTTCAACAGGCAATATTAGTGGTAGAAATAAAGTCAAAAGAAACCCTCAAAAGCTTAGAATCCACCCCACTGAATATTAAAGCTACTGGAAGTACTGACTTGGAGTTGTTTCAAAGCATGAGGACAGTCTGTAAGATACTTTATGCTCATTGCCATGGACCGGGAGACGGTTTCATGGCCTGCAAAGAGCAGAAACAGAAGAGTATGCACCACAAATTCATCAGAAAGAGGAGGATCCTCCTGTCGGAATTTTGACAGTAGATCATTGTGAACTACTTCAGGGTGCTTCCTTCTCTCTCCCATAATCTCGTATATCTTCTTTACCAGACATTTCCTTGCCTGTAAAAGTGTGAACAATAATAATCGTAAATCAGAAAATATGTTATGCTATGATTTCCATTTAAATTGATAGTCGGTGGTGTACAAGAGATTGGGTGGTGGTAACCTTAAGTCCTCTGTAAAAAGTTGAACCGGGAAATCGAAGGGGAAGACACACAACTGCCGCTGAAAAGTCGTGAAACTGCCTCGCAATCTCTTGTGTTTCTTTGGAAGGGGATAAATCCAGCAATTGCTTTGCCATGAGGTTCAGAATTATCTGTTCCCACAAATCAATCAGTACTAGTCAAAACAATGGTCACAGGACTGTTACAGGCTAAACTAATATTGTTAATTTAAAATATTAACTTAAGAGTTAAAAGTAATTTAAAATAACAATAATAATTCCTTACCAATTTTATATGCAGATGAGAAATAAAATTCTTATTAACTACCTATTTAACTCTGAAACAAAAAGACCTTTTGAAATACAAATACAAAATGTCTTCTGAAGAAGAAGACCAAATATGAAGGAAATTCATTGAGGGACAGCGAAAAAAAGTAGCTAATAGAAACCAGATTACTTTAAAGCTTCATAATTTCAAAATAATCTATTAAATTCTATAAATGAAGATGGAATTTTACATCTTTTATAAGCTGTTTGATCCTTAAAAGCTGAAAAGGAGTATTATTTATATGGCTCCCAGAAAAAGAATTATAAGTTAAAAAGAAGAAGAATTCAATTATCTTAAATAAGATGGATGTGGTTTTGATTGATGATTATTTGAAGATTTTAAATGAGAGTCAAAATTATTGAAATGTTCAATGTTCTTTTTTCATTTTTACAATATATTTTATTGCTGTTTTCTAATTGTATTTTCAGCATTTAGATATATAGTATTTCTTGCTATTAGTTTGTAGTCTTATTGTTTACACTCTTTTGTTATTTCATACTCCAACAATTCATCATCAACAATTCATCCTCATGATAAATTCATGGCGAAATTCACCACCAACAATTCATGGTGATGAATTGTTGAAGGTGAATTTGACTGAAGCCTTCATGTTTATAGCTTTCTGTTTTATTTGTTGGGTTTCATTAACAATTTTGCTTAAATATTTGTAAAAGAGTTTGTGTTTTCTCAAAAATTCACATTTACAATCTAGTTAAAAATAACCTCTTTAAATTACAAATAAAGACAATTTATAGTCAATATAATTTTAAAAGTTTAAACTAACCATATATCATAGTCAATATGTTAACTTACATAAAATTTTCAAATTTACATACAAACACCTGACATATGAATAAATGTGATTAATGTATACTTAAATCTTTCCTTCATTAAAAAAACACCAGTAACATATCAAATATTTAACCTTTACCACGTTTTTTATAAAACAAATTGTTCAAATATAAAGAAATTTAATATTAAAAGACATTAATAATTTTTTGATAAATAATTAAACATTTTTCACTATTTTGAAAATTGATTAACTATTAAAAATTGAAATTATGTTTATCTAAGTTGCTTAAATTCTCTTTCCAGCCCATCAAACCAAAATTCTAGAATTTGCAATAATTACCTTCAAAACAGCTAAGAATCTACAGAGTTTTAAGAAAGAGTAATTGAGGAAAAATCTTTTATCATATTGTTATAACCAACTGTAGAGGTTGCATCAAGAAATAGCAGTTTAAATGACATTCAATTCATATAAATGATGCCAACTTCTAGCCAAAAAAAAGGGGGGTAAAAGGCTACTAAAAACAAATGAAACGAAAATCTATACTTGCCTGATGGCACTCGTCTTGTAATTTGATCTTCTTTCCATCCCACTCAGACATCGCATTTATTAATAGATTTTCAATATCATCCATCAGATGTGAACAGATATTTTCATGGTTGAGTAAATTAACAGTTATTCCATGAATCTTCCTCTGGAGATCTCCATGCAGAGCAAGTAGACCATATTTCCCAGTTATATCAATGAAAGCCTGAGTATTGGAAGTTTGAAACAGCCTTCCCTCATTTTGCAACACAAATCTGTTGAACTCTGGACTCACAGATATCATAACCCGCCTTCCGAACAAGTTAGAGGAGAAGATGTCTCCATATCTGAAAGCAATTTTAAGCAATTTTAACAAAACTCTGTCAGTAATCAAACTAAACTAATAAGTTGAAACATCAGGTTTTCACAGTCTGTTGCAGGAGTTTACAAAGATCTTGAATAAAACAGTAACAATTTTTAACTATAAAAGAACAATCTACAGTCCAAACATGAACATAGATAGTATGTCAAAGCACCCAAACATGAACAGGGAGGGTGAGCTTGGATCTTAATGTAAAAAACCTGCATAATAAACTTACCGAAGCTGTCGTTGGTTGATGAAGGATCTTGGAAAACTGTCTGACATAGAAGAGAGAAGGATCTGGATATTCTCTCCTATGAGAGGCCATCCCATAGAACCTGGTGGCAGTTTGTGTTTCTCAATATAAGCAGTTTTGGACCTTCCATGGAGGTACACCAACAATATTGCCAAAGATAGGATGGCTATCAAAATATGCATAGCAAAATCTTCTATGAAGGCCATGTCTTTCTCCCTGTTTCAATGTTTGATACAGAGGTTTTCAGAAGCACTTATACCAATTCTTCTTTATTGACATGATGTTTCAGTTAAGAGTGTCTCTTTATTTTATAATTGTTTTCTATTAGATAAATGAGATTTTGAAAAGGAGAAAAAACAATAGGAGATTGGAACCTTAAAGGAAACATACAGAGTAAAAGCAACATGAGACTGGAACTTTCAAAGAAACAGAGTGAATAAAAACATGAGATTGAAACTTTCGGAAAAACAGAGTGAGTAAAAACAACATGAAATTGGAACCTTCAAAGGAAGAAAACAGACGAATAAAAACAATATGAGACTGGAACCTTCAAAGAAACAGATGAGTAAAAACAACAGAGAACTGAAACCTAAAAAAATCTTAAAGCCAAAAAAATTCCCAAAAACAAACAGCAAACTTACATTATTCTATAATTATAATAAATTTATATTAAAAATATTATTAATCAAATTAAAAACTATAAAATCTAATAAAAAGTAACCACTATACCCTCCAGGCTTCACCTGCCCAACCTTAAAATATCTGTTTATAATTTGGCAAAACATGAATTATTTTAGTTGCACTAAGTACAAATGTGTGCTGAGCAGAATCTTAAAGCCATCACTCTCTCGTGCCGGATTATGATTCCTTGCGTCTGCATATGCTGAGCAGAATGATAAAACTAAATGAATTTTTTAAGAATGTAAAGAATCGAGAATTTATAAATGATAACTCATAAAGAATCGAGAATACTTTATATCTTATTTAAATAATGAGTCTTTTTATTTTGCCATAGGGATGTTACGTTCAACAACCGTAGAATTTATATAATGTGGCGGATGCATCTTCGCCAAAAGTAAATAAATTTAAGCACTTGAAAATGTCAATCCAATTTAATATATATATGTATATTAAGAAAACATTATTTATCAAAATGAAATGTTAAAGCATATAGTTGAATATTTAAAGAAGGGTTGTATGGGTCATGTTTTAAAATTAGATTGGTAAAGTCACAAATCTATCAAGTCTATGGTTTAACATAGGAAACAATTATTAAAATGATAGAATAATATAATAAATGAAAACCAAAGCAATTAAGGTACAAGGACAAAATCAATATCAAGGGGTGGAGGGGGCTTTGTCCATTTATAAGTTTTTATCCTCTTTATCTTTGTCTTTTTGGTTTTCACTCCTATGACCTCCCTCCTCCCCTCTCCACACCCTCCTTTTCTTATCCTTTTGGGTCTACTAACAATCATGCAATTATGTGCTCTTGTCTTGCTCTCTTCCTGATGATGGATCATAGAGTTTGATCTGAAACATCGAAGAATCACAATAAAAACTAGAAACTATAAGCTATAATATTATGGATTATGAAAATCATATGACAATCATCTCTTCTGTTCACTTTTCTTGAGGGCTTTCTATTCTTCTCAATGTGAGTAGCAATCTTAAATGCATCCCTTATTGATTGAGGTTTTTTATCCCTTAATTCATAACCCATCTTTGGGTCATATAAATTACAATATCAAACTACAAATATAGATTCATTGGGTCTCTAGTAAGGTGGAATTTTATTGAACTCCCTATTGAATCTAGCATTGAATTCTGACATTGATTCATTAGAACCTTTACTAATGCTAGTCAACTCATTTATAACAAATTTTTGGTCAGTTTTGTCCCCATATTGCTCTCTGAACACTCTTTTGAAATCATCTCATGATCCTATGCTTGCATTAGGAAAAGTTCTATACCAATCTCTAGCTTCACCATTCAAAGATTGCATAAAAAGCTTCATCACCACATCCTTATCTTCTACCTCAAAATCATCCATTAGATTTTAAAATGTTTTGAGATGTTCTTCACCAGTCACATCATGATTGCTAGAAAATCTTGCTAGATATGACCTTACTTCATCAAAAAATTGATTAGGATATCCAAGGATACCATAAAAAGTCCAATTGTCTATATCTCTCCATTTGTAAAGGCCCTCTACCTTGAACATTTCCTATCCCTGGGTTTGCCTGAGCATTTTGGTTTGTAGACTTTTTTGGTGGGATATTTTGATTTTGATACATAGGGACATACTAGCCACCTAGGTTTGGTGGGGCATTATATTGCATTTGGGAACCCATTTGATTATAACCGTGGTTTTTTGGTACATAATTTATTGCTCCCAACTCCTCTCATACCAGTACCATGTTGTTGAGCATTTTTCTGAATTTTAGAATTTTGAGTAGGGTTTACTTGAGGGTTTAATGAAACACCAAAATTTGTAGGCATTGCAGATGTACCAGAGTTATTTTGTTGTGAAGTAGAAGGATTGTCACTTCTTTGATGGATACCCCTTGCAACACTTGTATTAGGCAAAGCTTGTGATGCAATATTGGCATGGTTAAATGGGATTACATTAGTTACTATAGGATAAATCAAGGTATTCACATGAGAATTTGGAAGGGGGACACCTAAGGAATTGTTGCTTCCAACAAGTTTTTGTGATGTTGATATTAAAATACCATAAGAATTGTAGGAAGATTTCATACCTTCTATCCTTTTTTCATATCATTTCACACCAACATAGCTTCCCTAGTTCTTGTTTCCTCTAATTTGTTGAACTCTAACTAGAGATCATTCATTTCTTTCAATAATTCCTCCTTGGTTTAAAGTGTATTTTTAGGTATAGGGGTTTGCAGAGCAACTTGAGGAGCTATATGTTGTAGGATTTTGATAAGAAACATGGATTTTTTTTTGAACTACAGGATTTTCATAAACTCTTTCTAGCACAAAGTTTACAATAGGAACATTTTGATTCAAAACACCATGTCTAAGATCATTTCTCATTGAATTTGTTCTCTTTCTTTCTCAAAATTTTCAAGAAGTGTTTTTTGTTGTTCTAATCCTAACTAGAGTTCCTTATTCCTTAAATGTTTTCTAGTGAACTTTGGAACTCTAGGGGCTACATAGCTAATTGGTGAATTAGCAGAATTATCATAATTACTTGCATAAATGAAACAATTTCTAAAGGTAGGGTTTGACTTACTTGCATCTCTTGCTTTCCATGTCTACTTTCTATTTGGAAGCTCTATTTTGAGCTTCTTTATAGGGTCACATTTGTATAGAGGTAGTTTTCCTTCCATGTTGATGGTATTCTTTTGAAAAAAAAATCTTTACAATTGGTCCCCTTGAGAGGTATTAGTCACCACCCAAATTAATTGGGATAATTTTTAAATCGAGTACTTTGACAAAACCTCAACCTTGACAATATTTCTACAAAATTTCTTTCAACATATGGCGTTCCAATTTTTTGACTAAATAAGAGTAAATAAAACCTTACAAGTCTAAAAGAACTAAGGTATGCACTATGACTCGGTCTTGAATTTTCCCCAACAAAGTCACCATTTTTTTGGTGTTTCCAATTGATTTTCTAGGCTTCTCTAAGGATTATCTAAATCCTATTCTTAAGAATCCAAGGTTGGTGGCCAAAAAATAGGAGATAGATTATATGCTACGGGTGCTACCACAATAGTGGTTTACACTTTTTGGGAGATCTTGATTTTTGCTAAAATCACATATTTTTAGAAAATTATATAATGATTTAAGCCTAGAAAATTTGCATTTAAAGGATCCCAATTGAAGAGGGTTTGATCAAATTACATTAGACCAAGCCCCCTTGGATAGAACCCCGCTATTTTTAAACCATACCTATAACGGAGTCTCCTTTACACCTATCAAAATGCTGATAAAAAACCACTTTTGATTTACCTTTTGGGGGATCAAATGAATTCATTTAAAATTTATTTTTTGTAAGTATGTAGTCCTTATTATAAGCTTCCAAAAACGTATAATTTTAATTAAATTTAATTTGATTATTATATTTATTTTTTATTTCTTGTGAATGTAGGTTTTTCACTAAAAATCAAGCTCTCTATTTTGCACTTTAGGCTTTGTAAAACCAAGATGGGTTCCCCTTTGCATAACATCATTTAAATTGTTGCAATTCTTACAATGATGCCAAAACAAATAAATTTTCTTCACACCAATATTGTAGAGGATGAGCCTGGTTGGCTTAGAAATCATCTTCAAAACCTTCTATTAGCTCTATGTTCTTTCATAGTGTGGATTGAGTTTAAAATACAAATTGTAGTAAAAGTAAATTTCAATTTTTTATGTTTGATTCTTCTTAGAATTGAATTCCATGAATCAATTTGGTTAGTGCCTTATCCATTGCAGAGTTAAGAAATGAGGTAACTCTCCTAAATAGAAAACCAAATAGCAAACTCAAGGTTTATACAATCTTATTACTTTATAGCAAATGGACTATGCTACTAGTCTTCTTGGCAATCCTTATTGCAATAATAACATCTTCGAGTATCCAATTGAGAGAATTTTAATCCATTACTTGAATGTAAGCTAATCAATTGAACATTAATTACAATAAATATATAATTAGAATCTCAAAAAATATTTGATTGTATTAATATGCCTGAAAGATTATATATTACAATGTGGAGATATTAATAGTATGACCTGTATATTCATATGAACAAAATTGAGTTGTTTCTTTCTATTACAGAAAGGAGTTACAACGTTTCCTTTTTGAACTTTAGAAGACTTAACTGTACAAAACCTAATTCTACGAAGGACTCAAAATCATTACAATGAGGCTCAGAATTCCATTTTATAGACACAAGAGAGCAACAAGCAAAAAACCTCATTCACTGCTAGAGTCTCTACAAGACAAAAATAAAGTGGTGATACTATTTAGAAAGGACAAAAACATTTAACCACCCAAAAAGTGGTTGGAGATATTTAAGAGAATTTACATTGGTATATGGATTTGATTTCTTTAAAATTTCTCCTTCCAGGCAATATGACATCTTTGACATTCCATTTATGACATGCCCATGCGGTAGTTATGTGTGGTTGGTGGAGAAAAATTAAAACACAACTCAAATCTCTACACCATTCTTGTGTTTTCCTTCATCATGCTTTGTTGGTGTGTTCATCCTAGGTGGAATAAATTGGTTGACCCTTGCAATATGTGCTTTGTAGTCATCACCAATCAAAACTTGCACCATGTCAGAGAAGCCTAACATATTGTTTTCTAACTTGGAAATTGAATCCATACATAAATTTAACTACTCTACATCAAACTTCTCCATTCTTATTTATTTTACTATACATAGGGGTGAGGATATCAACAAAATTTGACCTGCACTCGCTATAAGACCTTATTTCTCCTTCCTCATTCAAAATTGGAGGTATATGGAATTCCTCAAAACCTTTAAATATACTCAAATCCATTATCATAAGGTACCTATACCTATTTATGATGATCAACAATGTCTTCCAACAGATTTGATGTTCTAAGAACATCAGATACTAAATTGTTATCAAAATTAGGATTTTTAGCAAGAATATGTACAATTGTAGTCCCAAGGGCCCAATTGATTTGATAGAATTTTAGCCTAAGTCCTACTTGAGCATGGATAGCTTATGGATCTCTTAAGGTTTTCTAGTTGTCACATACCTTATCTACTTGACTCAAAATTTTGAACAACATGTATGACCCAAAATATTGTCAACAAAATTAGATGTCTTTTTAATTGTTCCCTCCCTTGCTGCTCTAGCCTCTTCATTACTTTTTTAAGTTTCTATTTCTATTTCTTAATCTCAATGATCAAATTTTTCTTCTCTCGTGATCCTTTGTATTCACTTACTTTTGGTGGAGAGATAAATTGTGCAACCATATTTAGTTGCTCCTACAATCTCAAATTTATGTCATTGACCTTGTCCAAATCTCCTTTAAACTTCTTCACTCTTGCTTCTATGAAGAGGGTTGTATTAATTGTAAGGGAAAATTCTTGGAGAACACTTGTATCCCCAAATTTCCTAACTATCAAATTTTCACTAAGCTCACTATTGGTACTAAAGTGTCTCAACCTTCGTGATTCCCATAATTAATTTATTAATTATTTTCCCCTAAGTTGTTGATTTAGTGTATTAAATGCAATAATATTTGTTTCCAAATTGCTTAGTAACTTTGTAGGACCCAGTAGGGAGTTACATCCTACATGCAAGATGTGGAAAGGAAACACTATGACACATGTCACAAGGGTGTTCCATTGGGAAAAGTAAATTGTTTCTACTTCTAAAATGGGTGCCATGTTGACAAGTGGCAATTTGTTTTGGAAGCAAGTGAACTAGCGAGGTCCACTTGTGTGCTAGTTTATCTCTTCGAAAAAGCGGAGACAAGTATGTTGGTATGTGGCAACTGATCATGCTATATTGTACACTCTTTAGTAATGTACAATCTTCACCTATTTTTTTTTTGTCACCAAAAAAGAAAAAAGTCGACTTTGTAAACCCTAACTTTTGGAATCTTCTAAAATCTTGTTATAAGAGGTTGGGATGGGGAGTTGTAGCATGGCATTATTTGTGAGATTGCAATATGTTTTGCACTAGATAATAAAATCATTGGATGGTTACAGTTTTGTGGATGTAGCCCAGATTGGGTGAACCATGTTAAATTCTTTGTGTTTTCTTGTTTCTACTTTATTTTTTTGTGTATTTTATTTCTTTGTTTTATTGATCAAATCTGCATTTAAATTGTTGGATATTTTCCTTCTAACCCTAACAAAGGAAAGGTGACACTTGTCATCTTGGGGTACATTTGAACATTGCAAATTTTAAAAACCTCGAGGAGGAGTTCCTTTATACAATGTGGCATGTTTTTGACTTGTTGACTGAAGCTTGAAGAGGAAAATTTCTTAACGAAGACTGAGTTGTCACTTAAAGTGACTAGGAGTTGTGGGTGAGATATTTTGGTAGTAAATATGATTTTCTCTATGAGAAACCTAGCATGTGAGGTTGCTTGATTTTGGAGTTGTAAGCCTTGCATGTTCTTGCATGTTGTTGTGTGTTGGTGTATGTACATACATGTTTGACATGTTGCTAATTGGGTCACTTGGTACTTGTGCATGTTATCAATTTCATTTTGCATGCATGCAAGAGACTAGGAGATTTCCACATGGAAAAAATCAACACCCATGTGTGAGATGTATTTTTTGTAGAGAGCTTGATTGTAATTTTTTGAAACATCGTTATGCTACTAGAATCACTCTAGACTTGTATCACAATGAAACAACACCAAGAAGAGAATAAGCTTTGCACATTGTATTGTAATAGCTTTTACTAAAAATACAATTTATGGTTGCTTTGGTGTGTGGAAATTTTCCCAATTCCCACATAAATTTTGTATTATGTGTTTTAATGGTTTAAATAGGAAAATAATATAATTGCATGTGCATTCTTAAGTGAAACTATTTAAGTTAAATATTTGAAACAAATTTTTGCAACATCTTCCCTGATTGATTTCCATTAGGAAAGTATTTTTGCACTCGACTTTCCTTTCAATTGGTATCAAACCTTGGCTAGCTTTGTTATCCTTGGTGGGATAGAATGGTTTTTTGTGCTTATCTAGACTCATTGGGGGTTCTTGTAGAGAGAGCTTTGTAATATTGTTGTAGTTTTAAGATGAAAATAAAATCCTGAAGAATAGAGATGGAAAAATTCAATTGCAACAATTTTGAGTTGTGGAAACTCAAAATGGAGGATATGCTTGTAGATCGATATCTATGGGTTCCAATATCTAGTACAAAACCAACAAAAAACTCACAAGAGGATTGGGATCTAATGGAATAAAAATCCAAGGGTCTAATAAGACTCTGCTTGGTTGATTCTATGCTCTTGAATATCCATGAGGAGAAGACTACAACTAGTCTTTGGAAGAATCTTGGTGACATTTATGAAGGGAAATCCTTGCTAAATAAGCTTTTCTTGAGAAATAAGTTGTATTATCTAAGGATGGAAGGAGCATCAGCTGATAATCACTTGAATGCATTCAATATGCTAGTGGCTCAACTAGATTTTGTTGGTGTGAAGTTTGATGACAAGGATTGTTGCATGCTCCTTCTATGCTCTTTTTCAAACTTGTGGGACCACCTGGTGATGGATATTAGAACAAAAACAACCACTTTTAAGATGGAAGATGTGGTTGCTTCATTTCTTTCTGAAGATATGTGGAGGAAGTCTTCTAAGATGGCCAAGGAGGCCCTGTTGGTTTATGATAGATTGAAGGAGAAAGGAAAGACAAAGGACAAGTCTAAGTTGAAGTCTTTGGGGAGATCTAAGTCTCCTGGTAGAGATCAAGGCTAAATGCTAGAACTATGGGAAATCTAGACACTTTTAGAAAGATTGCAAAGAGGAGAAAAATAATAAAAGTGATAAATATGATTCTAAGTCCTTGTATGAATATGTAGATGCATTTTTTGCAGCCTTGGAAACACATGAATTGGAAGATGTGTGGTTGATTGAATTAGGTGCTTCTTTCCACATGACCTCTCATAGAGGTTGGTTCTCAAAGTATGAAGAGTATGACGATGGTAAGGTTTATTTGGGTGATGACTCTCACTTGAATATTATTGGCCATGGAAGAGTCAAGATCCAATTACTTGATGGTAGAGTGAGGGGGATTGCTAGTGTTTTGCACATCCCTAGTTTGGCACAAAACCTAGTCTTAGTGAGTAAGTTGGGTGATATAGGAGTGTAGGTTATTTTCTCGAGTAGCGGATGCAAGATGACCAAAGGTTCTATGGTGCTTGCTAAGGGTGTTAGGATTGGCACTTTGTATAATATTGATGCATGCATTATTCAGTACAATAGTACTTCTATGAATTCAAAGAAAAGGGATTTGAATTCTTCTTCCTCTCCGTCAGATTAGGCAGAGAAGAAGACTGTGGTGTCTACATCTGATGGTTGTGCTTTCTAGGAATTTAAGGGTCTCAATGCTTTAAAGATGAAGCTTCCAATGAAGAAATAAATTTTGTGATACCAAAGGCTTGGCCATATTGGTGAGAACGGTCTTAGAGAGCTTCGTTGAAGTACTTGATGATTGTAATCTTGAGTTGAATTGTTGTGAATATTGTATATATGGAAAACAACATTATGTTTCTTTTTATTATAGTTCTCATAAATCTTCTAGGGTTTTGGATTATGTGTATTTTGATGTGTTTGGTCTAGTTAATGTTTCTTCGTTATCTAGATATGTGTACTTTGTCTCATTCATAGATGACTATTCTAGAAGTACATTTTTCTATTTTCTCATAAGTAAACTTGAAGTTTTCATTTGGTTTAAGGAGTTCCAATGTTTGGTTGAAAACTGGACTAGTAGAAAAATCAAGTGTTTGAGGATGGATAATGATGGTGAGTTTTTTTCCACAAAATTCAGTAGGTTATATAAGGACCATGGGATTAAGAGACACAAGCCAAATCCATACACCCCACAAAAAAATGGAGTTGTGGTGAGGATGAATAGGACAATGATGGAGAGGGCTAGGATTATGCTGAGTGGTGTTGGCTTAAGCTGCAGCCTCTACATGTTACCTTATCAACAGGTCTCCTTCTTCAACACTTGTTGAAAAGACACCCATTAAGTCATGGTATGGAAATAAGCCCTCGATGAGACATCTCTGAGTCTTTGGTTGTGAGGCATATGATCATGTGCCTAAAGTGAATAGATCTAAGTTGGAGAACAACTTACTGAAGTGTATCTTCATGAGCTCTGATGTCGATGTGAAAGGGTGCAAGCTTTTGGATCCAGTTGTAGAGAAGGTTCTCTATAATAGAAGTGTGATATTTCATGAGCTGAAACCTTCCATAATTGATATACAACCAAAGAAGGAGGAGAAGAAGGAGGTAGTTCAAATTCCACCCAATCTTGAGAGAGATTCAAGCTATGTAATCCTAGTAGACTTGATGATGAGAGATCTAGTAGCTCTAATAGCTTTGAAGAAGATCCAAAACCTTAACCCTAGCCATTGAGGTCTACACGAGAAATGAGGCAACTAGATAGATTTGTGTATTTTATGTTAGATTCCAATTACATATTTTATTTTATTGCTAACACTGATGAGCCTAAAACTGTTAGAGAGGCTATGGGTATGCATGATGCAAATTCTTAGATGGAAGCCATGAATGAAGAGATGGTGACATTGAAAAAGAATGCTACATGGGATCTAGTACCTTTTCTTGAAGAATGAAAATCAGTTGGTTGTTAATGGGTGTTTTAGAAAAAAATGGCTCTTGATGGTAGTGTTGAGAAGCATAAGGAAAGGTTGGTCATGAAGGGATACTCCTAGGTGGAGGGAATTGATTATGGGGAGATTTTCTCTCTCATTTCTAAGTTGATATCCATTCAGTTCTTGTTATCACTTGTAATAGCTTATGATTTTAAAGTCAAGCAAATGGATTGGAAGAAAAAATTACTTTATGGTGATTTGGAGGAGGAAATTTATATGTCACAACTAGAGCATTATATTGAGAGAGGAAAAGATAACCTAGTGTGCAAGCTAAGGAAATATTTGTATGGTTTGAAATAATCTTGTAAGATGTGGTACTAAAATTTTTACACCCATGTGTTCTCCCTGAGATTTTGAGATCCAAATATAACCATTGTGTCTATTACAAGACTAATAATGGTCACATTCTCATTATTATCTTTTATGTGGATGATATATATTGTTTATTGGGAATGAAAAAACATGATTTCAGATTTGAAGTCTCAATTGCCAGTATAGTTAAGATGAAAAATCTAGGTGTAGTGAGGTATATTTTGGGGATTGAGATTAGAAGAGATAGGGCTAAAATAAATATTTGGTTAAGCTAGAAAAAGTATGTGAACTCTATGTTGGAGTGGTTTAGCATGAATACTTACAGATAGTTAGTTGTTTTTGTTATGTAGGGGATGAAGCTTTATGTGGAGGATTGTCCAAAATCTCCTATCGAGATGGAGGACATGACTAGAGTTCATTATGTGAGTGTTTTTGGCAACTTGATGTATGCTATGGTCTGTAAGAGGCCAAACATTACCCAAGAAGTGGGAGTCCTTAGTCAATTTATGGATAATCTTGGATGAGTGCAATGGAATGCGGTTAAGAGAGTGTCTAGGTACTTTTAAAGTACTTCTAAGTATGCCCTATGTTTTTATGGTTATCCTACTAGACATCAACATTCAGTGAGCATTCATGGATGTTATAGTTGGATATGGACATCAATATGCATTGCTCAAGGTTGCAATGGAATTGGTTATACTATAACTCCTCTCAATATATAATGTATGAGAAAACCTTGGTTATATACCCAAGGTGATACATAGGATTAGACAAGATCATGATGAGTGTATTAATCCTGTGACATGAGACAACTAACTTGACATAAAAGTAAAAAAGATAAGTTCTAGACATGAAAAATAAGTCTTTTAGAAAGAATATTAGGACGTAAGTAAACTTAACATGTGAATATGTCCCCTAAGTCCCTAGTAAGTGAATTAACTAGGTACAAGACATATATTCACACCAAGACCTCCCCTTAAGTGCAACTTAGGGAGAAGATTATTATGTAAATGATGAAAAGTTGCAAGGATGGGTCCTGGTTACTAGGCCATGTTAGGTACCCTTGTACAAATGAAATATAATCTCTCACAAATGGAGAAAAGGATAAAACTCAATGGGACAAAAATCCTCACCAAAAGAGAGATGAAATAAAAAAATACTCATAATTATGCATGAGAAAGATAAAACCCCTTGTGAGGAAAAAGACCCCCCATAAGAGAGAATAAGAAGAGAGAACATGAAACCCACCTCAATGGCCAGTCTCCTGCAATGGTAGGAGCTCAACATTGAATGCTAAATATGATCCAATATCACCGAACAACATTCCTCCCCTTTGAAAGAGAACAAACCAAGATGATATGAACGGTGTCTTCCCATTCCTAAAAGGATGATGTGGGGAGAAGAATGATATTTTATGTCTCTAAATAATGCTCAAGTGTCTCCATGTTGATATCGAAAGCTGACACACTCCAAACATGCATTCTAGGCCACACTCCAAAAGATGTTAGTCTAAAATCTCCTAGATATGGATTTGTAGAAAACACTCCAAAGATAAGTATGCCTCCTCTAAAGACAAAGAATCCTCCACCAAATATTGTCCAAAAGTATCCAAAATCACACCAAACTATGAAGAATGATCATGTAGAGAATGAATAAGAGGGTCAAAGTATTCCCTCACAACAACTAAGGAAGGATCATCTCCAGTAAATAGAAGATGTATGCAATAAATGTTGTCTCCCAAATCTAAAATGTGAGATTAAATAAACAACCCACCAATGTATGCAAAGTATGCATCTGAAGTAGATGTAGTTGGAAGATAATGAATACTATTTTGTACTAAACCATAAGGAGCCATATTTATAGCAATACAAGAATCTTCAAATGCAACAATAGATGGAGGAGATGGAATAAAAGGCTAAATAATGGGATCTAATGTGAGAACACTCAAGTTCAAGTAGCCAAAAGTCTCCTCAAAGTCATGGTCCACACTAGAAGTGTGATCACTAGTTGAAAGAACAATTTCATCATTAGAAGAAAAATCTACAAAGATGTACAATTGAGATGAATGATCAACCATCCTAGTAGAAATAATATCTCTACTCTCCAAGTCTCTAATGATAACTAAATCAAGAGTGAATTCCATAGTCCTCCCATCCCCGCCATGTATAATCTGATAGATGGAAAGAAGATTATTTAACATATGAGGTGTACAAAAAACATCATTGAAAGTGCCCTCCCCAATATCAATAGATCCCTTCATAGTTACTCTCATGTATGCATTATTTCCCATAAAAATAGGAGACATAGCACAAGGCTCAAAAGAAGATAATATAAAGTATGAAGATTCCATATGATGAGATGGTCCCGAATCTAGAAGTTGTCTCCTTGATCCAAGACCTATAGAAGGACAAATAACTTTCCCTTTATTAATTGATGTAGAAGCCAAACAAGCATAACCTTTGTCCTCATTAGACTATTTTGAAGAAGAATAAGGTGACTCATACATTCTAGAAGGAAAATAAATCTAAGTCTTTTTGAGATGTTTCAACTCATTAGTATCCTTATAACAAGAATTTTTATCATGTTCAATCTTCTTGCAATATGAACAACTTGGTTTCTCCTTCTTAAATGATTTCTCTTTGGAAGATTGTTTATTCTTTTCTTGATCTAAATGTGGATTATTCTTTGATTTATTTTGTTTGTTATTAGTATGTTCTGATTCTTTCACCTGACTAGCCAACAATGCTTGAGATTCAGATGAATTGATGAGATCCATCAATTTAAGATTTTATTGTTCATGTCTTAAAATCTTAGAAAATGATAAAAATGAAGGTGTAGTATATGCGGACCCCATATTCAACCTATGAGTATGAACGCTAGAAGAAAAAGTAGCATAAAAGGGACCAAGATTTTTCAATGTATTATAGACAAACTGAATGTCCTTATCAATTCCATATTCTTTGCATTGCTCTCTTAGATCATTAACCTTAGTGATGTAGTGTTGGATGTTTTCAAAGTTCTTAGGATCAAGACTCATCAGTTTATTATCAATTTGGTAGCCTCTTCATCTATAGTACCATACAATATTTTCAATTTGTTCCAAGATTCATGAGAATTTTGATATGATTCAATTTGAAACAATAGATCTTGAGAAACTAGTATATGAAGACATCGAGAAGCTTTACTATGTTCAATCATCTATTTTATCATTTAATTTGCATTTGTAGGTTCAAGTACCTTATTTTAAACATGTAAAGAATGACCTTGATTCATTAGAGCACTCCATACATTTTGATGCCAATTCAAACAGTTGTATGATGTTAGGAAAGGAACCTTAGAATGATCCATGGAAAAGAAGATAAAAAATAAATAGATCAAAAACATGCACTAAGAGACCCCCCAAATCACTCATTCAAGAATCCATCAACAACATATGATTTGATACTTTATATTTAATGTGTTTACAAATGCCACTTGCCAAAAACAATAAAGTGGATTTGATCTTAGTGCTTACAGATGCCAAAATTGGCCACAAGATCAAGTACAATTTTTGGTACAAAATGAGATCAAGCTAATCATACCAATGAAAAGTACACAAAAAATTATGCACTTTCAAAAAAACTGTTACCATAGGAACGATAATGAAGCCCCAAAGGTTCCCAAAATGAGAACAACTCAGCAACACCTATGAGAATCTGTAATTTCTGGAAAAACCAAACACCAAAAAGTAAATTTGATTGAACCACCACAAAGAGAATTTTTTTTTCCCCAAATAAAAAAATTTCTTGAAAAAAGGAGGTCAGACAACTGAGTTATGAGCCTCAAAGTTAGATTAGAAATTCCAAATTGTCAACCGTGAGGGGGCCAAAATTTTTAAAAAGGGTGTTGGCATGGCGCTAGTGTCAACAAAACAAAGGATTAAAATTGATGACATGTATCTTGTCATGAAGGAATATTTTGTTACCATCAAAATATACTATTTTATGGAATATTCTTCAATGATGACAGGTCGAAATATTTTGGAATATTTTCTAAATAATCAAAATATTTTATCGATAAAATCTTTATTTTTCTAGTGGAATCTTTTGTTTCACAATTGATGTTGATTGTACTACTAATTGGCAAGGTCTGTGACCTGTGTGGCCCATGGGAAGCCATGTGGATCCTACTTGGCAAGTTGGTACCCTACTACTACAGGGTATGGGGTTTGGTCTACAAACCTGAACCCTCAACTCTTTTAATTATTTTTTTGATTTTTAATAAAATTTCTGAAAATACAATATAATAAAAAAAATATATATATTTTATAAAAAAAAATCAACCGGCTATTTTTTTGAAAAGTCATAGTGACATGTAATAATGGTGACCTATAGTCCATATGACCACATAGGATAATTTTTTTCCTTAGGCCCTGGGTGAAGTGCTTGGATTTTGACAAATTGATAATTGATCTTAGGGTTTTGGGCCCTTTTGGATGCAATGGAAAGGTTGGATTTGACCCAAAATGATCCAAAATTGTAGCTATGTTCTAGATCTAGAAACCACTCTTCAACTTCAAACCCTCATAGATCTAGCCTCATATGTCTAATTTGGATTAAACAAAAGGAAAAATTAACTTTATTATCAAACACTTTGAACTCAATGGTGAGCTTATATTTTCACCAAAAAGCTCCAAAATGAACCTACAATACGAAGCCACAAAGAGGAACCCCCCAAAATCTAGTATTTCTATCAAGTATTTTTTATTCTCCAGATCATCATACAATGCAAGAGAAGAGCATACTCAAATTTTAAAGATCTAGAAAGATATCTCAAAAAATGGATAACCAAAGGCACCCAACCTACTCTAAAACCATGTTAGATTTGGATATGAACACACCCAAGATCCAGAGGCCAAATGGAAAGCACAAAGAAAGATAAATATAAATTTCTCAAGATTGAAATGGAATTGATTATCCTAGAATTTCTCTCAATATACAATGTATGAGAACCCCTTGGTTATATAACCAAGAGGAGACATAAGATTAGACAAAATCATGACAAGTGTCTTAATCCTATGACATGAGACAACTAACTTGACATAAAATTCAGAAAGATAAGTTCTATACATGAAAACTAAGTCTTTTAGAAATAATCTTAGGACCTAAGTAAACTTAACATGTGATTATGTCCCCTAAGTCCCTAGTAATTGAATTAACTAATTACAAGACATACATTCCTACCAATAGTGGATATGTGGATTGTGATTGGTTGGTTGACATTAACACTAGGAGATCCACCAGTGAATATGTTTTCATGATGTTTGGTGGTGAAATTAGTTAGATGAGTAATAAGTGGGTTGCAGTCACTTTGTCTACTACTGAAGCAGAGTACATGGTAGCTACTCATGCTTTCAAAGAAGCTATTTGTCTTAAGAGACTCTGTTCGGATATAAGTTTTGATACAAGACATATTACTATCTGTTGTGACAATTGGAGTGATATGTTTAGTGAAAAATCCTACTTCTATGTTATAACAAAGAACATTGATGTGTAATTTCACTTTGTTCGAGATATGGTGGAAGATGAAAAGTTTAACTTGGAAAAGGTGGACACTTTGGTGAATTTTGTGGATGCACTAACGAAGCCAGTGATCACTGAGAAGTTTATATGGTGTACCAGTTCAATGGGCCTTGTGGCTTGAGCAGTGACATAGAGACCCTTGAAGGCCTTCAATAAGTGGGAGAATGTTGGGATTAAGGTGTCTCAACCTTATTGAATCCCTTGATTAATTTATTAATTATTTTCCCCCAATTTATTGATTTAGTTTATTAAATGCAGTAATATTTGTTTCCAAATTGCTAAGTCACTTTATGGGACCTAATAGGGAGTTGTCTTCCTAAATTCAAGGCGTTGAAAGGAAAAATTATGGAACATGTCACATGAGCATTCCATTGGGAAAATGCAATTGTTTCTACCTCTAAAATGGGCACCATGTTGACATGTGGTAGGTTTTTTTGGAAGAAAGTGTTGGCAAGGTCTACTTGTGTGCTAGTTTATCTCTTTGAAAAAGTGGAGACAAGGAAATGTGACACTTGTCATATTGGGGCACATTTGAAAATTATAAATTATAAAAACCTCAAGGAGGAGTACCCTTATGGTATGTGGCATTTCATCGAATTGTTGACTGAAGCTTGAAGAGGAAAATTTTTTAATGGAGACTGAGTTGTCACTCAAAGTGACTAGGAGTTTTGGGTGAGTTATATTTTGGTGATAAATATGTTTTTCTCATTGGGATGCCTACCATGTGAGGTTGCCTAATTTTTGGAGTGGTAATCCTTTCATGTGCTTGCAAGTTGTTTAATGTTGGTGCATGTACTTGCATGTTTGACAGGTTGCTAATTGGGTCACTCTAGACTCATGCATGTTTTTGGTTTCAATTTGCATGCATGCAGGAGATTGAGAGATTGACATATGGAAAAAATAAATTCCCATGTATGTGAAGTATTTATTGATGCCTTAGTGTATTTATTGTAGAGAGCTTGATTGTATTTTTTTGAGATGTTGTTATGCTACCATAATCACTCTAGATTTTTATCAGAGTGAAATAACACCTGGAAAAGCATAAAATCTACACATTGTATTGTAATATATTTTACTAGAAATACAATTGATCCATGCTTTGGTGTGTGGGTTTTTTCTTGAAAGGGATTAAGGTGTCTCAAACTTATTGAGTCCCATGATTAATTTACTAATTATTTTCTCCTAATTTATTGATTTAGTTTATTAAATGCAATAATATTTGTTTCCAAATTGCTAAGTCACTTTATGGGACCCAATAGGGAGTTGCCATCCTAAATGCAAGGTGTTGAAAGGAAAAAATATGGCAAATGTCACATGAGCACTCCATTGGGAAAATGCAATTGTTTCTACCTCTAAAATGGGCACCATATTGACATGTGGTAGTTTTTTTTGGAAGAAAGTGTTGGCAAGGTCTACTTGTGTGCTAGTTTATCTCTTTGAAAAAGTGGAGACAAGGAAAGGTGACACTTGTCATATTGGGGCACATTTGAACATTATAAATTTTAAAAACCTCAAGGAGGAGCACCCTTATGGTATGTGGCATTTCATTGACTTGTTGACTAAAGCTTGAAGAAGAAACTTTATTAACGAAGACTGAGTTGTCACTCAGTGTGACTAGGAGTTGTGGGTGAGTTATATTTTGGTGATAAATATGTTTTTCTCTATGGGATGCCTACCATGTGAGTTTGCCTAATTTTTGGAGTGGTAATCCTTGCATGTTGTTTCATTTTGGTTCATGTACTTTCATGTTTTAGAGGTTGCTAATCAGGTCACTCTAGACTCAAGCATGTTGTTGGTTTGAATTTCCATGCATGTAGGAGATTGGGAGATTGGCACATGGAAAAAGTAAATGCCCATGCATGAGATGTATTTATTGATGCCTTAGTGCATTTATTGTAGAGAGCTTGATTTTATTTTTTTGAGATGTTGTTATGCTACCAGAATCACTATAAATATTTATCAGAGTGAAATAACACCTACAAGAGCATAAACTCTACACATTGTATTGTAATAGATTTTACTAGAAATACAACTGATCCATGCTTTGGTGTGTGGTTTTTTTCTTGAAAGGGATTAAGGTGTCTCAAACTTATTGAGTCTCTTGATAAATTTGATAATTATTTTCTCCTAATTTATTGATTTAGTTTATTAAATGCAATAATATTTATTTTCAAATTGCTAAGTCACTTTATGGGACCCAATAGGGAGTTGGCATCCTAAATACAAGGTGTTGAAAGGAAAAAATATGGCACATGTCACATGAGCACTCAATTGGGAAAATACAATTTTTCTACCTCTAAAATGTGCACCATGTTGACATGTGGTAGTTTATTTTGGAAGTAAGTGTTGGCAAGGTCTCCTTGTGTGCTAGATTATCTCTTCGAAAAAATGGAGACAAGGAAATGTGACACTTTTCATGTTGGGGCACATTTGAACATTCAAAATTGTAAAAACCTCAAGGAGGAGCACCCTTATGGTATGTGGCATGTTGTTGACTTGTTTACTAAAGCTTGAAGAGGAAACTTTCTTAACAAAGACCGAGTTTTCACTCAGAGTGACTAGGAGTTGTGGGTGAGTTATATTTTGGAAATAAATATGTTTTTCTCTATGGGATGCCTAGCATGTGAGGTTGCTTGATTTTTGGAGCGATAATCCTTACATGTGCTTGCATGTTGTTTCATTTTGGTGCATGTTCTTGCATGTTTGACAGGTTGCTAATCGGGTCACTCTAGAATAATGCATGTTGTTGGTTACAATTTGGATGCATGCAGGAGATTGGGAGATTGACACATGGAAAAAATAAATGCCCATGTATGAGATGTATTTATTGATGAATTAGTGCATTTATTGTAGAGACCTTGATTGTAATTTTTTGAGATGTTGTTATTATTACTAATGTTTTTCTTCCCGCAAAAATTAGTGAAGTTTTAAGGGGGAATTATTTATTGGGGTATATAAATTTTGATGTCAAGTTATCCAATGAACTTTTGTTTTCAAAATAAAGGAGTGTTTAGGATTGATTTGTCAAAATCATTCAAACAGTTAAGATTAAATTTTTGAATAGTCCTAAAAAAATAAAGGCTAAATAAAGTTTAATTCAGAGAAAAAACATTCAAGATAAATCATTCATCTACAGTGATTGTTACTATTGATTGCCAGAAAGCATTAACGATTTAAAAGAAAAAATTTAAGATATTCATTGTTTTGATTGTAGAACATGTGTTCTAAATGATTGCAATTTCATTGTTTTAGATTATGTAATTGGAAAAAACTTAGATTGCTGATCATAAGCCATTGCATATCATGAACAATTGATTCATTAAGAAATATGTTTATGTAATACCACACAAGTAGTGGGAGTAGCTTGATTTGATTACTTAATCGGATAATTGAATACAAGAAGAAATGTATATCACAAAACTAAAAATAATATAAGAACATGGAGAGAAGGTGATTCATCATTGCCTAGAATGACGAATCATCGTCACAGTTGTTTTGATCTTGGTTCAGCTCCAACACTATCTTCAGCTCCAGCACTAGGTTCAACTCTAGCTCTAGGGTCTACCTAAAAAATTGTTGAAAGGTGGTGTTAGAGAAATGAAAAATCACATTCTACCTTATCCCTACATTACCAAGAAAAATGTAATTTTCATCCTATCAGGTATTTACCAGATGATTAAGTCACCGAAATGTAGATCATTAAAAGGAATCATTGAATCCACTATGTTTTACCGATCTATTTGTTTCATGTGTAGTTACATGAAAAGTAATGTTGTTGATCATCAGATTTCAAAATGAATGGTGGAAAATGTGGCTCCCACAAGGGTTGAGCCTAGCTCGTTAAAAATGTTTTGTGCAGAGTGAACATCATGAGATCAAAATTGTGTTCTAGAAAATTTCATATGAAAGAAACCATTGCATTATTACATTATATGCAAATATTTTATTAATTTTTAAATACATAAGCTCTTTTATTGCATATTTCTTCATGCCAAGAAGAGAACAGATTATTAGTTCCCAAGAATCAATAAGTCAATATCAATGAATATTAAAGTTCTCAAGACATCTAGAAAAAGGATAAAGAATCTTTTCAGGTTTCAAATGAACAAATATTTAAAGAACAACCATGATCAATTTACAAACACAATTCAGAAAGGGTTTGCATTCTTCATAAAGAAAAGATTATGGCAGCTATGAAAAGTTTCAGCAAAGAGATTATTTATTCACCAAAGTAATCATTCCAAGTACTAAAAGCAACTGATAATATTCACAAATAAATGTGCTAATTACAAGGAGTGGCAACCATCTATAGGAAAAAGTATGTAGCATAAGACATTACCAATGTGTCATATAGTTACTATAGTAGAAAGCCTCATTCACTAATGAAATTGCAATTGAAGTTAAAGTTCCTTAAGAGGAGTTTAGGTGACTAAATAGTGCCTCACCAATACAATGTTAGTCTTTGGTTTTGATACAATTCATTGTTGAAATAGGGGTATGCATGTTTTTTAAGTTTTCAGTCATGAAGGTGGCCAAAATTATTAGTAGATTCCTTGAATATATAGAGGTTGATATAGGGTTTCTTATAATGACCTAGTCAAAATATATAGATATTTTTATGTCGGCCTTCTTTTAAGAATCTAAGTTCAAAGTAAAGAGTGTGCAAATCTCCATATTTATAGAGGCTGCAACCACAAACCAATGAGGGTTTTTACATTCGGTGGAAGCAACATGAAAATAAATACCCACTTGCAATATCGAAATAAAATAGATGCCATAATCATATTTATGGGTTTTCAAATCTTGAGCGAGAGGCAGAGTTTAAAAATATTTTCATAGTGGCCAAAATACCAAGTCTTTGTTCAACCCTTAACAAAATAGTATATATCAATGGTGGCTACTGGAAATACAAGGTTTTATATGGCAATCTGAAGCTGATTTGTTTTTTGTAAGTTCAAATGGAGGGATTTTATCAAAATATCGACTGAGTTATTATTCCTATCATGGCGGTTTGAGGTTCACCTTTTTTTCTTTGAGAATGAAAAATAAAAAGCAACAGAGAATGATTTTCTCAAGGCCACGACCCTAAGAGCTTTAACAAGATTTTAAAAGAACACACAAATTTCTCTTTTCCTAGCTCGACTAGGGTTTTACATATGGCAACCAAGGTAACCACCGACAGAAAAGAATAATCTATGGAGAAATATCAGAAATAGTAGAGTTAGTGATTTAAAAAGCTCTTAAAAGCTTTCAAAAGCTTTAGAAATTAAAAAATTCTTCTAGATCTAAAGAAAAATGATGCTTACCTTTGAAAAATTGCATGAAATCTTCTAAGAATCTTAAGAAATGGTGTTTGAAACAGAGATTTTCTCCAAAAACCCTCACCCATAGAGTTCATTCATGGAAGCCAAAACAAGAACCAAAAACATAAAATAAAAATTTTAAGACGGAAAAATCATTAGAACAATAGCATGGCTACGACTAAAAGCTTACAAAAGGCTTTAAAAATCATAAAGAACTTCCAGATTTGAAGACAAAATCATATTTAACTTCAAATTTTTGCATCAAATCTTCTTCAAAATGTTCAAAATGGCATACAAAAATTGAGATTCCATGCAAAGAGGTCGGATAGGGTTCCACATGGTAGTGCTTCAACATGAAGCTTCCAGAACACAAAACATGATGAATGAAATGAATATCATTTTTTTCTAGGGTTGATAACCCTAGAAAGGTGAATGAAAGAAGTGAAGGATTTTTGCCTTTAAGTTTTTATTGTCCCCTCATGTAAGGTCGTGGCATCGTTTTTCCTTTAATTTTTGAAATCTCCTTAAGACTTAGTGAAGTCTTCAATATTTCATTTTTATGTGGTTCCTCTATTTTTTGTATTTTAAACAAACTTTGTAAAACTTTTATTAAAATGATAAATTAAATCATTTTAGTAAAAGTTATTCATTTAAATGAAAAATATGGGCCAAATATTAATATAAGATTATAAATTATTTATTTTGTTTTTGCATTTGATTCAAATGTTAATCTTTGTTTAAAGTGATGATTATAAAAAACTTTTAAATGAATGATATTTTGAAGTGCAAAAATAAAAGCCTTTGATATAATGATGGTAAAAATGAGTCAAATGGAATATTAAAAGCCATTCATAAATCATGGGAATGTTTAAGAGATCGGTGCCAACACATGGAGGAAAATCAAGAGTTTGGAGCCCTTAATTATGAGTTCACTTTCAGTTTTGAGTTCCATTTGATTGGATTTCAATCAAGGAGTGATTTGAGGCATAAAATAGGAATTCACTTTCAGTTTTAACCCTGTTTTGAGGGGTTTTTTAGTTGCATATGACCAAAGAGATTTTTTTGAGTTTTTGAAGTCTTGGTGGAGTTCTCTTACTGTTTCATGTCTTGTTTGGAGGAGAAGGAGGAAAACACATCTTTTCTTGGAGCCAAAATTCAAATTCGAATTTTGGAGGCTTTTCTAGAAGTCTATCTTCTCTCTCATTTCTAGGGACCAAAGTTCTAAGAGCTTTTTTAATTGCTAAGGCATATTATTCTTGTTTTGTAACTCATTTCCTTGTGAGTTCTTGAGATTTTTAATGTAGATATCTTCTATTTCTCAATAAAGAAGCTTATTTCATTCTCTATATTTCTTTGTTCTTTGGTATTAGTTGTGAGTTACAAGATAGAATAATTTATTTTCATTATTTTATCAAATTCCTCCAATGTTAAATGCAAAAAATATCATGTCATAGTGCAAGTCTATGCTAGTGCTTTCATCCTCTTGTAGAAAGATTTTTGAAAACATCACTGTTTTCCTTTTTCTGAATATAAGTCCAAGCCTTTCATTAGAATTATTTTTGTAGGCATGTTTCTAAGTTGTGAGATTATTTAGCTTTGTTCATTGAGTTTGTTGCGAGTTTATTACCAACATTCAAATCAATTTTCAATTGGTGAATCACCTTGTTCTCAACTTTTAGTTTATGCATTATCCTTCTTACCCTTTCCCTCTGTTAAACGATCAAAATTTTCAAGGACTATCTAAAAGGAGCCAACCCATAACCTAGAGGTCTATTCTCAATATAGGATACCCATAGCCTATGAATAGTCCCATGTTGCATAGGATTTTCCTAGTTTTTAACTCAATAATCGGGTGCAAATCCCCGTGTTAATAGTTTTTGGCGCGCTCAGTGGGACATTGAACTGATCCTTTAGTTCAGAAAGAACTTAATTTTATTTTTGTCATGGTGTGAGTAGTAGTTTACATCCTTCAAGAAGGAAATTTTCACACTTGGCAAATTTGAGACTCTGATTTTACATTTCCAGCTACCAGTAAGGAGTACCAAAGATGTTAAGAGAGAAACTAATCTAGTTTCTACCTTCAACAATCCTATGTTTACAATTTCTACAACTCAGATATCAACAAGTTCTATTGTTTCTAGTGGTTCTAACCCTCCAACACTTAATATGGCTCATCCACCACCTCCCAAAAATCAACCTTTTGTTTCATTTGATCAAGGTAGCCCCTTAAATCTTGCTCAACATAATGAAATTCCAAAAAAAGCCTTGAAGAGCTTGCCTTTTTTCATTGGAGAGGACCACACAACAACCATTGAACACATCAGAGATGTGGCTTTGTTGTGTGGAGTACATCATATAACTCAACAATATATTGTAGTAAAGCTCTTGGTAGATTCTTTCAAGGGTAAATACCTCCAATGGTTTAGAGGCCTTGCTGTGAATTCGATTGCTACATGGGATGAGCTAGGTGAGAGACTCAATAAGCAGTTCAAGGACAAATCTAATCATCTCTCGTTACTGGAGTAGGTGACTATTATTAAAAGAGCACCACATGAGAATTTGATGGACTTCAACTACTGCTTCAAAAAGACCTAGAATCAAATTCAAACCATGGTAAAGCCCTCTAATGACTACGCTTACTCATATTATATAAAGGCTTTAAATAGTGATATCTCACTCATGATTCAATCTTTGGGAGGTGATACATTACGAAAAACATTTGATGTTGCTATTAGAGTTGAGAATAGTTTAATCCAGGTAGGCAAGATAACCCTAAGACCTCCTATGCCTTATTTTCTAATTTATAGCCAACTACCTCTATTTTACCACCTATAGTAGCTATTGTTCTTGCTTTTCTAGCCTTTAATACTCAATTAGTAGCTCAAGAGCATGATGTTCCTAGCCAGTTTCAGGAACTAGTTGGCATAAAAGAGCAGAATGATAACATTCAAAAGACCCTACAGACCTTTGGTAATTTTCTTTTTAACATTAAGAAGCAACAAAATTAGCCACCTTACCAAGCTCCTTACCAAGCCCCATCTAAGTCCAATCCTCATTTTCAAAGGAGGAACTTCAATCAAAAGCCTTTCCAACCTTATAATCCCAATGTCCTTAGTACCTCCAAGGAAGTGGTTTCAGTGCAAAACAACCTGACAACTGATTATGAATGGTTTTTTCCATGTAATTAGTGTAGACACATAAAAATGACCTAGGCCTATAAGCTCTATTTTACCTCTTTCGTCCTAGCATAATTATGACATTTAATTATGTCCTTGGTCGAGATGTCATTATTAATTAAGCAATTCATTATTATTTAATTAGTTCATGTCTATTGTATTCTTCATGATTATTAAATAAATAAAATTATATTTATTTATTCAATACGTCATTGGTTGTCTATTGTCTTCTTACAATTAAATAAATCTATTAATTCATTTAATTACCTTTTTTCATTTATTCTTCCTAATTATTAAATAAATGAATTTTATTTGTTTATTTAATATGCCACTAATTCTCATAATTAAATGAATTTATTAATTTATTTAATTAGCGGTTATAGTCCTCTAAATTAAATAATTATCTTTAGTTATTTAATTACCTAATTTGACATTCCTCTCATTCTAAATAATTGAAATTATTTAAACTGATTTTGTTTTATTTTGTTTTCTTAACTATCTCTTCATTTTAGTAAATAATTTGAAAAAGATTATTTATTGTCACATAAAATCATTATTTTGAATTAATTTAATTCAAAATGGTAATCTTCTTCCAAAAATCAAGTAATTGAGAAAATTCTTCTTTTTTCCAAAAATCTTCTTTTTAGTTCAACTCTTATCTTCTTGATTTTTGAAAATCTTTATCTTTTTGACTAATTAGCACATTTATTCTCAACCGTTGATTTAATTTTATCAAATGAAATCTTGACCACTCATTTAAAAATCTTTCCCTAAACCTAATTAGAGATTGTCACATGAAATCTTGTCCACTTATTTTAGGCTTTGTCAACTTTTTAATCTTGTTCGTTCATCCAAAATTGCTTTTTTTATAAAATGTCAATTTTGCTCACAATTTGAACCACCACTTCAACATTAAAACCACTTCATGATTATAGAATTTACTTTGCATTTAGCTTAGTTAATTTGATTATTTTTCATCGTCTTTATCATTGAAATCCTTCAAAACTTTCATAGGACATGGTCACAATCATTTTCTCACACACAAATCTAAGGGAAACAATCATACGCTACAAGCTAAGAGGTGCTATGGAAGTGAATCATGGAAGCTTTGATGGATATTTGGTATAATCGTTCTTGCTTTATGATTTCTTTATATTCCATAGATTCTTTGGGTATTTATTTAATCTAATCATGCAAAATCCAAAATCTGAAAATAACCTATTGATACATTGGTGAACCTGATGCTTTCTATTTTTTTGTAGTTTTTCGTATAGTTTTCGGTTTTTTCTATTTTTTTTTGTAGGTATAGGTATGAACAACTGCAATTTATTGAAGAAATGACACATCTATTCTGGTGAACCACATTTGCTACATCTCAAGACACATCCAACAACATGAATCACATTTGCTACATCCCACGATGCATTCAACTATCAACATTGCACCGCATCCGAATGCCAACATCGAACTGCATCTACCTGTCAAACTCGCGACGCATCTATGGGTTCAAAAGCTACATTTTCTTGGTAATACATTTTTCCTTTCTTTCATTAACTTTCCTACTTTTCTGATTTGATTTTTCATTTTTATATTGTTTTGTTTGCAGTTTTATTTAGGGGGTTAACTTAGTTTTTGCAAGATGAAGCGTAGAAGACCAAAGAGAAAACCAAAAACAAACTTTTTTTCTGCAAGACGAAAGCTGAAGACACAAAGGAAACTGCTAATCATTTGCATGCAGGACCTTATGAAGACATTGATTTGTTTTAAAAAGATTTATGTTTGGTAGATTAAAAAATGTCATTTGGGCTTAAAAATTAACCAATGTTTTTCGTGTTTGTTCATGTTAGTTTATAACCCCATGATTTGCTATATCAAAGTATCCTCTCCCCTTGCACATTTGTGTGATCTTGGGTGTAAGAGAAACGGTTGTTGGCTCTAGAAATTGAGCCTGTCTTGGTGGGAAAAAGTACTCACCCAAAGATGACTCAGACCGGTAACATGCTAAAGCCAAGTGACTTCTAGCCGGTATATAAAAGTTTATTTTTGGGGGAAACCCCAAAAATCACACTCACTATTCCGAAAAGAAGGGTAGAAATAGTCTCTCATCATACTGGATGGTGCCCCATGAAAAAAATTCCCCTACTAAAAGCCATGTTGTAGTTTTTCCAAAATCCTTTCTATTTGTTGGTGGAACAGGTTCAGACCTGTGAAGTCGTCTTACATATTTACGGTTCATGTGTGGAGATGAGATGTATGCCATGGGAGTTTCATGGGTATAGTAGCTTGACTACCCCGTATAAGTGAGTGTCATGGAGGGGAGTCAGTGGGGTCAAGCTACTAGTCATCCGCGTTGAATATGCATAGCAAGATTTATCCAAGTAAGAACTCAGTAAATATTGTCCAACATAGCCTAGGGTGTAATTACTCTCTAATTTTAATACATCCATCACATCAAACTGAAAACACATTGTATTTTGTGATTTTTTTGCTATATTCATCAAACAAATTGATCATCAAATGGAGTCAATCAAAACACCATCTTTAAAAATTCACAACTATCAAACAAAGTCACAACTATTTTTTTTAGAACCACATCCATCTTAAAGAGTTGCAACTGTTAAGTTAAATTCCGCATGTGTCTATCAACAATTTATAGTTTTTCATAGTCTAGTTACTAAGCCACAACTGTTATCTTTGAGTCGCATGTGTATTTGCGAGTTGAAACTATCAAACGAAAAGCCGCAAGTGTCTGTCAATAGTTTTAGATTCACAAAGTCCATATATTCGAGTCACATATGACAAAATTAGTCACATCTGTGATACAGTAAAGTCGCATCTCATATACTGAACCAAATTTGCATTTTGTCAAACCCCATCTGCAAAACTAAATTGCATTTGCCTTCTGAAAAGCCGCATTTGTAAAATTGCACTGCATTTGACATTTCCAGAGCCACAACGCATTTTCTGATTGTAGCGACGCAATTGCCTGACATAAAACCCATCACTGTCTCATACGAGAATTCAAGTCCAAACATCTTAGCCTACTATCAAACATCTTTTTCAGATAGTCTCTATTAGAAACCAGAATTGAAATTGCTCGAAACATCCATCATTTGCATTCATTAGCTTGCACTTTAACCATAGGTTTAAAATTTCTAGATTTTAGTTGCACTCCCTAGGTGTCATAATCATCATTTTTTTAGCATAAATTTTTCCTTAGGTTTCATCTTGGAAAACTTTGGATTAGGACAAATCTCTACACTTTGCAAAAACTAGTTTTTTCAAAACTAGGTTATCTTGGGACTTGGTCATTATTCCTCTTTTCGGTCATTGTACTTTTTGTGAGAACCTCCACCTCAATACTCTAGTTATGCAGGCTCACTCATCATCTCAACCTTGTCCTTTAGTCCCTTTAGCAAGTCCCTTTTGATAACCAAAATTGAGACATAAGTCAATTAGAGTGGTTAGGGAAACCTTTCTCCAAATTTTGTCCAAACTTAGTCCTCATTTTAAACTTAGACTTTTGCATTGTCCATCTCTAGTCCTCATTTTGAACCTAGAATTTGTATTAATCATCTTATTCCTTCATCAACATCATCATCTTAGTCCTCATTTGACACTTTGGCTTTGACAACCTTGTCATCTTGCATCAATCAGTTCCTTAGAAAACATAAGTCTTGCATTAGCATCCTTTATAAAAAATCCAAAAACATAGTCTTGCATTGTCATTCTTTATCTAAAAATACAAAAACACAGGCTAGTGTCATCCTTGCATTTAGTTTTCATTTTCATCACTCTCATTTGATAAATTACCTTTTATGGTGGAAACTAGACTCCAAAGATAGAAAAGACAAATGGAAAACTTTGGACTAGATTCTTAGTCCAATGTCACCAATCCTACTTACGACCCAAATTGGAATTTTGAAGACCCATTTAGCAACACAACTACTCAATTGCTTATGACCATACCATCCTCATCAAGAAACTCTTTTGAAACATTTTTACGTAAGGATGAATAAGGAAAACTATTTGAGGAAAACCTAGAGGAAGCAACACAAGATCTCGAGGTGGCCTACTTTGTAGAACAAATGGTCTTATATGGCAGAGACGGATATTTAGCCATAGTTTTAAGTCAAGGAGAAAAAATACCTCATGGATTTGACATTAATACTTTGAGACTACCATCTCCTGACCCTAATGTCACCAATACGAATAACATGTTCAATAGTGGTCAAACTCCAAACAACACAAACAATTCCTTTTTTGATGCTACCTCACAAACTATCACATTGACCATGAGTGCTACCTCCAACATTCCAAGAAATTCCAATTCAATTAGCGCTACATCCATTAGAGGAACACAATGCCTCACATTGCCTACACTATCCACAACATCATCACAATTGGCTAGAACCACCTTTGGGTCCTCTGCAATTTGGGCAAGTTATGCCAATCCTCTATTTACCACTTCGGTAAATGCCTTGGGGAAAACATAAAGCAATACAAATCCTCCATTGGCGACTACATCTAGTACCATGAGTGCATCCTCATCATCTCCTCTCATCGGTACCCCACTAAAACCATTGGGTGGAGGTAAATGATATCTCGTTATTCAAGCACCACAACCCAAAGTTAACACATCAACATAGTTTAATACCAACCCCTCCCAAGGACAAAACATGAATATCCCTCTAGGATAGCTCCAAAAACCCCGACAAGGAAATTAAAACATGCAACCTATGGCATCTATCAGACACCAGAATATTCTTGGTCACCATATTCTCCAACTATTGACCCAAATGGTTGGGGGACACATTCTGACATATTCATCCCATATTCATACCCATCAACATGTTCCCAATCCAAAATTTTAGTACCAACACACAAACAAAAACACATCATACATATGACAACAACATATCCCTCAGCAACACACCAACATCCACTCACAACAAATGGGGACGCAA
This sequence comes from Sequoiadendron giganteum, assembly GCA_007115665.2. Taxonomy (NCBI): domain Eukaryota; kingdom Viridiplantae; phylum Streptophyta; class Pinopsida; order Cupressales; family Cupressaceae; genus Sequoiadendron; species Sequoiadendron giganteum. The sequence continues at coordinate 82,309,819 of VCHN02000014.1, read as the reverse complement.
GGTGTACCAATCAATCCTATATATGGGGCCACAAATGAACCTACATTCGATGCCTTTCAAGTTAGGATAATGGGTCGAGAGAAGACTATAGAAAACATACAAATATCCAAAAAAAATAAGATGTGTCATATGATTTATTTGTATATCCATTTGACATAAATTTATACATGCCACCATTTCCTCTGGGATATGTGTCGCCTAATTTTACCAAATATAGAGGAAAGAAAAACCCTATCGAACATGTCCGAGAATTTGTAACCAACTCTATAGGCATTGCCTATGAACAAACATAATTGATGAGAATCTTTTCTAAAAGTCTTGTAGGTCCCGCCGTTGAATGGTTCTCCAATCAAAAGGATATCCAAACATTGGATGAACCTAAACGCAAATTCATAAAAAAATACGCTTACAACATTAACATGGCTACCTCTATTACTAGCTTATGCAATCTCATACAAGAGGATGCTGGTGAAACGCTCATCCCATTCTTCCAAAAAAGGAGAAGTCTAGCTAGTCGTTGTCACATTGACATACCAGAAAATGAAAAGGTTGAAATGTTCGTACAAACACTTCTAGGTCCACTAAAATATGCAGTGCAGGTGCATTGTTGCAAAAATTTCATGGACCAAGTTGAAAAAGGTGCCCAAATTGAGAAATCCCTTATTGCAAAGGGCGAGCTAAAATACGGTCCTAAAAAAATAAACACAAATCCTCTCATTGGCAAAAATAAGTATTGGGTCAAGGACAAACACATCACCAATGGCGGTGTGGTTGATGCCAAAACCATTAATACAACAAGTCATGTACTCACCATCAAAGGAGTTCAAAATCACAATACACCTATGACCACACCCACACCAATTTCCAATGCTATTCAAAATAATCCTACTCAATTTAATGAAAGGCAACTGCGCCAACCACGACAATTTCAAAAACGCACATACACTGCCTTTGGTGAGCTTATCAAAATTGTGTTAAAGAAAATTCTCTGAAATGATGTCATAAATTTGGAAGACCCTAATCCATATGACCCTAGTCAATTCAAGCCATCATGGTGGGAAGCTAATGCATGTTTTGATTACCATCATGTCAAGGGGCATAAAACTCCTTGCCATCAGCTACGAAATCTTGTACAAGACCTTATTGAAAACTGCACCATTGAGATAGGAGGTCAAGCATTTGCATCTAATTTGGATCATACGATCCACAAGAATCCACTCTAAGATCATGGTTCTGGTAATGCCTCCTCATTTGGCACAAAGAATAATAATAACCAAGCCAATCACGTTCGTCCTGCCTACAATAACATATGTCCCACCTACAATTATTTCGGTGGTGCCATCATTAACCATCTTCATGTTGCTGATGAAGATAAGTGTTTCAATACTATTACCATTAAAAAGGCCCCATAATGCAATGTCACCACATGTAAAGGCAAGGTCACTATCCTAGGTCCCTCTACTAGTCAGCCTAAAATTACCATACTTGGTCCCTTTGCCAAGTCGTCAAACCCTAACCCAGAGTTCAACCTTATTGAGCAATTGAATAAAACACCTGCTCAAATATCCATTCTTGAATTGCTCCGCATCTCACCCGCACATGAGGCCATCTTGGATAGTCCTGCAAGAGTGTTCCCTCCCAAACAATATTGATGTCAATAATTTTGAAACCATGGTTGGCTATTTGACTTCACCTCACCATATTTCATTTTCAAACATTGACTATTCCTCACCTAAACCGTCTCATAATGATGCCCTTCATGTCGAGGTTTTTGTCCACAAACATAAGGTTAGATGAGTCTTAATAGATGGTAGAGCATGATTGAACATCTTCTCTTTAAAATTGGTTAAAGCTCTTGGCTTCTCTTATGCATGTGTGGATGCTACCAAGAGCATTTTCATCAAGGCATATGATGATGAAGAACATGCTTCTAAAGGCGTCATTACAATTCCACTTTGTGTGGGACTAGTTATTATTGATACAACATGCCAAGTCTGGGATCATGACATGCATTACAATATATTACTTGGTCACCCATGGATTCATGCCTTGAAGGCCATTCCTTCCACATACGACCAATTCCTGAAGTTCCCTTTTGATGGTAGGGTATGTGCAGGTTCATGATGGGCCAAAAAGTGGTGATATATAAGTGATATGATGGCCCATGTGGTTGATGAATTTATTTTTACCCTAAATTAATGAAACGAAAAGGGTTTTTAAAGGAGATTCTTAGCTTTCCACCAATATAAATTATGCTTTACTTTGAATTTAATAAATTATTATTATTCATTTTCTATTTGAATTATGACTAAAATCTTGATTGATAGGCTGATTGAAAAACATCTATAGCTTTCAAAGGGTATCACATTTTTTGAATCTGAAATATTCATCACATTCTAAGTTTCACATACTATAGTATTAAAAAAAAAAGAATTGAATTTCATGAAGTTTTGATCATGTTAAGGTGGCCAAATGTACGAGTTTTTATATTTTTTAAAATTTTTAATAAAAAAATCATAATTAATTATATTGGGAAATGAGTCTTCTACTTATATCTAAAATATTATAAAAAAGTATTATCATTTTATTGTGATGAGGGTGGTCAGACACACACCTACTTCTTATTTATTCCCTAAAATTTAAGTGCTACTGCTTTGAAATTTCAAATTTTCACCAGATAGATTTATTAAAAATAAAAAAAATCCTAGTAGTTTAGAAACTACATTCAATTTGCAATAGATTCTATTCTTACATATTTTTGAAATAATATAGTTAACTTATTCAATTTTTTATGTCAAGTTGCCTAACTCTGTTTTTTTTGAATTTTATTGCCACTTAAGGGCCTATTTTTTCCATGATGATCCTGCAGATGCCTGGTACTGAAATTACTATCCCAGGAGATAATGATCCATTCAAATACTATACCAATCTGAGAGCCAATTTTGAGCACCAAGTACCCATTAATCAAGAGGCCTCAACTTCCACCTCTTCCAAATATATCCACCCATTTGCACTCACTAAATCATTGAGTCCATCAACTTCTGCCACACCATCTTCCTTGACCTCCATACCAAGTAAAGACCTTCACATCCAGGACCTTGGTTGTGGAGAATTCAAATTGAATACAACTTATTGTATCACCACAATACCTAAGCCACCTAAAGTCTACGGTAGACCATGTTTTGCAGTCAAGCCTAAAACAACTTTCAATGTACCACCAAAAATAGTATTCACCCTATGGGGAGATTTGGGTAATGAAGTCATTATTAACATAGCTAATTGGATTTACATAGACCCAAAAGGATTATGTCCACTACCGGTGCATCTCTATGGAAAGGCTATGATGTATTTAAGGCACTAGGTTTTAACAACACGAGTGGCCTTGGAAAAGCCACCAATGGAAGATGAGAACCTATTATTATTTTTGCATGACTACGGTACATGGGGCTGGGGTTTGACCAACTCAGAACTAACGATCGACGTACCTATGAAATTTCAAGTGAGGATGTAATGGCTACAGAAAGTGTGAAGACACACAAAGAATCCCTTACTGAAATTGACTCTAATGAATGGGAGTGGGGATCTAAGAAAACCCTTATCAACTATGATATTGATGAAATATACCTAGCACCTGGCCAACCCCCCTTCGAAGAAAGATTCCAACAAGAATACAATATTGATCCCATTGACCATCATTCCAAAGATAAGGAATGGCTAAGTATTCCTTAGGATCCAGAAGAACATAAATGATTTTTGGAAACACTTTTATCATCCCGCCCCATTCCCGAGCCCACCCAAGAATCTAACATGTCTAAACCTACTGTGCATGCCTCTGAAATACCATCCTCTAGTCATGATGCTGATAATTTTATCCCCTATTATGACTATGAATTTGACTCATTTGAATCTGAATATGGTCCATCCATTGCATATGACAGGGAAGTTGAAATCAAAAACTTTACCTTCACACTTGAGGCTTCAAATTGCACACTTTCTATAGATTCCCCATCTTTTACCAACACTGACGATGGAATTTCCCTTGTTTACCCGCAACTAATTGACTGGGACAAACAAGAACCACAAGTGATGGATTTCTTTCAGAATGATGAGGCAATAGTAGAATTCATGGGGCTCCAGGAAGGCATACCAAGGGATGATCACAAAGTCGGATTCTCTTTTGACCTAGATTGTGTAGTTTACTTTGGGGAGACTGTGAAATCCACGAGTTGAAAAAATACAAAGAATAAGATAAAAAAATAAATGTCTTTAGGTGCAAAATGCAAGGCACCTTCTGACAACACAATAGTAAAAACAAAGGACATATCCAAAGGTGAAAACCTCTCTGAGGTGCCTAAGAATGGAGGAGTAGAATTTATTCCTATCACCCAAGAAAAATTAGCTATTCTTATCAAAGATACAATGGAAGTTAACATAGCTACGCTAGAGAATCCTAAAATGGTTCACTTGGCCACATCATTGTCAAAGGAAGAAAAACCTAAATTTCAACAATTTTTCACAGACAAGAAAAATAGCTTTGCATGGTCATATGCTCACATGTGGGGCCTTGATCCAAAATTGGTATTGTATCATCTTCCTCTAATCTTGGGATTCAAGCCAGTCAAGCAAAAATTACAGAAAATGCATCCACAGATTGCACTACTTGTCAAGGTTGAGTTAAAGAAGTTACTAGATGATGGATTCATAAGATCAATAGATTATGTTGACTAGATATCCAACATTGTCCCTGTCACAAAGCCAAATGGAAAAAATTGTATCTATACGGTTTTCAGAAATTTAAATAAGGCTTGTCCAAAAGATGATTTCCTGTTTTAGAATATAGACATGATTGTTGAAATCACAACAGGGTACATGATGCTATCTCTCATGGATGGTTTCTTGGGCTATAACCAAATCCACATTGCAACTGAAGATCAACACAAAATGGAATTCACATGCCCATTGGGAACATATTGTTGGAATGTCATGCCTTTGGCTTAAAGAATGCAGGTGCTACATACCAGAGAGTTATGACAACAATATTTCATGACATGATGCATATCCTAATGGAGGATTATGTGGATGAAATTTTGGCCAAATCGTTGACACAAAAAGACCATCTCAAGGTCTTGGACACAAATTTAGATGGATAGAAGATTACAAAGTTCATTTGAACCCAAAAAAATGTGTCTTTGGGGTCACTTCGGGAAAAATGTTGTGTTACATGGTTTCATGAAGAGGCATAGAAGTTGATCTTGCTAAAGTGAAATAAATTCTAAACATTTCACCACCAAAAGGAATCAACGAGTTGAGAAAAATTTAGGGAGGACTACAGTCCATCCGATGCTTCATTGCACAGTTGGCAAACAAGTGTCAACCATTTCAATATTTGTTACACAAAAGTATTCCCTTTGTATGGATAGAAAATTTCCACACAACCTTCGAACAAATTAAAGAATATCTCTTGACACCACCAGTCCTAATGCCACCCATTGAAGGCAAGCCATTGATCCTGTATGTCTCTACAACTACAAATGCATTGGGGGCATTATTAACACAAAATGACCATGAGGAAAAAGAAAGAGCCATATACTATATTAGTCGTACACTGATAGGATATGAATTGAACTATACTACCATTAAACGTGCATGCCTAGAAGTTGTCTTTGCAACAAAAAAACTCAAACATTACATGCTAAATCACCAAATACACTTGGTAGCTAGGATTGATCCATTAAAGTATCTTCTAAGTTGAGAAACATTGATAGGATGATTAGCAAATTGGGTCATGATTTTAAGTGAATATGACATACAATATGTTGATCACAAGGCAATAAAAGGATAGGTAATAGTGGATCAACTTGCAGATGCACCCATCCAAGGCACTCATCCACTAATAATTGATTTTCTCGATGATTCTATCTTTCATGTAGAGCCTACATCACCATGGAAACTATATTTTTACGGGTTTGACATTGGTCATGGATCAAGGGTTGGTATCTTGATCATCACACCACAAGGGGATTCTATTCCTAAGGAATGTTGGATTGCCTTCCCTTATACTAATAACATTGCAAAATACGAAGCATTGGTCACATGACTCAAAATTGCAATTAAATATAAAATTTAGACATTTCTAGTATTAAGGGATTCTCAGTTAGTTATAAACCAAGTGAATGATGATTATGACACAAAAGATAAAAAAATTCTCCCTTACAAGAGAATGGTGGATAGCTTCATGACCTATTTCAAAATTATTGTTTTAGAACAAATCCTAAGGACACAATATAAGGTAGCCAATGCAATGGCTACTATTGGATCTCTCTTAGACATCCCCAAAAATGTGTCACAATTTGAGTTCTTAGTGGAACAGTTGTTGATGCCTACATATGACATCCCAAAGTTAAAAATGGTTTGCAAAATTGTTGGTTTGAGTTCACCTTGGTACCAGGACATCTATGATTATCTTAAGTCCCAAACCCTATTGCCCAACCTTTTCAATAACCAAAGAAACTCCTTTATCTGAAAAATCACTTGACAGACCATCGTTAGTGAAACCCTATACCACTGTGGCTTTGATAACACCCTTCTTCGTTGTCTTAACACTGATGAAGCCCAAACCACTTTATGCGAAGTACATGAGGGTATATGTGGATCTCATTCAAGTGGTCCAACCTTAGCTAGGAAAGTCACTAGACTTGGATACTATTGGCCGAAACTAAAAATATATGCTCTTCAGTTTATCAGAACATGTCAGAAATTCCAAGTGCATAGTGACCTAATCCATGCACCTGGATAGGAGCTAAGATTGATTAATTCTCCATGGCCCTTCGCATAATGGGGAATATATCTCATGGGCAAGATCCATCCATCCTCTGCTAACGACCATAAATTCATAATCACCGCCATTGAGTACTTTACTAAGTGGATTGAAGCCATCCCCCTCAATTACATAGTGCCAAAAATTAAATATCAAAGTTTATCCTTAATTACATCATCTGTCGGTATGGTGTTCCGCAGTCCATCATCACAGATAACTGGATTCCATTCAAAAATCAAGACGTTCGTGAACTCTATGAGTGATTCCACATCCAACATCACTTCTCCACCCCATATTATCCAAAAGGTAACAGTCAAGCTGAGGCATCAAATAAAACAATTCTTCACATTCTTAAGAAGACCGTCAATAACGCTATCTGAGATTGGCACCTACAACTTAATCCTACCTTATGGGCCTATCGTACAAGCATTTGTACCCCCACTGGAGCCACTCCATTTTCCCTTGTCTACGGATCTAAGGCCATATTGCCCATCGAGGTCAGAATTCCTTCTCTCTGAGTCTCTTTGAAAGGAATGATCAATGATGAAGAGTATAGACAGTCTCACCTACATGAGTTAGAAATGTTACAAGAAAGATGACAAAATTCCTTGAATCACTTAGAGGCATATCAAAATCATCTCTACTAGAGCTATAAAAAAAGAGTGATGGTGAGAAAATTTGAAATTGGTGACTTGGTCCTCATGCAGAATCCGAGAAATCAGGTTGATCGTGAAAAACCTATAAATTTTGAAGCTAATTGGCTCGATCCTTATATTATTACTGCAACATTGGGTTTTGGAGCTTATCAGTTGGCCACACCTGATGGAGAATAGTTGACAAAATCCATCAATAACCTACATCTATGAAAGTTTTACACATAGAATCAAAGCGCTTAACTAAAAATCTAAAAATACAAAAAAAATAAAAAATAAAGAAAAAAATTGTCCCTTGATGAAAATCTGGCAAACAAGCATCTTGATGACACCAAATAATCAAAAAATGATAAAAATAGTAAAAAGAAATAAATTCATCCAATAGTGAAAACCTAGCAAACAAGCACTTTGGATAAATACCATGGTGAAAATGTGGAAAAAAAGTGCCATGCGTAGTTGATCGTTGCTTCACCATCTACCATTACTCTAATCAACCCTTATCCACTTTCCATAATCACAAACGACCTAACACATTCACTACATTTTTCCTAAATTTTGTCGATTCCAGTCATGGTTAGCATTTGGTTGACATCACCCCTTGCATATCCTTGCATTTTGTCCCACGTTTGCCTATGTCCATATTACTCGACCTATCTTGGGGAAAGACCTTTATCGTTTAACTATAGTGGGTGTCGCACATGATCTTGCTTTCGTAAAAAGTCTTGAAAAAATCCTAAAAAATTGAAAAAGTCCTAAGAAAATCCTAAAATTTTGAAAATGTCCTGAAAAAAATTCTAAAAATTTGAAAAAGTCTTGAAAAAATCATAAAAATTTGAAAACATCTTGAAAAAAGTCCTAAAAATTTGAAAATGTCTTGAGAAAACACAAAAAACATCCAAATCAATGTCAAAATCCCAAAAATAGAGTCAAAGTCAATGTTTGTCTTGTCAATCCAATTAGTCACGTCAATCAATATTTTGTCCATGTTTGAACTACGCTATCTCTGTGCATTTTCTACTTAGGCAAGATTCATCTTTGAATCCCTGAGACATTAGGTCCATCTTTCTAGGTTTGTCAAAAATAAAACCATGATTCAAACTTTTGTCCATTGGACAATATCATTGGTCATTTCAAACTACAAGGTCTTTGATTACACGACATAGGAAAGGCCATCAATTGATGAGACCCCGAGGCCACACTAGGTCAGTCCATTAGGGTTCATGGCGCAATGTTTTCACACACGTTGAAATTTCTTCAAATCAAGCACATCTTCCATCAATCCCTAGCAAGAAATCTATCAACAGTCTGTTTCATCAACAATTTCGGTTAGTTCAACAATGACATGTAATCAAATTCTATTGAGACAATTTAACTTGGAAAAACTTGGGGTTCTTCTTCTGATGTGTCCTTCTGAAGATAAAATCTCATCATTTCTTTATGCTTTTGGATGTGTCCTTCCTAAGCATTTTCCTCATCATTTGGCATTTTGATGGGTTCTCCTAACTCTGAGAATTGATCTCCTAGATGTCAACATCATTCAAGATGTGTCCTTCCTAAATTTGATATCACTCATCATCTTGACATTAAAAACACTTGGCATTCAAACACACTTGGCACCTATCTTTGGATTTTTCATCATGTTACTAGTTTTCAGCGAGATCTCGACAACAAGATTTAGAGAAACAACGACGTCTCATGACGTTTGTCTTGTCTTTTGACACTCATGTTACTAGTTTTTTAGCGAGATCCCGACAATAGGATTTAGAGAAACAACAACATCTCATGACATTTGTCTTGTCTTTTGACACTCATGTTACTAGTTTCTCAATGATGTCTTGACCATGAGATTTAGAAAAACAATGACATATAATGAGATTGGCTATTTTTTGTTCTTTCAACAATCTTGTTGCTAGTTTCTCGAGGATATCCTGGAAACAAGATTTAGAGAAGCAATGATGTTTCATGGCTTGTCCTTCTTGTCTTTTTTTTTTGCTTGTGGTTGGTTATGAAAAAAAGACTAAGGCAATTGCGCTCTTAGTATGAGTCATGATCATCCTTGTCTGTGACTGCTTGTCTTAGGTTATGGTCTAACCTTGCACACCTTGATTTATGTCATATCATGGTGTTTTTTGGCCATTACAATAATATTCCCAATGATGATTAAGAGCAATAAGTATTAAATTCCTAAGGTAATGTGTTGAAGGATTTGGTACGGGAACTAACATGCATCTCATTTTTGTCTTGTCATCTTCTCTCGCTCTTCTCATATAGGCATTGCATCCATATCATCATCAATATATTTTACACTAACATTTCTTTGTCTCTTCATATTCTAGTCTTCTCATCCATTTCGAGAGCATACCCATGTTCTTGGAACCCGTATGTCCTCTCGAGGGGGCATACCGCAACACTCCTCATCATTCTTCCTCATCCTATTTTGCATTGGGGCATATTTTTGACTTATTTTATTTGCCACAATGCGACATGCTGCATTATGACAAAAAGGGGCAAATGTAGACACATACAAATGACCTAGGCCTACAAACTCTATTTTACCTCTTTCATCCTATCATAATTATGACATTTAATTATGTCCTTGGTTCACATTTGACTATTAATTAAGTAATCCATTATTATTTAATTAATTCATCTCTATTGTATTCTTCATGATTATTAAATAAATAAAATTATATTTATTTATTCAATACACCATTTATTGTCTATTGTCTTCTTACAATTAAATGCATTTATTAATTCATTTAATTACCTTTATTCATTTATTCTTCCTAATTATTAAATAAATGAATTTTATTTGTTTATTTAATATGTCACTAATTCTCATAATTAAATGAATTTATTAATTTATTTAATTATCAGTCATAATCCTCTAAATTAAATAGTTATCTTTAATTATTTAACTACCTAGTTTCACATTCCTCTCATTTTAAATAAGTGAAATTATTAAAAATGATTTTGTTTTATTTTGTTTTATTAACTATCTCTTCATTTTAGTAAATAATTTGAAAAATATTATTTATTGTCACATAAACTAATTATTTTGAATTAATTTAATTCAAAATGGTAATCTTCTTCCAAAAATCAAGTAATTGAGAAAATTCTTGATTTTTCCAAAAAATTGCTTTTGAGTTCAACTCTTATCTTCTTGATTTTTGAAATCTTTATCTTTTTGACTAATTATCACATTTATTCTCAACCGTTGATTTGATTTTATCAAATGACATCTTGACCACTCATTTAACAATATTTCCCTAACCCTAATTAGGGATTGTCACATGAAATCTCGTCCGTTCATCCAAAATTGCATTTTTATAAAATGTCAATTTTGCTCACAATTTGAACCACCACTTCAACATTGAAACCACTTCATGATTATAGAATTGAATTTGTATTTAGCTTAGTTAATTTTATTATTTGTCATAGTCATTATCATTCAAATCCTTGAAAAATTTCATAGGACATGGTCACAATCATTTGCTCACGCACAAATATGAGGGCAACAATCATATGTTGCATGCTAGGAGGTGTTGTGGAAGTGAATCATGGAAGCTTCAACGGATATTTGGTATAATAGATCTTGTTTTATGCTTTCTTTGTATTCCATATATTCTTTGGGTATTTATTTAATCTGATCATGCAAAATCCAAAACCTGAAAATAATCCATTGATACAATTAGCCCCACAATTAGTCCACCTATTCCAATGGTATTCTGAATCAAGAATTGATGGTGCAAAGAAATTTTGTTGTTCCAAAAATTTCATCTCAAGAGGCTTTAGAATAGTAGCCTACTCATGTAAATCAAGGTAAACCCGACGTTTCTTTTCTAAAATGGCAAGGTGAAGAGTTATGGGGTTAATAACCCACAAGATCAGTTAAGTGATCATGTGTCATCCATTGCAAGATATAAGAAAAGGGTTGTTGACTTGGGGCAATAGACTGATGGTGATAGAAATCAACCATCCACAAGTTCACAAAGTCAAGAGAGGCCCTCTACTACATAGAATGTTCAGGTTCTACCAAGAGCAAAACCTATGGTTGGCAAATATCATCTTAGAGTACTAGTTCAACTAGCACAAGTTCAAAAAAATATTGTTGTTCTCAAAGGACAAAAAAAGGTTAGTGTTATTTTTAATATTTTAGAGCATATGAAGAAAACTAATGTTAGTGTTTCTATGTGAGACTCTTTGGCTCTTCCTGGGAAAAAATATCTCTTACATGAGGCTTTGTCAAAGTTTTCTTTATCTAATGAAGTTTTAAATCAACAACCTACTAAGTTTGTTCTTACAAATGACTTTCTTGAAAGGAAAGAATAGCCTACCAAGGTATTTAAACCACCCCATTCTATATTTATCTAATTGTTGTTCAACATTTAATTCACAATTGTATGATTGACTCTAGGGCCAATAGTTTTGAAATGCCCAAGCAAATTGTAGATAATCTTGGAATAGAGTATGAGCCACTATAAAAGGGGGTAGTCCAACTAGATGGTACTGCCGTAAATACTATAGGAGTCATTAGGAACCTAAACCTTACATTGCATGCATGCCTAAACTTCTCAACACCTCAGGATATTTATGTCATAGATTTACCTCCATTCTTTGTAATATATTTATCTCATGATTTCACAACCAAGATTGGAGGATACTTGTCCTTTGATTGGTCTCATATGTTATTTAGGACCAGGTATGGAGCCAAATTCACTATCAAGTCAAAGCCTATTGCTAAAAATCATATTGAGCCCTATAATTCAAGTGTTTTCAATGCAACAACTATTGTAAATTGTGCCTTGTTTGATCAAGAAGATATTAATGCAACCAATGAGACTACTACTCAGATAAAATATATTCCACATGTTGTATTTGATGATTGGGCAACAAATAATTCTTAGAGTTATATTGATGAACAACATGAGCAAGTAAATCTAGGGGTTTATTTGATGCATGAGTCTAACTTTGTTATACCTACTCTTGTGAAAAGTGATGAACAACAACCTGATCAACAATTGAATGAATTATAGAAGTTATACTTTGATGGTTCAAGAACTAGAAATGGTGTCGGAGGAGGTTTCATTCTTATTTATCCTATTGGTAACAAATAATACTCTACATTTAGGTTCATGTTCAGCTGCAACAGTAATACAATTGAGTATGAAGCTCTGATCCATGGACTTCAATGGGAAAAAAGGAGAGGTATTGACTGTTTACAGATTTTTGGTGATTCATAACTGGTTGTTAATTAGGTGAGAGGTATCCATGCTGTTAATAATGATATTTTGAAGTCTTATAAGCATAGAGTATGAGACCTTATTGAGGATTTTTAGGATTTAAATCTACTATCTATACCTAGGATTTAGAATAAACATGTTGGTAGACTAGAAGCCATAGGTGCTCAATATGATATCCCCAATGACATTAGCAAATTTAGGGAACACCAGTATGTTAAAGTAATTATCAAATCTTTTGTTCCTAACAATAACGAGCATTGGAAAGTTTTTGACAGTGACCAACAAATTGTTAACTTCTTGAGAGAAGAAGTAGAGTTTTGTAATGATAATTAAATGAGTAGCTCAAACAACAGTATGAGGATCAAATCATACAATTGAAAACCAACAAATTTCCCAAAGGCCTAGTTACATTAGAGTCTATTTTCAATGTTGATGATCAAGTCAGAAAAGAGAAATCCAACATGCACATCAAGTAAGATCATTATTAGAACATTGATATATTTAAAGATAAGTTGTTAAATCTTGGAAAGGTATGTACGCCAGATGAAAGGCATTCATTTATTTTACTTTGTCAAGAATTCAATGATATATTTTCATGGGAGTATTCAGACTTGAAGGGTTTTGACCCCTCTATTGCCCAACAAACCATTGAGCTTGAGCCTAATGCCAAATGTGTAAGGCAAAAGAAGAGGCCGCTTAACCCCAAGCTTGAGCCCATCATGGTCAATGAGTTGAATAAACTCATTGAGAGTAATATCATATTTCCAATCAAACATACCCCTTGGGTATCCAACCTTGTTCCAGTGAGAAAGAAAAACAATGAAATCAGCCTTTGTGTTGATTTTAGAGACCTTAATAGACCCTCACTGAAAGATCGTCACCCTTTACCTTCTATAGAACAATATCCTTCAAGTTTTTTCAGCCATAGAAACATTTTCTTTGTTAGATGGCTTCTCAAGATATAATCAGATCCTGGTTAAGGAAGAAGATCAATTTAAAACAACGTTTACTACCAATTGGGGAACAATGTCTTACAAGAATATTCCATTTGGTTTTTCAAATGCTAGAGTAACATTTTAGAAAGCAATGGACATGGCTTTCACAGATCTGATGTATAGAACTATTATGTTTTGTTTGGATGGCATAACTTTCTTTACAAAAAAATTAGATGAACACTTTCCTCACTTGAGGAAGATCTTCAAAAGGTGTAGAGAGTTTGGAATATCTCTCAATCCAAAGAAGTATTTATTTTCTATCCATGAAGGTAAATTTATTGGGTATATTGTATCCAAGCATGGCATCACCATAGATTTGGAGAGAGTAAGTGCTATTATTTCCCTTCCTTTACTAACACACAAGAAAGGTCTACAAATTTTCTTGGGTAGAATCAATTTTGTTAGAAGATTCATACCAGACATTGTTGAATTATTAGTGCCCCTTACTTCTATACTAAAAAATAATGTTTCTTTTAGATGGACTAAGGAAGCAAAAATAAGATTTGAGCATATAAAGGGAGCACTTGCAACTACTCCTACTTTTTTGAATCCAAATTTTTCAAAAGACTTTATTCTATATGCATATGGTATTATTGACAACATTTCAGCCATGTTGGTTCAAGAGAATGATCATGGCTTAGAGAAGCCTTTAGCCTTTTTCAGTCGAGGTCTTAAGGACTATGAGCTTAATTATTCCTTTGTTGAAAAGCATGTACTTTATCTTATCAAGAGTTTGAATTTTTTTAGACACATGCTTTCTAACAACATGATTAAATTGTTGATTGCTCACCCTTCAGGCAAGGAGCTTTTGTTGAATAAAGAACTAAATAGTAAAAGAGTTGGTTGGGTGACTAAGGTGATGGAGTATGACCTTGAGATAAAGGTTACCAAGCTGATAAGAGGAAAAGGTCTTTGTGAGCAGCTTACAGAGAACAACAACAACAATAGTGCAGAAGAGGAAGAAAGTGTTGTCTTAGCACTTCAAAATGGAGAACAAGTTGTTGTACCTATTTCTTCTATAGGTTGGGTGAAAGAAATGACACATTTCCTTTAATGATATCAAGTTTCCACAATCCATATCAAATTGTTGCAACGGTTTCTGGTTTAGATTGTGTGAGAGTTTTTTTGCATCGATGTTTCGGATCACACTCCGTGATCCATCATCAGGATGAAAGAGCTTAAGGAGAAAAATGTGTTAGTTGCAGACCAAGAACAACCTAAATAGAAGAAAGGCACAAGGACCAAAGAAACAAGACAAAGAATTAAAAATTAAGAAAAAAAGAATTGAGGATAAGACACCTATTATTTCAATAATACAATAAATATTATATAAAGGAAAAGGGGGAAGAAATAAAATAAAGAGAAGAAACCCAAAAGCAAGGAAAAAAGGATAATAAGACTATAATAAAAAAGAAAGGCATAAATCATATAAAAATCAAAATCAAACCAAGAACTAGACAAAGAAGAGAAGAATTTAAAAATAGTAAACACTGAAAAAATTGAAACTAAATAACATAAATAAAAAGAACAAGGAAGAACCAAATTAACAAGAAAGTAAAGACAATATAAAAAGAAGAATATATAGAAAGGAGGAAATAAAAAATAAAATGAAAACTAAGAGAATAATATGTTATAAGTAGCAAGAAGAAAGTAATAGTAATAATACTAAAAGGTAAAGGAAAACAAAAAAACCAAAGAAGAGAAGAAAATAAAAATAAAATAAGAGATGAAAAATAACGAAAAGAAACTAAATAAAAAGAAAAAATATATAAAGCAAAACTAAATGAAAAATAAAAAATAAAAAATAAAAAAATAAAAAATAAAAAAATAAAAATAAAAATAAAATGAAGAAAGAAGAAACACAAAACTAAAAAGAAAATAAAGAAAATAAAGAAAATAAAAAGAAATAAGAAGCACAAAATTAATAAGAAAGGAAAGAAAAAACCCAAAAAGAAGAGAAGAAATTACAACAATAAGAAACCCTAAGAACAAATTGAAACTATATAGAGAAGAAGCACAAAATTAAATAAAATAAGGAGAAATTAATAAATAAATAAAAATAAATAGCAAATGAAACAATAATAATTTAACCAAATGGATAAATAAATATATATAAATAAAATGAGTAAAACAAAAAACAAAACCAAATAAAAAGAAATATTAAAAATATAAAACTGGAAAGAAATTAAAGACAAAAAATAAAGAAAGAACTTGTATGTTTATAAAGTGTGAAAACTATATAAACATGCAAGTAGAAAAGGAGAGGCAAATAAACAAAATACTAAAGCAAGAACATAAAAACAAATGATAAAATCTCAAAACTGAAAAAGAGGGGAGAAGGATGACAAAAGACAAGGAGAGACAAGAGCAAGCCACAACACCACAAGACACAAACAAAGTATCCCAATGAGCAAAAAAGACTACCTAAGAGCCTAGGAGACTAAAGGACAGGAGGGAAGGAGAGATCCCCAAAAAAGAAGAGGGAAGCAAGGAAAGAGGCGAAGGGAGGCAACGAGGAATCAATGAGAGTTAGGGAGATGATGGGTCCTAAGGTTGGTTAACAAGGGATGCCAAACCTAACTCAACCTCCACCCCTCATCTCGGTTAAGGTTCAAAGGGTGATTGCTAATTTCAATGGCTTCTTTGAGTTTCCTTTTGAAGAAATTGTCTTCTTTGAACAAGATTTGAGTGTTTTCAAGACAAATGTGGTGTTTGGTAGATGATGAATGGTTAGCAAGAGCCAAATTGAGAATTCGTTCATGTCTGATGTCAACACTATGTTCTTTGAATCTAGTGCTAAATGACTGACCAGTTTCACCAATATAAGGAGTGCCACAAGAACAAAGAACCTTATAGACTCTGGAGTGAAGAAGAACATCCCACATTTCCTACTGACTGGTGAGTTTCCTCCTGGTTTGACTAAATAAAAAAGAAGGTACTATAGACTGCAGTCCATACCTTATGTACTTTTGAATGGTATACTGTTTAGAAAGTATTTCCATGGTGTTTTGCTTAGATGTATTGAAGCTAATCAGGTTGATAAAGTGTTACATGAATTTCATGAAGGCTTAGCTGGTGAAAATTTCTCTCCAAGAGCTGCAACTTTTAAGATAATGAAAATAGGCTATTACTGGCCTCACTTATTCAAAGATGCCCATTCATGGGTGAGGAAGTGCAAGGAATGTGCTATTTTTGTAGGAAAAGAAAAACTAGTTGCCCTTCCATTGTAGCCATTTCAAATTGAGTGGCCCTTTATGAAGTGGAGCTTAGACTTCATTGTAGTCATAAACCCACCATCAAGTGCAGTCCACAAGTGGGTGCTCATAGCAACTGATTACTTTTCAAAGTGGAATGAAGCTATGGAACTTAAAGAGGCTAATGAGACAACTATTCTAAAATTTTACAAAGATATGATAACAAGGTTTGGAGTTCCTGAATCTATTGTTTCTAATAATGCACTTGCTTGTATAGGAACTAGAGTATTTGAGAAGACTGTTAGGAATGGTGTTTACTTGAATACTTCTTCTAATTACTATCCTCAAGGGAATGGACAAGTTGAGTCCACAAATAAGAACCTTCTTAGGATTATCAAGAGAACAATGGAAGGAAATTAGAGAGCTTGGCATACCAAGCTAAAATCAGCCTTGTAGGCTCATAGAATTACACTGAAAAGGTCAACTAGACTTTCACCATACATGATTGTGTATGGAAAAGAGGAAAGACTTCCTATATCACTTGAACTTCTAGCTCTTGATCTAATCAACCGGTTTGACATGATTGAAGATGATAGCAAGATTAGCTTAGTTGATTGAACTAGAAGATATTAGAGCTGAAGAAATGAAGAAGATTGAGTAGCATCAGGCTCAAATTAAAAGATCATATGATAAGAAGGCATCTCTAAGAGTGTTCCAGGAAGGTGACATAGTGTAGAAGTGGGAGACCTAGAAAGCACTCCAAATTTGATGCATTCTGGAGTGGTCCTTACATCATCACAAAGCAAAAACAACATAATGCCTTCCAATTATCTAAGTTGGATGGTGAAATGGAACCAATCCTAGTGAATTGGATTCACCTCAAGCATTAATTTTGAGGTATGATCTAAATATGTAAATACTTGATTAGATTCTAGATGACAATAAGTTCTTTTGCACATAGTTTAGATGCATCCTTATTTTCCCTAAGTGCTATTTTGCACAGTTGGTTAGTAGTTTTCTTTGAGCTTTGTTGGGGGGAGATGAGGAAAGGGCTTTTTTGCTGCTAGTTATAGTTCAATAAAATAGAAACCTCTTAACATGGAATATATATTCAATGTTATAAACAAGATATGTATACTCCATGGAACTAAAACTAGTAACAGTAGAGTTACAAATAGTTACAAAAACCATGAGTTAACTCTGTGTAAGTTTTCTGAGTCTGAGAAGAAGAGCTGAAATGGACTCCATACCCAATGGATAAGCAAGGAAACTAGCCTACTTTGTTTAGTAGGAAAACACCCCTGAGAAGTTTCCATTTATGTTAATAAATTTTTTCTTCCCACATAAATTAGTGAAGTTTTAAGGAGGAACTATTTACTGGGGTATAAAAATTCTGATGTCAAGTTATCCAATGAACTTTTGTTTTCAGAATAAAGGAGTATTTAGGATTTATTTGTCAAAATCATTCAAACAGTTTAGATTAAACTATTGAATAGTCCTAACAAAACAAAGGCTAAACAAAGTTTTATTCAAAGAACAAACATTCAAGCTAAATCATTCGTCTACGGTGATTGTTACTATTGAATGTTAGAAAGGATTACAAATATAAGAGAAAAAATGCAAGATAATCATTCTTTTGATTGCATAACATGTGTTCTAAATGATTGCAATTTATTGTTTTAGATTATGTAATTGGAACAAACTTAGATTGATGATCATAAGCCATTGCATATCATGAGGAATTTATTTATTAAGAAATATGTTTCTGTAATCCCACACAAGTTGTGGGAGTAGCTTGATTTGATTACTTAATCAAATAGTTGAATACAAGAAGAAATGTATATCACACAACTAAAACTAAAAGAACATGGAGAGAAGGTGATTCGTCATTGCCAGAAATGATGAATCATCGTCACAGTTTTGTTGATCTTGGTTTAGCTCCAACACTAGGTTCAACTCCAGCTCGAGGGTTTACCTACAAAATTGTTGAAAGGTGGTGTTAGAGAAATGAAAAATCACATTCTAACTTATCCATACATTACAAACATAAATGTAATCTGCATCCTATTAGGTATTCACCAGATCATTAAGTCATAAAAAAAGAGATCATCAAAAGGAATCATTGAATCCACAGTTTTACTAACTTGTTTGTTTCATGTGAAAATACAAGAAATAAATGTTGTTGATCATCAAATTTCAAAATGAGTGGTGGAGAATGTGGCTCCTGCAAGGGTTGAGCCCAATTCATTAATTTTTTTTTTTTGTAGAGTGAGAATGATGCAAGAGCATCTAGTGGTGTAAGGGCAATCCTCCATCAACCAAAAATATCTTTACTTTGATTTAGCTTTTTGTAGATGTTTTTGCATTTCTGGATACCCTTTTCGTCAAAGAAAAATTCCCAACTTTTAGATCTACTTTTCTGTTTTTTCTGCTCAACTGCTATTTTAGCAGGTGTGAATATGAAGGCATGAGGAGGCAAAAATTTAAGGGAAGCTTCAAGATAGAAAAATAAGCACTTTGGCAAAAGAATCAAGTCAAGATCATTCCCGGTTTGAAAGTTATTTAAGTTTCAATTTCTTTTTTTTGCCCTATAAATCTTCAAAGTCAATTTTGAGGTACTTAGAGGCTCCAGATGGGTCCAAAAATTGATCGAAAATGAAAGTGGTTGGCCTTTAGGCCCCACTTTCAAAAAATGTATTATGATTGAAGATTTGATGGACGGATCGTAAGTTATGGCTCCCAGAAGTTGGTACATAATTAGAATGTTGTTTTTGGCTCCAAAATGAGAAAGGGGCTATTTATGGGCTAGTTTTCAATTTTTTTTCAGTAGTTTTTGGGGAAGAAGATCGCATATTGCGAAAAGGGGAAATTTATGTGATTTATGTAATTTGCATGTGTTGCAAAACTCAAGAATTTGGGATCCTCTACATGTAAGCATTTCATTATTCTAAATATAATAATATTCTTTGGTTTTGTGTCTAATATTTTGTGACTCGGGTTGGCATCCTCATCAGAACACCATGAGATCAAAATTATGTTCTAGAAAAAAACTTCATATGAAAGAAATCATTGCATTTTGTGACTTGGGTTTTTTAAATGCATAAGCTCTTTTATTGCAGATTTCTTCATGCCAAGAAGAGAACACATTATTAGTTCCCAAGAATCAATAAGTTGATATCAATGAATATTATAGTGCTCAAGACATCCAAAACAAGGATAAAGGATATTTTCAGATTTCAAATGAACAAATATTTAAAGAACAACAATGATTAGTTTACGAACACAATGCAAAAAGGGTCTGCATTCTTCATAAAGCAAAAATTATGGCAGCTATAAAAACTTCCAACAAGGAGATATAATTTATTCACCAAAGCTATCATGTCAAGTAGTAAAAGAAACTTATAATCTACACAAGAAAATGTGCTAAGTACAAAGAGTGGCAACCATATATAGGAAAAATTATGTAGCATAAGAGATTACCAATGTGTCATATAATTACTATACTAGAAAGTCTCATTCACTAATTAAATTGCAATCAAGGTTAAAGTTCCTTGAGAGGAGTTTAGGTGACTAAATAGTGCCCCACCAATGCAATGTTAGTCTCTGGTTTTTGATACAGTTCACTGTTCAAAGAGGGGTACACATGTTTTTTAAGTTTTCAGTCATGAAGGTGGCCAAAATTATCAGTAGATGCCATGAATACACATAGGATGATCTAGGGTTTCTTATAATGACCTATTCAGAATATACAAAGATTTTTTATGGTGGCCTTTTTTTAAGAATCTAAGTTTAGAGTAAAGAGTGTCTACAAATCTCCATATTTACAAAGGTCGCAGCCACAAACCAATGAGGGTTTTTACATTCAGTGGAAGCAACATGAAAATAAATGCCCACTTGCAATATCAAAAGAAAATAGATTCCATAACCATATTTATGGGTTTTCAAATCTTCAACGAGAGGTAGAGTTTAAAAATATTTTCATAGTGGCCAAAATACCAATTCTATGTTCGAACCTTAACAAAATAGTACACATAATCCTCAATGGTGGCTACAGGAGATACAAGGTTTTATATGGCAACTTGAAGTTAAATTTTGTGTAAGTTCAATTTGAGGGATTTTACCAGAATATCAGCCAAGTTATTATTCCTATCATGGCAGCCTGAGGTTCATCTTTTTTCTCTGAGAATGAAAAATACAAAGCAATAGAGAATGATTTTCTCAAGGCCACGACCCTAAGAGCTTTAACAAGATTTTAAAAGAACACACAAATTTATCTTTTCCTAGCTCGACTAGGGTTTTACTTATGACAACCAAGGTAAACACCAACTGAAAAACATAATCTATGGAGAAATATTAGAAATAGTAGAGGCAGCGATTTAAAAACCTCTAAAAAGATTTCAAAAGATTTAGAAATTGGAAAATTACTCTAGATCTAAAGAAAAATGATGCTTACCTTTTAAAAATCTGCATGAAATCTTCTAAGAATCTTAAGAAATGGCATTTGATAAGAAATTTAAGAAATGGCGTTTGAAATAGATATTTTCTCCAAAAAATCTTGGCCAGAGAGTTCATTCATGGCTGTCAAAACAAGAACCATAAACAAAAAACACAATTTTTTAGAGGGAAAAATCATCAAAACAACAACATGGCTATGGCCAAAAGCTTACAAAAGGCTTTAAAAATCATAAAGAACTTCCAGAGTTGAAGACAAAATTAGATTTACCTTCGAATTTCAGCATCAAATCTTTTTCAAAATGTTCAAAATGGAATGCAAAACTTGAGATTCCATGCAAAGAGGTCGGCTAGGATTCCACATGGCGGCGTTTCAACATGAAGCTTCCAAAACACAAAATATGATGAATGAAATGAATATCATTTTTTTTAGGGTTGATAACCCTAGAAAGGCCAATGAAAGAAGTGAAGTCTTTTTGCCTTTAAGTTTTTTTTAAAAACTTGTCCCCTCATGTAAGCCCATGGCATCTTTTTTCCTTTAGTTTTTGAAATCTCCTTAAGACTTAGTGAAGTCTTAAATATTTCATTTTTATGTGGTTCCTCTATATTTTGTATTTTAAACAAACTTTGTAATTTTTTTATTAAAATGATAAAATAAATCATTTTAGTAAAAGTTATTCATTTAAATGCAAAATAGAGGCCAAATATTAATGTAAGATTAGACTTTGTTTTTTATTTTTGCATTTGATTCAAATGTGAATCTTTGTTTAAAGTGATGATTATAAAACACTTTTAAATGAATGATATTTTGAATTGAAAAAATAAAAGCCTTTGATATAATGATGGTCAAAAAGAGTTAAATGGAGTATTAAAAGCCAAGCATAAATCGTGGGAACGGTTAAGAGATCAGTTCCAACACATGGAGGAAAATCAGGAGTTTGGAGCCCTTAATTATGAGTTCACTTTCAATTTTGAGTTCCATTTGATTGGATTTCAATCAAGGAGTGATTTGAGGCATAAAACAGGAATTCGCTTTTAGTTTACCCCTATTTTGAGGGGTTTTTCAGTTGGATACAACCGAAGAGGTTGTTTTGAGTTTATAAACTCTTGGTGGAGTTCTCTTATAGTTTCATGCCTTGTTTGGAGGAGGAGGACAACACATCTTTTCTTGGAGCCAAAATTCAAATTCGAATTTTGGAGGCTTTTCTATAAGTCTATCTTCTCTCTATTTCTAGGGGCCAGAGTTCTGAGTTTTTTGGTAACTGCTAAGGAAGATTATTCTTGCTTTGTAACTCATTTACTTGTGAGTTCTTGAGACTTGTTATGCAAATATATTCTATTTCTCAATAAAGAAGCTTACTTCCTTCTCTATATTTCTTTGTTATTTGGTATTAGTTGTGAGTTACAAGATAGAATACTATATTTTCATTATTTTATCAAATTCCTCTAATGCTAAATGCAAAAAATATCATGTCATAGTGCAGGTCTATGTTAGTGCTTTCATCCTCTTGTATACAGATTTGTGAAAACATCACTGTTTTACTTTTTCTGAACATAAGTCCAAGCCTTTCATTAGAATTATTTTTGTAGGAATGTTTCTGAGTTGTGAGATTATTTAGCTTTGTTAATTCAGTCTATTGTGAGTTTATTACTATAATTCAAATCACTTTTCAATTTGAGAATCACCTTGTTCTCAACATTTAGTTTATGCATTATCCTTCCCACCCTTTCTCCCTATTAAATAGTCAGAATTTTCAAGGATTATCTAAAGGGAGCCAACCCATAACTTAGAGGTCTATTCTCAATATATGATACCCACAACCTGAGAATAGTCCCATGTTGCATAGGATTTTCCTAGTTTTTAACTTAGTAGTTGGGTGCAAATCCCCATGTCAATAGTTATGCTACCAAAATCACTCTATATTTTTATTGTGATATATTTTAGTGGAAATACAATTGATCTTTGCTTTGGTGTGTTGGTTTTTTCTTGAACAGGTTTTCCCATGTAAATTCTATGTTATATGTTTTAATGGTTTAAATCTGAAAATAATCTAATTCCATGTGCATTCTTCAATGAAATTATTTAAGTTAACGATTTGAAACAAATTTTTGCAACCTCTTCCCTGATTGTTTTGCATTAGGGAAGAATTTCCACTGTTGACTTTCCTTTCACTCACTAGGATCATTGATTACTTGGGGTTTATTGGTCTAATGAAAAGTTGGCCAAATTTCCAAGGTTTCATGTCTTGGATTGAAATGAGACCCAAAATAAAGGGCCTCATCTTGCTCCTTTGAGCTCAAAAATAGCTCTTCTCCCTCTATCTTATGATGGTATCTAATGCAATTAAGTATGAAATATCCCATCAAGGAAAGAGAAGGAATCCTAGAATTCTCACCAATTCCCTACTTCTTTGAGGGGTCAGGGCCTCCATGTCTTTCTTTAAATAATATCTCAAAACTCTGGAATTATTTCCTTTTCCTCTTTCTTTGTGACGCTTCTATCTAATACCCTCTATTTCAGTTCCTCTCCTTTGTTTTTGAGGAAGAAATCTTTAAATTCCTTGGTTGTGATGAATCGATCATCTTGCAATAATTCATTGTAGGATTGAGCCCTAATTTCATCCACAACCTACCTACTAGTTTCATAATTCATGACTAATCTATTATCAATGGGTCTTTCAATAATGACTCAAGGAGGATACATTATTTGAACTATGATTGTATAATTATATACCTCATTTAGGCCCAAATAATAATTAACTAGTGATCCAAATGATGGGTCAACATTTCTTAATGGGGTAAGATATTGGGGAGTAGGAGGTACATCCCCTCTAGAAGTGGAAGGGACATGAGTGGTTGGCAACGAACTTGGCACATTTGATTATCTAGAATTGTCATTTCCCTTAGTATGGTATCTTGGAGGTGTGAAAATGATCCCTCAAATGATGGACCGACTTGTTTCCTCTTTTGTTTAGCCCTCTAAATTTTTACCACACAACTCTCCTTTTTGTAGCTTCATTTTTTGTGGAGTAGTTTCTTATATGATCTTCCACACTCTCATACTCATGTGAGAAGAGCTCCATATTAAATATGGTCCTCTAATCATTGATAAAATACTTTAGGTCATACCTTCTAAAAACTGTTCTACCTTTATTTTATAAGGTAGAAGTTTTCCATACAACAATTCCACCCCCTCCCTTGATGTTGCCATAAAATCTAAAAATATATTTGTTGAAGGGAAGATAGAATGCTTCTTGTTATTCCTAAAATGAGTCTTGTCAAACTCGTATTGCCACATGATATATAAGAAATAATTTTGATTTGGCACACTCCTATGGAGAACATGACGTGCAATAGGGGATCCATATACTCTAATGATGGTGGCATCTATGTAGAAGAACCAATCACCACAGTTGTGATCGATTCCCTTTTCTAGAATTATCTCTTTAGGCCTCAAGAACTACCTAACCTTAGTTGATAACTTCCAATCCACTGGAAGAACAAAGTTCCTTACAACTCTCTTGAAAATAAATTCTTCAAAAATAAATAATTGGACTTGTGATGGTCCTTGTCCCAAATATAAGTCCATTCCAAGATTAGTAGCATACTTTCTTGTTCATCCATGTTCTTGATTTGCATATGTGGGGACCAAATAACATCTCCACTAAATAAGATAATGTGACATATTAGTGAATACCATTGAAAATGCACTATGTTGAACTATCCCTTCTGAGGAAAATCAAGGACTCGGGTTGATGCAAGAAGTTGGGTCCACAAAAAGCTCAAAAAGTAGAAGTATTTTTTCTGTTTTTCAGAATTTGTCACACTTGGACTGAAAATTTGAGGCACTTACACAATGAATCTAAAAAAAAATCAGCAATATGAAATTTATAATTTTGAAACTAGTTTCCACATATGTAAATTAATCAAATACCCATATTATAGAAATTAAATTTTGATAGGGATCTATAAAAACCACTTTTTAAAAGTCCCTATTTTTTTACCATACCATGCACATGTACGGACACCACTTTTTGACCCAAATAAAAGTGTTTTTCTAATTCCTTTAGGGGAAAGAGAACTAAAAACATGAAGATTGATGAGGAAATTTGTTTGTAATTTTTTGTTGAATTTTTATTTTTATTAGCCTTAATTGTTGTTTTTAAAAATCAAAGTGTACAGAAAGTGTAATTGGGCCTAAACTAAACATTTTTTTAATCTTTTTTTTCATTGTGTAGAGAATTGTCTGAAGATTGATGCCATATAAATTTTTTTTACAAGAAACTTAACCAAAAAATGTTATTAAAAAGAAAAAAAATCTTGATATTTTAAGTTTAAGGACTAGTTTGATTAGAAATTAATTAAAAAATAGTAAGCATAATCCAATATCAATACAAATTATATATTTGGAAACTAGACATCGTGTTATCTAATGGTTTTTAATTTTATAGATTGATTCAGAAAAAAAATTCATCAGCCATATTGCCAAAGTTGGACATTCTTCTTCAATCTGCCTTAGTTTTTTAGTTGCAAGTCAAAGGCTGAGGCTCAAATTTCCAAGCCTTTCCTAAGCCTAAAACCAAGGCTACATGTGGGTTGAGATTTCAATTTTTAAATAATGCATATGTGTTACTAAAACGCGTACATGTTATTTAAATGAAATGCGTATGCATTTCATAACACATACACATCATCTATTTACCCGTTGGGTAAAGGTAAAGCGTATGGATTATATAATGTGTAAACGCTCCTAAAATAGAACATGTATGTGTTTCATAATGCATACACATTTCTTATATGGCCATTTTTTCCTAATTTGTAAAATACTGATAAATCACATTTTTTCTAAAAACATTCCTTTTCTGCAGTACGATCTGAAAGTGCCATTTTATGCATTTTTTTATTGCAAATTTGTCTTGTGTAGGGCATATTCTATTCAAATTGTTGGAAGAGACAAGTGCATGTTGAATTTTCTGAAGTGGAATGAAGTACAAGAACATTTTACAAGAAGATTTGGAAAAATAGAACTTTTGGATGTATTCATGATGTTTTTGTACTTCAAAGTTTACAGAAGAAAGGATCTTTATACTGCATAGTTTTATTTGAATATTTGAAGGAGATGGAAATTTAAAAATAGGTTACTTGAATCATTTTTTTTGTCATCAAAGAGGGTTTGGTCACCATGGGATCAAAGCAAAGAGAAAGAAAAAAATGTAGAAAGTTAATGACACCCTCAGAAATTCAAGCAAATAAAGATATGGAGGCAAAAAGAAAAAGGGATAGAAGAAAAAGGATTCTTCAAATAAAAAATTTGGAAGCATTTAGTTCCATGAATGCTGAAGAGGAAGTCATGAATTATGAAATGAATGTAGATGATGCAAATGTGGAGATGGTGAATATGGAAGAAAATGCAATCACTACTGAATTTGAATCCAATTTCTAATGACAGTTTATTGGAATTCCAATGATCTTTTGTCAATTTATCGATGAATCACATAAATCAATCTAGTTGCTCAATTTTCATCAATATTCGGATGACATTTTCAACATCGAACTCACGATGCTCGTTCGTTGGAACTGTGACTATAAATTCATCGATTGCGTGATGAATCATAGCCAAAACCCTTGTGGCATACCTTTGCAAAAGCATCAGATCAATGAAAGACGTTTGTCAGAACTGTGATAGAAATTTCATCCATCTAGCGACAAACAGTTTCCAGAACACAAGCGTGATAACTTCGACAAAGCATCAGATTAATAAAAAAGTTTTTTTGCCATTATGACAAAAGGTTTGACGTATTGAAAATATCGGTGAGAGATCAAGACTATTACCGTGACCAAAATTGCCTGAGAAGATATATCAGGAGGACTGGCCTATGGTCTTAGTGATCAAGATATATACCATTGGAGTAAGTTCTGAATGTCATGCTAATAAGATTACATCGGTAGGAGTCTTGGCGACATACTTCAGATCAAAAAAATGATAGCACTTTGTCGAACTCATGATGAAATAGGCAAGTAATTATAGAGAAATTTTGTCGGATGTATTTCCAATTCATCACACTTTTGGAGGTTCATAAAAAATTCGACAGAACAATGCAATTTAAAAAAAAAAACTATTCTTTCAAATGTAGGAATATTTGTGAAAGATCAAGAATGTTACAATGATCATAATTGTCTAAGAAGATATATCGGGAGGACTGGCCTGTGGTCTCAGCGATAAAGTTTCATCGGGGAGATACTCATCTTGTCTCATCGATGGAGCACAAGGGAAGCATATCGGCAAGACATATACCATTGGAGTAAGTTCTAAATGTCTACCCAACCCTCTATGTCATGCTGATGAGATTACATCAGCATGAGTCCTGGTGACATACTTTAGATAAAAAAAATGACACCAGTTCGTCAAACTCATGACGAAATAGGAAAATCATTACGATGAAAATTCGTCGGATGTATTGAAAATTCATTAGACACTTTTGGAGGTTCGTCAAAATTCTTATGGAATAATGAAATTTAAAAAAAAAAAACTATTTGTTCAAATTTAGGCATATCGGTGAAATATCACGAATAGTACAATGATCAAAATTGCCTGAGAAGATATATCAAGAGGATTGGCCTATGGTCTCAACGATGAAGTTTCATCGGTGAGATACTCATCTTGTCTCATTGATGAAGCATTAGGAAATCATATTGGCAAGACCTATACCATTAGAGTAAGTTATGAATGTCTACCCGACCCACTATGTGACGCCGATAAGATTACATCAGCAGGAATCTTGGTGATATAATTGAGATGGAAAGAATAATCATTGGGGAGACTCACCATGTTGGGGAAACTATAGAATATCCTAGCGATACTTGATCTCTTGTCGATGAAGATACAAATGGATCGAAATACTTATCGGGGTGACTCTGGGCAATGTTTAAAAGTAGTAGGAGGCTCTAAAGTGCATCCATAGGGATAATTATAAGACATAAGGACAAGTCAATTAAAGAGAGAAAGTTGATGTGCCAAGACCATGAGAATTTAAAAGGGGTAGTAAAAGACAAGGTGGATTGTCATCAATGCTCAGATATAGAGGACAGATTGGAAGACTTCATTATGAAAATCTAGATCACAATATGATCAACCTTGTTTTGAAAAATGCAATGACATTAGTGTCAAGAGTTAAGAGGCCATTCAACTTTGCATTTCAATAAATTATTGTATGCATTGAGTAAGTGTTTACAAGGTAGAAAAAGGATAGTCATATGAATCTTTAAAATATCAGACAACATGTTAGTTGTTGTGTCTAATTAGGCTTACAGAGGCAAGGATTTATCATTTTTTGCATACATATGCAGTCCAAGCTCTAGGTCTGCATTATTTGGTTACTATGTATGAAAAATGAGCAATGAATAATTGTAGAATATGGAGGCTATGGATGATATTATGATGGCCACATTTTATGTTGATCAACAATTGGAGCAAAATATAAAACCTATGATGAGTCATGAGATCAAGGGGACGGCATGGACAACAAGCACAACCTACGAACTGGATTCTAATTTTACTAAAAAAGAAAAAATCAAACTAGTGAATATTAAACTACACACTAGAATCTAATTTTGTGGAAAATGAGAAATTTGGTGAGAAAAAGAAACCATTTAACCCTATTAGAATAGAATAATCTTATGAATTGATCTAAGGAAAACATTATTGTAACCACAATATGTATAGAAGAATTAAAGAATGTAAAGGAAAATGGATATTATCAAAACATAAATGTAAATAAAAGTAGTGTGAGAAGAAAATGAATCTAAATTGGTCTTGAACAAATAAAATCATACACAATTAGCATTAAGTTATACTGACCTTGTACTCATTTCCATTGCCAATCTTGAAGGTTACTTTGATGCCTTCTGCGCAAACTCCCTGGCCACAAGGCAAGACAAGGCGAGAAAACAAGGTGTATATTGATGACTTCCTAACAATCAAAAAGAAAAAAAGAAACCAGTCAATCCTATTAGAATAGAATAATCTTAGGAATTGATCTAAGGAAAAGATTATTATAAACACAATATGTATAGAAGAATTAAAGAATGTAAAGGAAAATGGATATTAGAAAAACATAAATGTAAATAAAAGTAGTGTGAGTAGAAAATGAATCTAAATTGGTCTTGAAAAAATAAAATCATACCCAATTAGCATTAAATTATACTGAATTGATAGTGGACCTAGTTCTCTTGAATTTAGATACTACTAAGATGTGTTGACTGGTGATTTTAGACTACCAATATTCTTCTTGAATCTCTATAAGATAATTTTGTCTTAAATATATTTAAGATAGCTTTGCGAAAAAATTCCCTGATCTCTTAGAAATTATGAAGATTATTTTGTTAATACTTCTCCATTTTGACATTTTCTTTCAAAAATTCATAGAAACATATATAATGCCATATTTGAAACTTACATGTTTTAATTTTACTAGTTCTATAATTATAGGATATGATTCTAACAATTGTGAAACACAATGGCAATATGCTAGATGAATGAAGTAAACTATGAAATTGGCAGGTGTAAAGCCAAATTCCATAACACTTTCCAACATCATTCTTGCCTATTCTAAAACATGTTCTTTGGAAAAGGGAATGAAAATCCATCTAAGTATAATGAAAAAGGAGATTTTTGTCAGATATTATGTTACAATAAGTTGAATGAGTGCAAGTAGAGAAATTTTCACATACCTACAAATGGTACAAAATTTCATTGTTAAGTGGAAGCCTCCCATCAGCAACAAGATCCAAATATCTATGTATCTATCTCAATCGAGCCTCTAAACCCTTCAGAGCTGTCAAATTTTCCACTAACCTATTATGCACAAAATTCAAATTTTAGAGACCACTAAAATGAAATAAAAATAGAGCTTTGAAACCAAATCCACATAGAACACAATGTTCATAGTGAAAAGTTAGCACTTTCTTTCATCTTTGCATATTGGTTTGATGCTTCAAATGATGCATTTCTTATATTAAAAAGTGCATTACCTTATTGAGCTTCTCTTTGTTTTGAGAATAGTTTAATATTCTCTACTTAACAGGGCCAACCATGTGAAGGTGGAAGCTCATTTTCCCCCTCCCCTCCCTCACATCACTCTCAATTCCCCATACCTAATAATATAACATTAATCATTCATTCATCCATTAATAACATATAACATTCATTCATTCATCCTGCATTAATAAAATATAACATTCATTTATTAACATATAAAATTCATTCATTAACATATAAAATTTATTGATTAACATATTCAAATTCATTCATTAAAATATAAAATTTATTGATTAACATATTCAAATTCATTCATTAACATATAACATTCATTTTTTCAGTTTTTACATATTATCAAAAAAATGGTTGTCATAATATGATTACAATCACTTCTTTTTTTGTTTCTTTTTTGCACCTAAAAAAAGCTGAAGTGGAGTATCATTTTCAAAATCATCTGTCCCTGCTTCGGTTGTTTTGAGATCTTCTCATGATCTTAATGTATGCTTAGTCGTTTACTCACAACGTGGATGTAACTACAAGGGGGGGTTTGGTGCAATAGCAAATAAATGTTAAATTGATATGTTTTATTATTATTGTTACATGTATTTCATTAATTAAAAGAACATTATAGTGGTGCTCTTTACCTAATGGGTTCACATCATGTTCTTGATATTGCATTATAGCCTCATTCTCAACATGCTGAACACCCTCTAAATCTTCATATGGAGTTCAAACAAGAAAGGTTACATTAATTAGTACACCAATTGCAATTAAATATGATTAAAAGAACATTAGAGTGGTCCTCTTTACCTAATGGAGCCACATCATGTTCTTGATCTTGTCTAGCCTGATTATGCTCAACATGTTGATAATGCTCTACATGCTCTAAAGTTGAAACATGAAAGGTTACATTGATTAATACACCAAATGCAATGAAAAATGTTTAATTGTATTAATCTATACTGTGTTTTGTATAGCACATGAATACATCCAGTACCAGAATACACACCACGGCCTTCATTTGCAAGTTGTGCTCCACACTTTCCAGACTGCATTCCAATTTCATGTGCAATATTATCATTGCTTATCTATTTAAAACAAATAGGCACATTATTATGGTGGAAATTAATATTGAATAGATTGCACAAGTATTCAATTTTAAATAAACTTTATTGAGTTTATTTACCTGCATGTTGGATGCAATGGAAGATTGTGTTTTCCCAGTCAAGAATCTTAGTTGTTCAACCAAGGCTTTGTAGCCTTGTTGGAAGGCAATCTTCAGGTTCTTTTCTATGGGTGCTCTATTGAAATCAGAGCCCTGCATTTTTGCATAAGATCACGAATTTTTCTTCTATGGTGTGATAAAACCAAAATTATTTGCAATTTATTATTTCGATGCAATATTTCATTTATTGATACCTACAAATTGTGCGGCTAATTTCATATAACCACGAGAGCCAAGTTTATGTTGCCCGTGTTTTTTTAGTCTTGCCTTTGTTGCCTTCCATGTTTCAGGCAGCTTATGAAAAAATTGAAATAGGTTAGATTATGTAAAAAGAAAGAGTAATCAATATATAATTACATTGTTGATAGTATTGCATACCTTCTTTGGCCTACTGATGTCTTTCCTTTTTTCTTTTCAGCCTTCTCCTTTCCATCTAACACCAAGTCCTTCCACTCCCTCTCCAGAATCATGGGGGGATGCTTGTACTTTTTTGTTCTTCTTTAAATGTGACCTATATTGGTCTCTCACATACTTTAGATAGGTACCAAATTTCTTAAGGAACTTGGTTCGGTTGAATATTTTATCACCAAAGAAAACAACTAACTGGTTAATGAAGTCATCTTTTAAATTTGGATTTTGGGCATTCCACCATTTACGTATGGTGAGCTGGAAGAGATCCAATGTAACATCACTTAGATGTTTATAAAAAACATCATTTCTTGCAAAATGATCATGGGATCATTAGTCTATAAAGAGTGATCAATAAGTAAATTTCAATTGGATTATATATAATAATAATTAAAACATTTTAAAGTACTTGGGACCTTCTCTATCTTTATGGGAATGAAATCCTCAGTCACCACAAATGTGACTGACAATGTTGCCGTACTAGTAATACACGAAGATCTAGGAAATGATGCTAAAAAATCACCAATACTAGTGGCCTCTACATCCCCAGGTACATGTATTGATACATGTAGTGGCATGTGTTCTCTGCCAAAGGGTGCACTATCGAATGCCTGCATAGTATGTGTTGCCGATATTTTAGTCGATAATATAGGAACAAAATATGAGGTCAAATGATGTGATGTATGCGTAGGAAGATCAGGATTAACACTTGTACCGACCCCTACTTCTCGAGCAACACTTGCAATACCTTGATCATGGCAAACAACATAATGAGGACACAAATAATCCTGTGAAAACAACACATATTTTAGTTCATGACATAAAAGAGTAAAAAATATAAAACTATGAATGAACTTATGTTATAATTAAAGATCTCATGACAACCTACTTGCAAGTTTTGTGCTCTCTTAGACAATATTTAAACCCTTTCTCTTATCTCATCTATTTGAGGCATTATGAATACCAAATGAAGGATTTTTTCATTGCCATTTTTTTGGGCCTTCCTCATCATATCCATAGGGTTTGCGGAAAATGCGATGTCATCATCGCATATTAGTGACTACACCTCCATATGGATGCTCTCCTGTACTATTGGTGCCTTTCCCCGATCAGCCGACTGCAACAAGAATATTAGAAACATTATCGAAATTAACCCAATAAACTCATGAAAAAAATATAATAATAATTTTTTTTGCTTGTATCTAATTTATACAATTGCATTGAGGTAAACCTATCAAGTAGAAGTGCTTAAAGATGGATTATGATCTGTGCTCTAGGATAGAGCCTTCCTCGTATGATTAATGTCCCGCTATGACAAAAATTAAATATAAAAAACATTACCAAAATGAAACCAATAGACTTATGAAAAAAACACAATAATAAAATGGTATATTGGAGTCATTAATTGGAGGTTGGGTAAAATGGTATATAGTACATAACACCCCCATAGTAATTGTGTTTGTATCTAAGAGATTGAAAATTTAATCAATTAGCAACTCTTCCCCTGCAATTATTGATTTTATCGCACATACAAATACATGGTTTCCCTCTCGCGCCTCGAATATGCAATTGGGTTTCTTATTTGTTGACTTAGGTTGTGTACTATTTATAAACCCTACAATATTCCTTGATGATTTTGGCCTTCCATCAATGTACCTAGCCACTCCTTTATTTTGATCCTTATCTTTTAGTTGTATATAATTTGTTGATAGTGCATACCTACAGATACTTCATGTATATCGAACCAGCTGCATCCAATCTTTGTAACTGTAACAGGGTCCAACATACTCCATCAATTCAGTAACTTTTTCATAAGATACCTTTATTTTGTCCATGCAAAATGGGCCCAAACCATGTAATGACAATGGTGCTATGCGATATATCCTCTCATTGACACAAAGATCAATATTTATTGGAGGAAGTTCCTTGGGTACCCATTGTTTCCGTAGATGTTTGTACCTTAAGGGAACCTCGATGTTGCCTATGCTCTCATCATCATAAGAACATGACCCCCTTCAGCAAGAAAAAATTCCATGTGTTTACAAATATTTTCTTCTAATCTTTTGACCTCTAGTTGATCTCCCTCTTTTAGACCTACTACATGTCTCACTTTCCTCTTCTCTTCCTAGATTTCCCTTGCTCGAGGAAGACAAATCTGAAAAATACCTATTTGGTGGTGCCTACACTCATAAGGATGTTGGATGAAGTTCTTTCATCATGATGCGATCCCAAGGTGACATTATGATTAATCTATCTCCCTCTTTTAGACCTACTACATGTCTCGCTTTCCTCTTCTCTTCCTGAATTTCCCTCGCTCGAGGAAGACAAATATAACAAATACCTATTTGGTGGTGCCAGCACTCATAAGGATGTTGGATGAAGTTCTTTCATGGTGATGTGATCCCAAGGTGACATTATGATTAATCTATCATTTCATCGCTAGAATTTCACAGGTTATAAGGTAATCAAGTCTTGATAGATTGCAAGTTATTGTTACTACCGTCCAAATGTGTCCATCAAAAATCAAATCTACTTAACGTTTTAACTCCCAAAGATTGTAACTATGCACAACCAAGGCCTCAAATGTATTCTCTAATTGTAATCAAATGACTTTTTCTCTTCATTCAAGTAAATAAACTTGAAGGGAAACACCACCAAGTGGTTTATTGGACACCTACATGACTAAAAATAGCATCAAATTTACATTTAATTTCCATATGTCTAAGTGGTTAGAAGGGAGGGAGTGTGTACTAGGCTTGGTAAAGCCATCATAATTTTATGCTTTGGTAATAAAAAATATTTAAGTCATCTTAAATCTTCATATGTCTAATTGCTAGGAGAATTTTGGTATGTTTTAAGGTAGGATGAGTGGTCACATCAATGTTCTAATTATCTATGACAAGGTTTCAACATCTTCAAATAGTGAAAGTTAGTGCTCATAGTCATTTGAAACAACAAAATTTTGATTATGTATGATGGTAGGATTTGCTAACTTAAAAGAATTGGCTACCCAACAAACTTATTGTTAAAAGAAACTTTTTCAGTTTAAGGGGTTAGCACTTTCTTTCATCTTTGCATATTGGTTTAATCCTTCAAACGATGCATTTACTATCCCACTTCTATCATATTGTATTCCCATCCCATTGCAATTGTTGGAGGAGTTGATAACAAAATTTCATATCAAATACCAAATTCTTGAAGCAATTTTTTGTGTTTTTACTACTTTTCTAAAGTTCTTTTGTGTTGTATGGATCCGTACAAGCTTGAAATACTCTAAGATCATCGGTGTAGATAAATATATGTGTTCCCTTTCATTTGATTTTTTTTTGAAGTGCTCAATCACTGTTTTGGGGGAGAAAACAATCAAATACAGGGACTGCCATGTTTTGCCTATGTAAGGGTTTGAGGGCTAAATAAAAATGACATCCACCAATCCACCCACTGTCTTTGAACTATAAATTGGTGGATTGGTGTGCATCATGGTGGATTTGATGGAGTTTAAAATCTTGTTCTTTGAATTCCATTTATTTTTTTCACTTGTCTTGACTTGTTACACTGTTTGGGAGGAACCTAAGGTTGGGTTTTACGTTGGCTTTCATAAAAATCCTAATTTTCCATGTAAGACCTTCGGTCAGATATATTCAGTCATTAACTTTTTGGAGTGGGTATCAAAATGAATTATGTCTCATTATTTTGTCTAGGTCAGGCCACTTTTTATAAATTGAGTTAAATATTTTAACTAACTTTATTATTTCCTAAGTTTAGGTTGGCCTATGCCCTATGTTTTAAAAACAACATTAAGCCATCGTTTGTCATTGGCCTAGATGGTGTCCCCTTGTTCTTATTAAAAAAATATTTATTTTTTAGGGAGTGATTTTAATTGACCACCGATCAACATCCGGTTGATCTCAGCCATTCCCCCCAATCCCACGATGCCCACACCATAGGGTTACAACTGATTGCGATATCAAGGGTGAATGCCACATGTCTTATCTGGCAGTGCTGAAGGAATAATCAATTTTTTTGAGTATTTGTGTCGAGGTTTAAATATATTATGTGGCAAGTTACTAAAGAGGCTAGAGAATGCACGTGCTCAAAATTGACAGGTATATTATAATCTTGGTGAAATTTTTTCTCAATGGTTAAGTTCAATGCTGGTGATTGATATGAATGAACGTGATCACCGATGGTGGAGATCAATAGTTTCCCGCCATCACGTGATCAAAAGATGCATGATGTTTATGGATTACGATATCACAGGCATGCTCCACGTGTATCCTTTGGCATTGTATACTGTGGTGGGCCCTTGATGCTGAGATGAAGATTGCATCAAACTTTTTCGAAGGTAGTCGTTCGATGCTCTGACGAAATTAAAAGATCTACAATTAGAATTTAAATTTGTATCAAATGCGATTGAAGCAGTTGGCGTGGCATGTAAGTGAGATTTAATGGCGGAAGAGACATTTAATGGCTCAATGAAAATGACATAAAGCTTTTTTATTTCATATTTTTTCACCACAAAGCATTCAAGCACCTCTACAAAGTAGTTTTAGAGCTAGAGATGAAGTTTCAAGCAATCATAGCAAAAATTTGGTCTTCTACAAAACGTAATCCTGTGAGTTGTTTTTTGTGCTTCTTTAGTTAATTTGACTGTGGTTTTGTGAAGAATTGTGGTGTGTTGGTTAGAGGACTTGTTGATATTGTCGTAGGGTTACTAGTTTGATCAAAATTATTGGAAATTGCAAGGTTTTACTATGATTTCATTTTTTGAGTAGCCCTAGTCTATTCAAAGTTTGAGTTTTAGAGGAAGCCCTAATTTATTTGAGATGGCACCACCAAAGAAACATTCCAGCCACATGGATTATTTACAGAGAAATTTTTATGATGATTTCCTAGACCAATTACCGCTTTCAACACATGATAGGAGGAGGGGTTTAGTTCTGATGAATGGAAGAATCCTAGGTGAGGGGCTAGTATGCAAAAATTATAACATCACAGATGCTAGGGTTCCTATGGCAGGTTTGGAATTGTTCAAGCTTTGGTATGGGAAGTGAAATTTACCTCACCCTTTATCTAATTCTTAGAGATATGATATAGGGAAATTAGTAATACCAAACGTGTTCCCTGACATGGACTTTCTTAGGGCAGTGGCAACATGATATGACCTTGTCACAAGAGTGATTAGGGATAATGATGGAGAGGTTTTTTTGAGTGTAAGCAAAGAGGAAATTCAAAAATTATTTGACTTGAGTGAACTTAGTCCGTTTTTGGTTCAAATTGATCTTGAGGAGATGAAGCAAAAATATGTAAGATCAAAGCCAATATTTAGATTGAAGCTACTTCCTCCACATTTGGCTAGGGCAAGCAGTTTAACAACTTACATTAGCCCAAGTGACCAAGAGCCTTTCAGGATAAGATGCTTTGCTAATCACTTTTTGGCCACTTTCTATTCACTATGCCATATTATGGGTTTTAGCCCGAATACTATTATGCCAATTGCATACATGTTCATGGGGGCCCAAATACAACACTACAATTTCTCCATGATATATGACTTTGCATATTTTCTGGCAGAAAAGATACATGATGGATTGCTGAAATTGCAAGTAGGAGATACTAGAAATCCTTTCTTCTAGTACTCATTGCTAATGTACATGTTTTTGTATAAGAATGCTGAATTTTTCTCAGAGAAGGTTACCAATGCATCTCTGGACTGCAGACTTGTCATACAATAGAGGAAGCACCAGTTATGTGTAATTTAACAATTTCTTTGCTTCCAGACTCAGGGCTTGGTTAATTTTTAATGTGCCCAAGATTCCTAAGGATCTTCAAGGTATGTGCAGGATCATCATGGAAAAAACAGGCCCTTAAGTGGCAAAAAATTCAGAAAAATCAGAGTTAGGAAACTTGACATAAAAATTTGAATAAGTTATCTATATTATTTCAAAAATATGTAAGAATAGAATTTGTAGAAAATTGAATTTAGTTTCTAAACTACTAGGTTTATTTACAAAAAAATAAAATCTATTTGGTGAAAATTTGAAATTTCAATACAATAGTACTTAAATTTCAGGGAAAAAATAAGAAGTAGGTGTTGGTCACCACCTTAAGAACATTAAAATGATAATATTTTTTTTATAATATTTTAGATATCAGTAGAGGACTCATGTCTCAATGTAATGCATATTTTTTTGTAATGTTTTTCCAAGTAAATAATTAATTATATTTTTTTTATGACAACTTTTTAAAAATATAAAGACTCATATGTCTGACCACCTTAACTTAGTCAAAAATTCATGAAATTCATTTTTTTATATTTTAATATTATAGTATGTGAAGCATAGAATGTGACACATGTTTTCGATTTAAAAAATATGATACCGTTTGAAAGCTATATATTTTTTTCAATCAGACTAAAAATCAGGACTTTAGTCATAATTCAATAGAAAATGAAAAATAATTATTTATTAAATTCAAAGTAAAGCATAATTTATATTGGTGGAAATATGAGAATCTCCTTTAAAAACCCTTTTCGTTTCATCAATTTTGGGTTGAATTTTTTTTTTCAGCGACATACCCATCATATTGCCACTTTTTGGCCCATCATGATCCTAAATATACCCTTCACGATTTTCTCATACCTAAGGGGAGGAAGCCTGATTTAGAGGTTTGTCACAACTAGGGTGACACCATTTTGTACCCTGCCAACATTTTTCTAAGAGTGTATGGCTTCCAAGGAGCCCCACATATCCTCCCTTTCAATGTGCCATCCAGAATGGGGTTTGTTGAAGTCATGTGGAAAATAAGTTGTATCTATGAGGATAACCTAATAGGGAAGGGAAAAGGGACTCTCTTCCCCAATTACACTGTTGTATCAGATTTGTTTTCTCTAAGGGAGGATGGGTCCATTTCGAGAGATATTTTGATGAATTTCATTTGAGTGGTTCCAGGAGGCAACATGATCCAAAGGGTTTCTTTGCCTTGTTTAGGCAATAGATTAAGGGTGGAAAGTTTACCCATGAGTTCAATTTTCCTAAGGACTTAATCAAAAATGAATTTTATTTGAACAAACAAGAATTGAATAAGGAGAAGTGGATTGCATATAAAAAATTACTAGTTGCAGTGCACAAAATGGATCCCAAATATGATCCATTAATGGAATTCACTCCATTCCACAATAAAATTGATTTCTTTATGGATAAATTCAAAGAGATCATGGGAACTTTGATGAACAAGAGGGTCAATTTGGAATTGGATTTTGGCATACAAAGATTAGAGGTGAGGCTTGCAGAAACAAGACCAACTTATCAACCTACAGTGAGCTGGCCTCTTTACAAGAGAAAGAGGAATGCTAGTATCAATGAGGAGGAAGAGGATAAGAAGGGAAAACAAATTATGAAGACCTCAACTCACCCAGGGCCGAAGATTAGAGCACCTAGATGAATAAAGATAATTGATTTAGACTCTCCACCAGAAGTTGATCCTACATTACCAACATTAGAGCCAATCCCTAAGAGGAAAATAGTTGAGGAAACACTTGAAGCTCTGATGGATGAAATAATTGTTACTGATCAAGACATGC
Organism: Sequoiadendron giganteum; assembly: GCA_007115665.2. NCBI lineage: Eukaryota > Viridiplantae > Streptophyta > Pinopsida > Cupressales > Cupressaceae > Sequoiadendron > Sequoiadendron giganteum. The sequence continues at coordinate 82,270,213 of VCHN02000014.1, read as the reverse complement.
AGGTTGGTATTCCATCCCCTCCTAGATCAACTCAATTAGTACTATCTGATATGGACATGAATGGCCAATGTGTACAAGATGCCAAAATGGAAGCATGCAAGGAATTCTTGGATGATGATGCATTTGTGAAGACTCCAGTTTTCTTGTAACTAGTGTGGAGGATGAAGTTAAAAGAGTACCAAGATAAGTGCAAGGAGACAAGATAATCAAGGCCTGATAGGTCTGATTAGGAGAATGATGATGGGGTGAAGGTTGTGCTCATGAATGAGTTCAAAAGCATTACTCTTGAGGAGGGAAGGGAGTTGATGACTCAGGTTGGTGTTCTGATTTTACCTGAGTGGGACATAGTAGATGTGGTAGCATTCAATGCTATTCTGAAGTCCAAACATCCAATATAGAACACCGAGGAGGAGGTCAAGGCAACACTCCAAGATTATGCCTTTAGTGAGGAATATGAGACATTGGCTATTTGGGCATTAGCACCCCAAGGTAGAAAGGAAAATGTTACTGATATTAGCCCAAACCTAAGGGGAGGGTTAATAATCAAAAGAGCTTCTAAAAATTCAACTACAAAAGCTAAAAAATTGACTATAAATGTGGCCAAATTGGCCCAAAAGACAATTCAAAGAGAAGAAGTTGAGAAGAAAAATTTGATGGAGAAGTATAACACCATTATTGGAGAGTATAGTAGAATGCAACAAAGGAATGTTGAGCTACAAACTGAGGTAGACAAGTTCAAGTACATATATATGGGGGAGTCTTCTAGTTCTCCTAGTACCCTAGCCTTACCTTCTACATCCAAATCAGTACCTCCAAATTCTCTAATTTTTTCTACTCTTGGGTCCCCCATCCAGACTCCTGCTGCTAGTCCTTCATTAAAGCCACTTGAAGAGGAGATTGAGTACTCTGTAGATCCCAACAAAAAGAAGATGCTTAATAAGATTACAAAGCTATAGGCAGCTCTAAAAGCAAGTGAGAAGGGAGTAGTTGCCAAGAAAATGAAGTTGTAGACATAGTTTTGAGGCATTTGAATGAGGGAGTCGATGGTAGATTACCATCAGTTTATTATTTTCATTGTTTATTCTTAGATTCAATAAGAAACATTACTAGGGACCAGGAATTAGTTTTGAATTTTATTTGAGAAGTGGATCCCTAGGGCCAATGACCTAGATGTAATGTATAAGGTCTCTAGATTCGATGCAGACAACAGGACCCAATAATTAAAGCCTCCTAAAGTTTTTCTAAAATCACTGCAAGGTTTTCAAGCCTTACTTGATGATTTGAGTAGGAAGATTAAGGAACTGGTAAAGAATTTTTGATGACTAGAGTGGCACGTATGCTTTACTAGATTTAGTAGATGCCCATGGTAATGTTAGATCACTACAACAGTGGTAGGATAGGGTGGATGAAGTCATCAATGGACAAATAAAATTTATTTGTGATGACTTAGATTATGATATGCTGAGGAGTTGTATGGATAAAATCATTAATGCCAGCACATTTTTGGAGTCTTTTTAAAGAGAGGCGAATCAAGTAGCAGTCAAGTACACACCTTACTATGCTAGGGTGAATGAAGTGTTATATTTTGATTGGCCAACAAATGAGGAATATCAGAGATGGGTAGACAAATATTTAATTGAAGAAGAATATGACAAATTCTACTACCGACCTTTCACAGCTCAGTGGTTTTGGTTATAACAGATTTTAGTTATGTCTTGATGGAAATTTTGGTATAGTTATTTGAGGTTTGGCCAATGCAACAACTATTTTCCAAGAAGATGGGATAAATAGGAAGATTCTCCAGGGATTCGGTTGTGTAACAAATTTTTGAAATGTCATAGGGCAGTCCAAATAATTGGTGACATGTGTATTTCTAGCCTGATGCTTGTTTTCTCCTTCATTCTCTATAAGAAGGATTTCAGGGCCAAGAATACGAGTTAGAAAGTTAGACAATTTTAGGTCGAGTCTAAATGAGGTTGTAGAGTGAATTTTAAAGAATTTGATGTCATGGTGAAAATGTTGTTTAAGGATTTTTTTCATTTCTGTAGTAGGTTTTAAACTCATTAATATTTAATATTTCAAGAAAGTACTAGCATTTGAATGGAAATTACTCATTTCAAGCTCATGTCTCTCAATTGTATGAACATATTATTATCTTGAATAAAATGATCAAGGATTATTTTGTTCATCTCACTATTGGGGTGTGAATGATTCTTATTTTGGATTTAATTCAAGGAATTAATTACAATGCTTGAGTGAGGTTATAGCTGGATATGTTTATGTAAGGATCTGATAAGTAGTATTGGGTTAGAATACAAATTGATGATATTGTAAGGAAATATTAACTAAGATTTTATATGTTATGTTTCTAAATCTCTCATGAACCCTTAAGTGCTTATGAATTTGACTCCTCCAATGGTATATGGCACTGGTCTAAATTTTCCTTGTTTGTGGGGTTCTGTATTTGTTTGTCTTTGCTTAGATCTTGCTACAAAATTTCAAATCAATTACTATCTTAAGTTGTGTAATGTTGTTGTAGTATCTCATGCTCCAAATAGTTGATATTATTGATGAACATCCAATTCGTTTTAGTATTATCCTATTATGTTGAGCTATTAAATGAGATGATTTGTTATTATTGATGTTGTTTATAAGTTTTGTGCAAAGGTTATAAATGAATTAAGGGGATCACCCTCCTGGGTTTTGCAGAGCCCAAAGAGTAGGAGGTTTATTAAAATCCTCGTCAGATGGTCAAGGTCCTTTGAGTTGCCCCTGATTGGAATTGGAAATTCCATAAGTAGATTAGAAGATAAACTTGGTTACACTAAAAGGAACCAATAGATTTGTAAAAGCTTGAAATTCTCTAAGATCATTGGTGTAGCTAAATATATGTGTTCCCTTTCATTTTCATTTGTTTTGAAGTGCTCAATCACTATTTTGTGGGAGAAAACAATCAAATACAGGGACTACCCCATTTTTCCTATGTAAGGGTTTGAGGGCTAAATAAAAATGAAATCCACCAATCCACCAACTATCTTGGAACTATAACTTGGTGGATTGGTGTGAATCATGGTATGATATAGGTTCATTGCATTTAGGGGTTTGTTAAACCAAGAAACTTGGCATTGCATTGATGCCCTAGGGCTGACAGGGGAAATTTTCTTGTGAATTTGTGGTTGTTAAGTTAGGGTTTATCAATTTGAAGGGTATCTTGGTAGAGTCATGGTGACACTATTTGATGGTCCAATCTCTACTTCAAAAAAAAAAAATCTCTAACAACTCTACGAGCTATAATGGGATTGCATTAAAGGAACCTTCATATGAAGGATCTTCTAATGAAAGACCTTTGAATTAAGGTCTTCATTTGAAGGTCCTTCATGCCAAGGTTCCTTTTATAAATAATTTTGGACATGAAATATTTAAAATAAAAAATACCTTCATTTGAAATTCTTGACATGACATCATTTTTGAATGAAGGTTCTACATTCAAAGGTCATGATGACATCACCTTCAAATGAAGGTTCTTCATTCAACTAGTATTTTTTAATTTTGAATGTGTGATAATAATTTAGGGTTAAAAATAAATCCATTTGAGCCTTTTATAAATGAAAGGACATTTGATGCAATCATATGCCTTGTCAAACTTTTAACTTAATAGTAGGGGCATCATGAGTAGTTTTTTGGGCCCATTCAACAATCTCCGATGCAAGGATTGAATTGTCTAAAATGTATCTATTATCAAGAAAGCCAATTTGTTTACCTCTATGACTATATCTCAAGAAATAGGTTTAATTGTGATGCCAATGATATTGACAAGGATTTTGTAATATAGGTGTTGAGAAGCATAATTGGCCACCATCCTAGGAAAGATTCTTCATTCTCACTTTTAGGTGTTAAAATTTAACAATAGCTTGATTGATTAAAGAGCCCAAAGATTCTTTCTCCATGGTATCCAAGTACACATAGCAACAGTCTTCTCTTATACAGTTGGACATGATTTGAAAAACTTAGCTAGGAATTATTCATTTAACCTAAGGTTTTCTCATAATGCCATCATTGGAAAAGTATGATCAAATTCTTCTATTATGAATAATTGGTCTATGTGCCTCTAGTAATCACTATGAAAATGTGAAAGACTAAGCTATTTTATTTTTTCTATCTTATCTTATACCATTTTACAAGAATGGGGGTGCCAATGTACGAGAAGATCTTTGGAAACTAGGTATGAAAATTGTAGGTTAAAGAGAATGGGGGTGCCAAACTTATAGTACTCATTGTCCCTTGGTTGTCGATTTTCCCTGAGTGCCCTCAACCTCATCCTCGGTGTTGGTATTGACCTTGTTTTCACTCCTCCGTACTCTTCCTCGGCATTGGTATTGACCTTGTTTTAACTCCAAACTCTTCCTTGGTGCTGGTATTGACCTTGTTTTCACTCCTCCAAAGTCTTCCCCAACGCTTGTATTGACCTTTCAATTCTCCAATTTGATGAGCTAAAACTTGGTTTAGTTAGGTTTTAGAGTATGTTAATTAAATTTTAAATTAAGGCGCTATTTAGAGTAGTGAATATAAAGCAAGCAAAGCCTATTATAGTCATGAGGGAAATAATAAAACTCCTAGGATACTTTGTGAAACCATTTTACTTGGTTAAAGGGAGGCCATAAAATATACCTTAGGATTTTTTCAATCTTCAAATATGAATATTTGCAAGGTTCTTAGCAACATGAGTAATGGAAATGTGTGCAACAAGAATTTATGAACACACATGGAATCTTCTTTCCAAAGAAAGGGGCTTCATAATTTAATATGATAATTTTTATCAACTATAGAAATGATATGTTTACTTAAAGAGGAAGGATAAACCTAATTGGTAAAAGAGATGCCTAGGAATCTCAACACTTCCTTATGATAAACCCCCTTCTATCCATAGGAATTGAACCAATTGGGCTTGGCTAAGAAGGATTTCCTATAACATTGAGTTTTATGCCACTATATATTTGACCTTAAATCTTTCTAGAAAATATCTAGGCATTGAATATCCTAAATAATGTCACGTTTGTCCTTTAAGAGAGTGAGAAAGGAGTCATTATAAAAATGACCATTCAATAGTTGGGCTACAAAGTTAGGAAAAGTAGCACCTTTAATAAGGTATCATGAAATACTATTAGCCAAAAGATATCCAAAGGGTTCCATAAAAAACACACATAAAGTAGGAGCTAACGGGAAAACATGAAAAATTGAATGAAAACACCCAAAATCCTCAAATTTATGTCCACTCAGGGTAATACAAGTATAACCATCATAACGTTTTTCTGAAAAAAGTAAAAAAAAAAAATTGAGGAAAAAATCCTAGATGACATAACTAGTCCAATTCAACACCAGAGGTAGCAAGAGATTAATGAAATTACCACAAGTTTTAAGTAGCAGTAAACTACCATTTTCAAGGTTTAATGCTAGTATGAAATTGTGACTAGCTAAATGGAAAGAAAATTAGAAAATTGTAACCAACATTTAAGTGGAAATAATTAAAGGAAACAACACTTTTTGCATGTGGTTGAACCAATTTAAAAATTCAGCCAAAGTTGATAGTAAGAAAATTAAAATGCACCTTTATGAAACATTTAGTCGAAGAGTCAAATTTGGATGACAAAGTTAGTAAGAAGTAGTGTCGAAAGTGGAAAATTAATCATGAAATCATGGATAATAGAGCATACAAAATATATTGGAAAAGTTGAGAACTTATATATGCACATAAAAAAACTCAAAATATTAATTATCATATAGTTCATTTGGAAATATATTACAATATGGATTTTACAAAGCCTTTCAAATATACCTTCCCATTTAAAATATTAAAATCATAATTGAAATAAAATATTTACAAGTAAAATCAAAGTGTCTTTTTATACAATTTACTCTCTTTTGATATCCCTATTTATCTCCCCCTCTCCCTCTTTATTTCTCTCTGACTCTCCTACTTCTCTTTATCTCTCTCACTCTCTCTATGTGACTATATCTAATTAAAAGTTGTTTTGTGACTCTCCCTAATTTTTAGTTCCTACCAAGGAAACTATAGGCACCACCTATGCTTTAACTAGTGATTAATAAGTCTATTCTTAACGAATGAGAGATCATTTTTATGTTCTATTTGACAAATATTTGTATATAGTTAAATTTATAATTAATTCTAAGCTTTACAATTATTGTTGTGATTTGATTAATTATTTTTTATGATTAATAATTCTAAGTCTAATAATACTTCATTTCACATAAAAGTAAAATTTTAGATTAAAATACTTATTTTTGTTTGTAATATTTCTCATTAATGCTGAATTTATAAACTAATGTCAAGACATCAATGATTCTAACCCTAATAGTACTTAATTTCACATATGAACAAAAATATATGCTAACTTTTCTTTGTTTAATATATTTATCACTAATATCAAGAAATAAATAATCTTAACCCAAATATTTATACTAGAACTCTAATTGAACCCTAAACCTAACCCTTATTCAACCATAACAATAAGATTTAATTATGGTTAGGATTAGAGTGAGAATTTAACTATGGTTAGTGTTCGGGTTAGGATTAGGGTTATTCTAGAATGATTATCAAATTGGATATGTCCAAATCCTTTGATAAGTTGACTTAGAAACTTCTTTACTAGATATACCTCTTGTCAACTTCAACCAGGGGAGTACTAATTGCATAATGAATTGTCTTCTTTTTCAATTCAATTAATCATCCCCCGTAGGGTCTTCTTCACCAAGTAGGGGATTAAGTCAAATAGACCCATTATCATGTATTTTTTCCATCAAAATGGTAAAGACCTTAGTACAAAACTTATAATAGCAAGTATGTTACAAAAATTTACATGTCTGCCAATTCTAGCAGCACAAGCAAGTACATAAAATTTGTAGATGTTACCTGACTTACAAGATAGATGAGCTTATAAATTTATAAGCATAGATGTTTAGTCTGTAAATAAAGACACATTGATTAAGGGTGGAGTGTGTTTTATGCTCTTAAAAAAGTATTTGACGTGTCAAAATATGGGCCATATTCTATTGAATAGCTCTAAAATTTGAAACATACTAGACAATGTTTACTTAGGTATTAATTTAAATTTTTAAACCATGTTTCCACAAAAAATAAATGTAGACCATAGCTACTCAAAACAAAAATAATTTCCTATAGATTTTACTCATGAAGCAGATATTCTTTTTGCAGCAGTAAGTGTGGAAAATTTGGTTCATGGTGATGGACTAAAAACTGGTGAAATACTAATTGTTCTTGGCTTTAATGCAGTAGAGGTCTGGTGCCTTCTAACTACCTTTTTTTAAAAAAATTGTAAGTAAAAGATAGTTAAAATATAGAAAATTAAAACTGGATTGCTTCCACTTTCGCAAAATCCTAGTGTTAAAAGAGAATACCAATTAGTCGATGATGTTTCCTATGAAGAGGCTTCAATAATAGTTTCATCCATTAATCCTCTACCTTGTGGTCTTGGTCCAATGACTGTTGCAATTCTTCTATCCATTACTCTATAATCATCAAAATAGGCATATGGGTTCAATTGAGGTTTTTGATGTTTAATCAAGGTTTTTTTCAATACACTTCACATTATAGGTTTTATGAGGCTTATAAATGAGTTATCTATTACTGAATGAAATAAAAATATCATTTTCTATCATAAGTAATTTTTTGGAGACATTAGGAACCTATAAGAGGACTTAGGACTATATGCTTTCATTTTCATTTGTGCAGAAAACTATAATATTTAAGTAGGTTGGTTATACATGACTCTATGTGCAATGAAAGTTCTAAAGATATTTTCTTTTTTAAAGAGGATTTTTTATCATATATGTTGAATGGTTAAGGAAATCTTTGAACTCATTAATATTTACCTAATGTTGACAACATGTAAATTGTGCTTTCTTCATGGCCTAAAAGCACAACCAAAGCATCTCAAAATTCTTTTGTTATAAGGGTCATTTTCTAATGGAAGACAATGTGTACTCTATCCATGATCAAATTCCTAAATTGAGGCGACAACTTCTTTATCGTGACCAATTGTTCCTAAAACACAAAAAACATAATAAATACAAACAAAACTATTCTAAAACTTTACGACAGGAACTTTGCAGCTCTACAACTCTTGTTAATTTAGATTTTAGATCTATTTATTATATAATTTAGAATAAAAATTTAAAATCTAATTATTCTACAATAATTAAAAGTTTAATAAGACAAATAATTGTAAATTAAATTCATTTTAATAATTATTTGTAATTATTAAAACTTAAATAAAATTAGAACTTGAATCTAAATTAAAAATTAAAATATAATAAACTAAATGTAAAGTCAAAATATATCAAAATCTAAATATTATTAAATATAATTAATTTTTAATAAATAATTAAATAAAAAGGTAAAAAATAAACTTAATATATTAACAAGAAAAGAAAAACTTGGGGTCTAATCGGATGTGACAGGGCTCAACAGTAGATGGAAAGATGCAAATAAATCGAACAACTTCTAAGGCAAAGGCAAGATTAAGTGGATCTCAAAATACTTTGCATTAATCACACTAGGTACCTCTAGCAGAGCGCCCACAAGTTTACATGCTCTAATTGCCAGGATCATAGAAAATTAATCATGAAGACTGCTAGCCAACACAGTTAAAAAAGCCAACCTGGGTCATTTAAAATAGTGTCTTTGCAGGAATAGTGTGTGCATGTAGAAGCTCATGATTTTTACTTGGTGATAGAAGTAGGCGATAAAGGGATGAAGACTCCTATGGCCCTAAACACCGACAAGAAATTGCAAGAATTCCAAGGAGAAGTGACGGAAAAAAGATTGAATGGGGTACTGGCCTCATCCCACCCGTTGATATTCTGGGCAACTAAGAAGGTTGTAGGACCAAAGTTCCTAAAAGCATATCATAGGTTCCGGTCCAATGCAAAAATACCAGCAATGTTTCTAGTGGTGCTCCTCCACATGGGTGTGGCGAAGGAAATCACAAATAAACTAACCCAAATGGTCTTCATTCACGCATAGCTGGGAGACATTGATGTAGCCTTGGATAATGTGGATGAAAATAATATCATCCTAATGCCCTAGAACTACTACATGTTGAGCATACGAGGAAGGGAGGTCATGAAATTCCCTCTGGTCAGGACAATTGACCCAGAAGGGTTTGAAAACTGATGGGATGAAAGGGACCAGAGCATCACCTTCCTACTCAGAGCAACCAAGCTAACCACCAACTAACCTCGTGGTTGGGTAATGCAATATGTGCAAGATGAAGGGCTAGTAGAGGAGTTAGCATCAAGAGACAACATCAACTGGAACTTAGGCTTCAAGGAATAATGAATACCAATCTATTCTAGGGACCCAAAGGAGAAAGCAATGGGTCCAGATCACCAAAACTGCAGAGCAGACTACTCAATGATTGAAAATTACATTTCATACAAGAAGCAGGTGGAATTAGAATAATCTGAGGATGAAGACTCCGAGGGAGGAATTGAAACTTGACTCAGCCCACTATGCCATGGTCTTTTCTAAGCTCTTGTATAATATTAATGAATCAAAATAATAGTAAGGTGTAGATTTTTTAGTCAGTCCCGACCGCCTTTGGATCGTAGTGCTTGTACATTTTCCCAGGATTTTTGTATTTAGTTAAATGATCTCTATAAAACTTGAATCGTAGCGCATGTATTTAGTTGAATCGTAGTGCATGTATTTAGTTAAATCTCTGAATAAAATTCCATATGAAGATAATTTTAATCAATTTTCACATCTTTGTAAAACTTATCATGTTCTATCTTATATTTCAATTCCTTGTACACCCTCTCTCTATTGACTATAAAATTGTAATTTGTTCCGTGTTGGCCCTTCCTTCGAACAATAATAATTGGTAAATATTTTATTCGATGTGGTAAAATTTTAGCTATTTCTCTTACTTCTTGTGGAAAAATTATGATATGTCCTTTATATTTGTACCGACCTCCAGTTACATGTGTGACTTGAAGTATTGGATTTACATGCCCTATTAACATTTCCTCAATTTGTGTTAATTTTGCAAGTTGTAATGGTTGTAGATTAGGATTCATATTATTTAATATAAAAAATTGATGTTCATGTTTCTCTTGTCGACATCTATTGCAAATTGGGCCTTTAGGAACTCATACAACCTTCATTGTAGGGTAACTTTCTTGACAAATGCAACACATGCCTGGTGCTGCAAGTCTATCCAGACCATGTCAAAATATAATTTGTAAATCTTTCAAATCAATTTTCACATTTCTATTGTTATTACATGTACCTAGATCTCTTTAATTTTGCCTTCTTTTCAATCATCTTCATCTTCTCAATTAAGAGGTTAACTCCTATTGTGGACTATTGTTTTCTTCATGATTTTTAGTTTCAACATTTATTTCATTTTGAACTCTATTATCTGGTTTTTGTAACATACGATCTATTGTAATTGAATTCATTCCTTCAAATTTACCCTCTATATTCTCATGAGATTCATAATTCCTTTCAACTAATTCATGATTGTATAGTTGTATTTGTTGTTTTCCTATCTAATTAAATTGGTCTAAATGCTCATATTTTGGTAATCTTCTTAATATATATTGCTCATCTTCAGATTCTCGTACACGATGTATTCTCATCTCATCTACATGTTGTCTCATTTTTTCTTCAATCTCTTCAACTCGCCATCTACCCTACGTTTAACACATCTTTCTCTATCATTTTGGTTTCAATGATTTCTTGCTTCTTCTTTTTGTAAATTATTCACATTTTCACGTCTTTGTCTCATGTAATTTTGAGCATATTCTCTTTGTTGTTCTTCATTTTGAAAATTTAATCTTGGGCGAGACATCCTAAACAATTATTTAAAAGTAAAATTAAAAATTGAAAAACACTATAAATATGAGAAATTTTACTATACACTAATTTCATAAAAAAATATATCACAAAATTAATACATATTTATTGATAAATCTTATTTATTTATAATTAATAATTAATAATTTAATCTTCTTACTAAAAAAAAAAATATCTTCTAAAAATAATTGAAAAATAAAATATATGAAAACTCTTTTATAAAATAAATAAAATATAATTAAAATAATAAATTCAAACATATAAAATAATCTAATAACAAATTCAAATAAATAATGTATTTTTAATATATTATATTATTAATTTAACAAAATATTCTAATATTCTAATATATATACTATATGTAACATATATAATTTTAACATATATAACATCTAATATATAATATAATCTAATAAAAAATTCAAATAAATAATGTATTTTTAATATACTATATTATTAATTTAATAAAATATTATAATATTATAATATATATACTATATGTAACATATATAATTTTAAAATCATATTATAGTATTATAATGTATATACAATATAATATGTAACATATATAACATCTAATATATAATATAATCTAATAACAAAATCAAATAAATAATGTATTTTTAATATATTATATTATTAATTTAACAAAATATTCTAATATTCTAATATATATACTATATGTATAATATATAATTTTAACATCATATTATAATATTATAATGTATATAAAATATAATATGTAACATATATAGCATCTAATATATTAAATAATAATTTTATAATTTTATATTTTAATTTTAAATTATGTAATATATTATCTTTTAAAATAATTTAATATATTTTTAATATATTATATTATTGAATATTTTTATAATATATTATATTAAATTAACATCTAATATATTAAATTAATCTTGATTTATTTTTTTCATTGCTATTTATTTAAAATTTCTCTTTTTATCTATACTAAAGATAAAAAATATATTAAAACAAGTAATTTTATTCCTAACAAATAATTTTAGTTCTAATTGCTCTACTCAATTACTATAGATTTTTTTAAGAAACAAATGTATTAAAAATGTAGAATGTTTTAGTCATATTTACAACAACTATCATTTTTTTATAGACCCTTAGGGAATATTTTAAATTTAAATTTAAATATTATCTAAGAAATATTTCATAATATGATGAGGAAGAAAATTTTAACTATCTCTAAATGCCTATTTACTGTTTTTTTTCTAAGGGGTAAAATAGGAGTATCCAACATTATTATTCATACTAAAATCACACAAATATTTTGGTAAAACTACATTTACACTACAATCAATTATGAACTAACTTTTCTCTATTTAATATATTTATCATTAATGTCAAATTTATGAACTAATATCAAGAAATAAATAACCTTAATCCCAAGATTTATACTAGACCTCTAATTGAACCCTAAACCTAACCCTAATTCAACCATAACAATATGATTTAATTACGGTTAGGGTTAGAGTGAGAAATTAATTATGGTTAATGTTAGGGTTAGAATTAGGGTTTAATTACCTGGTTTAGGTTAGGATTCAATTATGATTATAGTTAGGGTCAAATTTATAAGATAATATTAAGATATTCACAACTATAACCCTAACCTAACCTTAATCTCCATTCTAGAATGCTAATTAAACCCCAATTGAACCGTAACAATAAGGTTCAATGAGAGTTAGGGTTAGGATTTAAGTAGGTTAATGGTTGGAATTAGGGTTTAGTTACCTAGTTAGGGATAAAAATCAATTAGTGTTATGATTAGGGTCAAGTTCAAGTTATAGTTAGGGTTTAGTTAGGATTGTTTTGGTTAATCTTACAATTGGGGTTTAAATAGAATTCTAATTGAACCCTAATTTAACCCCAACAACAAGGTTCAATTAAATTAATTAGTGTTCAGGTTCAATTAGGCTTATGGTTGGAAATTTGGAATTAGGGTTCAATTAGGGTTAGGGTTAGCATTCAATTAGTGTTATGATTAGGATCAAGTTCAAGTTAAAGTTAGTGTTCAATTAGGCTTATTCTAGTTAAGTTTACAATTAAGGTTTAATTAGAGTTAGGTTTATGGTTCAATTAGGGTTAGGGTTAGGGTTCATTTAGATTAAGGTTCAATTAGGGTTTCCAATTCTAGCAGCACAAGCCAGTACATTCAACATATGTTACCTAACTTACAAGATAGATGAGTTTCTAGAGGAGATGCAAATAATGACAATTTTTCAATTTGTTTCAATGCCTAATGTGGGGTAACCAAAATTTATTGCTAATTTTGAATTTGATATTGACATATATCATTGAACTAAGATTGATACTACTATTATGATTCATTCATGATAATTATTGGATTTGTATGTAAAATATGGAGATTTGTGTTTGACTGCAAAGAGTTATCTCTTGTGATTTATTAGCAAATTAGTTAGTCATGTTTCCTATGAAGAGGCTTCAAGAATAGTTTCATCAATTAATCCTCTACCTTTTGGTCTTGGTCCAATGACTATTGCAATACTTCTGTCCATTACTCTATAATCAGTAAAACGAGCATATGGGTTAAATTGAGCTTTCCGATGTTTAATCAAGGGCTTTTTCAATACACTTCACATTATAAGTTTTATGATAAATGAGTTATCAATTATTGAATGGTTAAGGAAATATTTGCACTCATTAATATTTACATAATGTTGGCAACATGTAAAATATGCTCTCTTGATGGCAGAAAATCACAACCAAAGCATCTCATAATTTTGAAGTGAGCAAAATTATTTTGTTATAAGGGTCATTTTCTAATGGAAGATAAAGTTGATTATATCAATGATCAAATTTTTAAATTTAGGTGACAACTGCTTTATCCTGACCAATTGTTCTTACAACATAACAAACATTATAAATACAAACAAAACTATTCTAAAAATTTATGGCAAGAACTTCACTACTCTACAACTCTTGTTAATTGTTGGCTTCGTGAATTCATATTTCATAATTTCTTTCTTCTTCCTCTATTTATATAAATATTTTGGGTGGCACCGATTAATTTTTATTTAATTTATATTTGTCGGCTATTTATTATTTCATATACATGTCGACATATGATATTTCTAATATGTTGTGAGTTTTTTTTGTTAACACGCTCACATTCCACTCCGTGTTGCCACTATAGGTTACACCTCTCAATGTGATAAATTAAATTTAAAAAATTAAAATCATATTTAAAATAAAATATTTAAAAAGCTAATTCATAATCTAAAAAAATCTAAAATTTTTTAAAACAATTTTAATTATTTTTCTAATTTACCTTTTTATATTTTTTTAAATTATAAAATAAGTAAAAACCATTTAATATATTAACTTTATAAAATAAAAATATTAAAGCTTAATTGCATGCCGAACCAATGGCTCCAATTGCATTTTGATGTGAATTCAAATTCCAACCGTCGATCATTCACTTTTGTCAGATCATCGAACAACTGCCTTAAAAAAGGTTGACATAATCTCCATCTCAGCACCAAGGGCCCGCCACATTATGCATCACCAAATAAATACACGTGGCACCCACCCGTTATATCGCGATCAGTAAACACCTTGCATCTTCTAATCACATGATGACAAGCAACCGTTGATCTCCACCATCAACAATCGTGTTCACTCAAAATAGTCACCAATATTGAACATAACTGTCAAGCAACTTTTTCATCGAGATTATAACATCTTCATTCATTTTGAGCATGTGCATCTTGTAGCCACTTTAGTAACCTATCGTATAACACATTAAAACTTGACATATATATTTAAGAAATTTGATTATCTTTTTGGCTTTGCTAGATGAGACACTGGCACTCACCTGTGATATCACAATCAGTTGAGACTCTGTGGTGGGGTCATCATGGGATTGTGGGGAATGGTTGAGATCAACCGAAGGTTGATCGACAGTCATTTAAAATTGTTCCCTAAAAAAATAAAAAAATAATTAAATGGAAAAGGGGACATTGGTGTAGGAGCACCTAGGAAACACTAGGCATTAGGAAGAAGTCTAGGATGCATTTTGTTTTATTGTATTTCCATGAAGTTCATGTTGACCATTGGAATTGAGTTAGAGACTTAATAATATGCCTTGGTCAGGAGTGATCAGTAGGTTAAGGAGGGGAAAGGTTTAATGAGTTTGGAAACTCACTTTTCCTAATTTTCTTTGCATAGGCAAAAGTGGCAAAATGGAAAATTTTACACCTTTGCCACTTTGTAACCAACATGTCTAACCAAGGGGAAAGTTAAATAATTTTCTGACCTATATAGGGAATGCCTCAACCTGTGTGAAAGGTTGGAAGGTTTTGTAATGCTTAAGACTTCATGAATGCAAAGAAGGACAGGGATAAAATTGACAAATTTTCTGTGTTTGCTTTAAATTCAGTGGTTAGGAGTGATCATGGCTCTATAATATGGTGTAGTTTGTGGTGTGTACTATTCTCTAAGCTTGTGTGGTAGTATTTAGGATGTGTGTTCAATTTGTAGGTGTGTTTGGTAGTTGTTTTGTTTTCTTTTGAATTGTTGATCTAATTGGCAACCTGTCAAGAATGGAGATTTAGTTCTGTTTCCTACTGTACCTAGTGTATGGGATTTTGGGGATTGAGGCTAGACTCCATGGTTGTAAATATAGTAGTTTTAGGTGTGGCTAGTAGTCTCGGAGTCATGGAGAAAGTCTTCTCCTAGGTGAGATTAATAGTGGCCGGCTAGGAAAGACAGGGAGTAAAAGGCACTTAACGTGCAGGGATGGCAATATCCAGGCTATGCACAGTGTGGAGAGGGAAGGTGAATGCCTTTCCAAGGCTTACCAAGAAGGAGGAAGCCTCATCAACCTGTTTGATGAGAGAAAACCTTTGACAATCTGCAAAATACAGGAAAAAGACCTAAAAAGACCCAAATTCTTGGTCAATTCCAGTTTGTGGAGTTGTATGGACAGTGGAAACCTAAGTTTCCAAAAATATTTGAGAGGTGGGAAAAGGTATCAGGAACCTCAAAGAAATAATGGATGTTCTCTGGATAATTTGGAAGTGAAAGCCTATTTTCTCAGAGTTGGAGGCCTAATTGGGGCTCAAGGGCTAGTAGCCTTTTTAACCCTAGATGAGGGTTTGGTGAAAGAGATGGAAGAATGGAGTTTGGTGAACTTACAAGAACCCTAGGAGGATGATGTGAAGGTAGTAGAAACATCTCTACACTCCTTCATAGAACAAATTGAGAGTTGGGAGTAATTAGCCTTTAGGGAAGATTAAGGGCTAAGGAAGAGTTAGTGGCATCGCACCAAGATTGGCTTGGTAGTTTGAGAGTGAGATGATAGTGGGGTTGGCCAATAGAACCAGGGGTACCTATACATGAGGTAGGACCTAATGGTTAAGGTGGTAGATTCACCTAGGCCGATGATAAACAATAGCTTAGATATCAATATCAGCAAGAGGTCGGGAATGTCATACCGATGAAATCTCATTTGAGGATATATATTGAGAAAATATAGTTCACAGTCTCTATCGACAAGATAATGAGCATCGACATGATGGTATGAAGTCATATCAAGCTTACATATGTCTTACTGCTCGAAGCACAAGGAAATATATCGACTAGACTAGAGTCATCGGACTAAGGTTCTTGAAGTGAGCCCGAGAAATTTATCCAATCTTGTCGATAAAACAAAGGAGCATTTTATCGATGGGACAATGTTATCGAGAAGAATTCGAGGAGTCCTACCGACCTTCCCTGATACAATGATAGGATTGGACTTGGAAACATGTCTAGGGAGAATGATCATCGCAAGGACATGGTTCATGGTTTAACCGATGAAGAAATTCATCGGTGAGACAAACTTCAGTGGGGAGAGATAAGAAGGTCACAAAGAGTGCAATTTCATTGGAAATAAAATTGTTATGTCTCACCGATCAGAATCTATGAAGGAAATATTTCGGCAAGATACACATCTCCAAAGTAAGATGAGGATTGTCTACCTGACTTGCTAAAGTCACAACAATAGGTTGCTCTGGTGGGAGTTGTAGCGATATACTTAAGACCAAAAGGGTAACTGTCAGGAAGACTTAAGGTATTGGGGAAACTATGAAATGTCCTAGCGGGTGTTTAATGAATGTTGGTGAAGGCTCAAACAAAAGGATCGCTCGAGATTTGAAAATTTATAGTCGAAAAATTACATGATGTGACAGTGAGAGTTTCAGAAAAACCAGCTACGCTCGTGTTTTAGCTAAAAAATTAATGGCACCATGGAGCATAAGTAATTTCAAGAATCAAGATGAATTCAATTGAAAACATCATTGCAGAATTTACAGTGGAAGAAGCAAAGGAGCAAGAGAAGGACCAAGGTATTCTCTTAGTTCAAAATCTCAGGCAAAAAATAGTAAGTTCTTCATATCTTGAATTTGCGATTTTGAAGAATGGAAGCCACTAGTTCAGGAAAATCAAAGGGTAGAAAGCATGGGGAAAGTGGTTAGTCGAAAGGGAAAAATTAGAAAACTGAAATTCAGCCAGAGGGTACTGAGCCTAAGCTGAATCAAGATCTTATTGACCAACTACTTGGCTTTGAACCCAAACCCAGATGCTCTGCACAACTTAGGGTGGAAGTGGATAAAATAGATGACAAATGTAAGCTCATAGGAGATATTTTGACTCCAATAAGAGGTTATGAACTGTTTAGCTTTCATTACCATCAGAGGAATCATTTTGAACCAGTATGTAACTTGTGGAAGCCTAATCTGGGAAAGTTAGTTTGCCCCAATTTTTTTGTTGATGCTGAACTGGTGAAATTATTGGCCACTCATTCTAATTCAAGACTTAAAGCTATCTGTGACCCATTTGGGAAACCATTGATACACATATCAGAGGATGCAATAGACAAAGTCTTTAAATTGGAAGGGGTATAAAATGAAAAGATTATATGTGAAGAGATGGAAAAAAAATTCGGAAGGATGAACACCATTTACAAGGTTTGGAGATTTCCCTTTCACAAAATTAGACATGGTGGTAAACCAATTCCTCTAGAAGATAGTGGAGGACCCCCATTCCATGTAGATCTTTTTGAGCCCTATATGAAATACACTTATTTATCTGTGGGTCAAGTATTGGGAATGGAAGTCCCTGAGTATATGGAAACTGTGCCCATGGTAATTTCAGCAAATATTTAGTATCACAACTCTAGAACTTTTGATTATGCCTCATATATTTTTAAATGGCTCGATTCTAGGTTGATGGCAATAAAAGGTGGAGCCTCTATCTTACCCCTCAAGAATTAATCACTGTTTGTGGACATAGTGTTGTACTTCAGACAAGAACTAGGGTTGTGGCCTTAGGAGATGAGAATTTCACAGTTTGATAAGGAAGGCATGTCATTACCTATTCAATCATGGACTACTATTTGGGACACCACGTTTGCTAACTCTAGTTTTGTATTCTTTGAAGATTTTTTTTTGAAACCATTGTACAAGTTTTATAATCATCCATGTGCTTATTCTTTATCTGATGAGATAAAGAGGTTTCTCAAGCCCAAATATTTCAATGGACCAATTAGCCACAATTGGTGGGATTGGTATTGTTTGGAGAATGCTACCATGATTAGGGTTTATGGATTTGTAGATACCCCATTCATTTTTCCTAAAATGGTTCCCGACAAGATTGCATACTTGGAAATTGTTAGGCAAATGGAATTTTCTATTGTTATTAATTTTAGTTGTTCTCGAAAACAAGATTTTATGCCCAGTACACTATGCTTCGGTGATTAAACTGTATTAGAAAAGGAAGGTTATAATCTGATTTTGGATAAGTTACTACAATATAACATGAAAAGAGGACCACTGAGAAAGAATTTTGATCTAGAAGGGTATATCAATATTGCTAAAGAAAGGATAAACTTTGGAGGGTATCACCATGTGCCCTACCAATTTGATGATATGATTAGGAACTTGGAGGAAGAGGAATAAAAAATGGTGGTTGAAAAACATAATCAAGAGTTGTAAGATATAGAGTTCTTGTCTTCTGGAGAAGAGACATCTGAGGCTAATGTACCACAACATCTACCTAACAAGATGTCAAGGTTGAGAACTCAGGATTACACTTGTCCTGCCAGGGATTTGAATATTGAAGAAAGTGTAGATAAAGATGCAAGGCATGTAGAATATAAGTCCTTTGTAGAAGATGATGAATTTATAAAATCTCCTAAATTTAAGACATTCCTATGTAGACAAAAGGAAAAAGAGATAAGAGAACTTGTTGACAATGTCACACCAGGTTGAAGAACAATTATTGAGTAATTTAAAAACTGATGTGGAAAGAGAGATGGTAGGTATGACCCCTGAAAAGGGAAGGGAAATGCTAGAAAGTGCTGGTGTCATGATTTTTCTAGGATTAGATCTCAATTCTGCACTAGTCTTTGATAGTTTCCTAAAAACTAGTAATGCTACACACAAGCTCAGTCTGAAAAAGGTGATAGAGGTCTATGCAGGATCAAAGTACAATCTAGATGAAGATTCATTAATGATTTAGGCCTTGTATCCACCTCCCAGGAAATCAGTTTGCATTGATACTAAGAATGCATTTGGGCATGTTATGACCCTAAAATTTGGGGAGGTTGATCCTATGGCAACAATAGAGATTGGGATCAATGTAGAAAAACTAAACAAAGCTCAAATACATACATTGATCAAGGAAAAGTAAATGTACAAAAATAACCATGAAAGAATGTTGAGAGAAAACGAGCGCCTCAAATATTTATTATGAGTTACAATGGGGTCAACCAAGCTACTCACCCATGGTGAAATTTCACAAACAAAAGATCATTGGGAATGGTTGAATGCATATTCTAAAGGAAATTATTAAACACTTGTTGCAGTGATTAAGAAGAGACAAGCTAACCTAATAACCTAGTTGAATAAGCTCTGGGGAATACACTTAGAAAAATTTGATGCATTATGAGAACATGAAAGAATGGATGGTAGGATCCTAGAGAAGCTCGAAGAAATGAACCAGAGGGATGCTCTTGATAAAGCTGCAATTGAGGCTGCAAATCATCTTATGAATATGCATAAAAACTTCTTTGAAGAATTACGAGGGGATTAGTAGGGACTGATCGATGCCACAAAAAAGGGATTGACTACATTCTTTGATGATAGAGGGACATTAAAAGAAATGACTAGCTGGAAAGATGAAAGTGAGTCAGTACTACAAGAGATTCTGAAGACGGCTACTGAGAAAGATACAACATTAGATGAAGCATGCAAATGGAATGAGAAGATGGTCAAAATGGAGATCACAATCGAAAATGCATTGGGAGATGTGGATAGGCATGGGCGTCGTGACTACTTGGATCACTTATCGAAAGTTAACTTATGGCTTAAGAGAGCCTAATTACTTTTTAATTTTATTATTGTTTCAAGCACAAGACATTTCTGAAAGGACGTGTCCTTTCATACGGTTGATGTATAAATATCCATTTTTGGTAGAAATGAATAAGAGGGTAGTATTAGAATAGAAGATAGATAGCAAGAAACATAATATTTCAGAATGTTTATATCCAAAAGCACCATGTTGCATGTATAATATTTTGAAGGAGATAATGAAATATTTTTGATTCGATGGTTCCATTCTGGTATTAGTTGTTTGTTGAATTTCTACAATTGTTTGATTGTTTCCAACCTAATGTTTCTTGATTATTTAAGTTGAAATATCAAGTATATGTTAAATTTATTAGTGCACATTTGTTATATCTGTGTGATATGATTAATTGGATTTTTTAAAGAAGAATTAAATTCCTTTCAGTCAATTACAGTAATCTTGGAATATTAGGAAGATCAAGGAGGGGAGAAAACTAAACTCCTTCAAAATAGGGGTAGTTGTGGGTTTGTTGGTTTTCTCTGTATACTATATACTAGCTCCTCTAGGATAAATAAGTCACTGTAGAAATTAAAGATGTTTGATTATCTACCTAATGTTGTTTTGTGTTTTTCAAATGGAAGAGATCTACAACTCTATAGAAATTTCTATATGCTAATGGTCAAATTATTAGACTATTTAGATCATTTTAATTGACTACTACATAATATTTTATGTGTTGAAAGAATTGTTTTCCATTATTTGTATTTTTTACATTGGAATACAAATCATATTTAATTTCACGCTAATACACTTCTTTCATAAAGATATTTGTTTGATTTTTCCTTGCTATTTTCATCTTAAAATTTAAATAAATATAATCTATAATATAGAATTATTTTCAAATTGGGACAAAAAGGATTCTCAAAGATATATTTAATAATAAATATCATTTACTTTGTATGTTGTAACTTCAATACTTTTAGCTAAAATAAAAATAACTTAAAGTTATATATACATATAGTTAAATTGGAAAAGTTGTTTTTCCATTTTATTTTTTACATCTATTAACTGAAAATATTCTAATATTACACATACACTTTATTAGGATTATATTTTTTTACTGTAATATTTCCATTGTGAATATATTGTTGTAAACAAAATCACATCACTTAAGTCTACTCAGTTCACAAAGGTAGACCCACCTAGGTTTGGCAACACCTGAAGAGAAGAAGGTTCAAATAATTTGGCCTTGATTGTTACCCTAAAATATATCAAGAGATTGGAAACCTCTTGAGGTATTCTTACCTATTTTTTTGAGAGATAACAACCTCCAAACCTCCAAATCCACAAAAAGATTCCACTTGTATGGCCAAATTCTTTCCAAAACCAAAAACCCTTGTCTTAGACCAAAATCATGAGAGTTTATTGAATCTCCTACTTTCACAACCTCCTAGACCTCAAGACCAACTTACACACAACCCATTAGGTCTGTAAATGGGTAAAAATTCATAAAATCAGATTACCCATACATAGTTTGTTGAAACCTTGGCTTGAACCTCTCATTTCACATGCTTTTCTTCACAAAACTCTTGAGGAAAACAACTATACCTTCTTTATTTCTCATCCTAATCCCTATTCATGCATCCTACAATTACAACAGTATCCATGGGGAATCTTACACAAGCTACAATAATAATAAAAATTGTAAGAGCCCCTTTATATCATGTTTGGACTACAAAACCCTCAAAAACAGGGTAACTGAGTTGTATGCAAAGAAATGAAGCTTTCTAACTCAAATCAATGCCTTAAGCCCTCAAATCAGATTCAAATCAAAGCTAAAACATATCTTCATGAAATATAATTATGTAATGGCATAAAAATTAAAAACATCATGAATTAATTATGTAACCACATATGTAAAATATAATTTTATCAATAAATTAATATCAAATAGATAATACAATTGCATAACTCATACATTTCAATGTCATTCATCTTCTTCTTCATCCAAATATTTGTATGTATCATCCAATCTAGATTCGACATTGTAAGGATTGGCCATATCATCATTGTCATCATTGTTATCAATTTCGATAATGCCATCATCCAAACAGATATCATATTCATGAACATTAACTCCTACATCATCATGATCTAGCTCCTCCTCTTCGACATCTTCGTCAGGAATATCATCAACTAACTATTGATCTTGATCATCATATACATCATCTTCTATTTCTTTGGTATCTTCTTCTTCCACCACAATATACTTTACCGGCCTTCCTCTTGGATCATGTCTAACAACATATGACCAACTTGGTTTACCTGGAACCTCTGAGTAACATATCTTCTCACATTGGTTTGGAAGAACATAGGGCTCATTTCTAGCTCACTCAAAATACTTTGTATTAACCATGGTAGATCCATTATCATGTTGAATAATAGTTCTCTTAGGATCATTTTCATTCAATCATAGCCTCTACCATAGGACGACGAACATAACTAATTTGAAGGACTTAAAGTCATACTCAAGTATATCATCCAAAATACCATAGTATTGATTTTCTGAGACTTTTGGATGTATATCACTTCTAGATGAAACATTAGTCACCTGAAAATTGCAATTATCCCAGAATCAAAAGTTTTCTTCGTGTCATCCAACTTTTCGATTTGAAATTTACGACCATTGCACCACATAGCCTTGTGGTGTTTCACTTGAAATATGTCAAACATGTGAAAATTATTGCAATATCGTCAATTGATAAACATATTTATTCTTGGTCGAATGTATGCAAAGAAAAAAATATCAACATATATATACATCAATATAATTGAAAATAATTAAATAATATGGGTGATTAATATATTTATACGTACCTTTTTATCTCTTAAACCATATGCTAAATCAATTTACCTTGGTGTAACATTGGAATATCCATTACGATGAGCTTCTTTAACCAATGAAGCCACACCTTCCCATGCTAATGCATGACTAGATTGTTGACATCATTCAATCCATATCGTCATCCAATCAAGATTATTTTCAATGTACAAATGTAGTGCATCCCACTCTCGACCAACTGTATCAAAAAATTTGAATTTCACAAACGACGTATAATTAGTTAATTACCATGATATACGACCTTAATTTATAATTGATGTATATTGAACATTAATAATTAAATAAGTAAAATAGACATAAAATCCAAATGTAAAATGTATTCTCATTAATCTCCATGACCATCTTATAATTACCTATCACTTTCCTCAATCTACCTTTCCCCATCAAGTACTCCCCTTTGATTTTTTTAATGGAGTTGGGATCCTAAATGCTATCTACATGGATCTTTTCTGCAAACTTAAGAAGATATTCAGTAATGTACACCATGGTCTGGTATAGCATATATCCCTCCACCATAGAACCCTCAGGATGTGCTCTTTGTCTAACCAAAGCCTTCAAAAATTTCAAGTGCCTCTCAACCATCCACATTGACCTTGTGTGTACAGGTCCACATGATTCAATCTCCTCAACTTGGTGTATGAGATAGTGATCTTGTGCATTGAAAAATGTTGAAGGTAGACACTTTTTCATTTCACACATTAGATGAGGAATTTTTCTCTTCCAATAATTTATATCTTTTTTATGGATTGCTTTAGATGACAACCATCTACAAGTGATTCAAGGCTCAAATATATTAACGAGATCTAACAAAAATATACAACGAATTGAAAAGATATCAGTACTTACCTCATGTATTTTCCAAGATCATATATAAATTTCTTGACATTGTTGTGGAAGTTGTCTCAGAGATATAGAGATAGAACATACTACAACAATTCTAAAATGATTTTTTCATTATTTTTCCAAAAGCAGTAAACATAATACACTGAAAAGTAAATATATTATACAAATATATATAATATACCAGAATAATTACCTTAATGAAGGTATGTCAATCATGCATTTTCATACCTCACCCAAATTCACCTTTCTTTGTTATGATATTGTTTATGTTCACAGAAAATCCCATGGGAAATCAAATTTTTTGTATGAATTCTTTTATAGCATTACTTTGCTACTCCATTAATAACCAAGGAAGGGCACTTATATTAATTTGGTCTCTATCGCTATTTAATTGAATGACATTTTTCATTGCATGATTGGCTTCCTAAATGTCACTACAAATTTTGACAATTGTTTCTTTGTCATGCCTTCCATCCAATATTTTCCATGACGTTTCTATCATATTCTTTCCGATATGCATTGTATCAAAAAAATGCAGAATTTGTAGCTGCTCATAGTAGGGCAACCTACTAAATTGTCTGGGATAAATTTTCATTCCTTGTGGAAGCCGACCATTAATGCCTTGATGACCTTCATGAAGCATATAAGGTAAACAAATTAACAATGATAATCATTGTTGATTAAAACATGAGTAAAAACAACACAACATAAAAATATAAATTCAAAACATATCAAATATGATAGATAAAAAATCTGATCCAATGTATAAATTTGATGATTAATTCTATTATATTCCAACTTCCATAGGCGAGGTGTCATTATTCATGGTTTTGATGTAGTCTCTTCTTTCCCATTGAAAATATGTTTTTCAGTAGTTCGATACTTATGATTTATGTGGAGGAAGTGCCTATAATCATCAAACACCTGCCTTCCTAAACTTGTTGAATGATGAGATTTAATCTTTGGACCAAAAATTGGACATGCAAATTTTTCCATTGTTTGAAGACCTGAAAAATCATAAATAACTGGATTAAATATGTCAATGTTTATAATTATATATAATGAATAGATTATTTAAAAAACATGCATGATATCTACATTATAAAATTAAATATTGTTAAAGTCATGCAGTCGAACGTTATAACATACCAAAAAAATGTGTTAGCCCTCGGACATCATGAATTTTCCATACAAGCATTGCATGGAATTGAAATTGTCTTTGTCCTATTGGTCTAGATACGTCATACATAGTGATGCCATTCCATAACTTCAGTAACTTGTAGATAAGAGGCTCGATATATACATTCATATCTTTAACTTGGTATTTACCTATTTGAATGAACATAAACATTACATAATTATTATAACCATTTTACTGCAATATATAAATTAATGTACATGACTATTAAATGAAAAAATTATAAGTCATTATGCAAAAATTAAGACAAATGAGATGCTACTACATTAAAGAAAATTGATGTTAAAAAATACCTGGAACAATCATTGCGAACATTATGTGCTCCCTCTTTATTGACATCCATGGAGGAATGTTATTATTGATAACAAAAACATGCTACACCGAATAAATAGATCTTAGCTCTCGAAATGGATTGACACTGTTCGCTGCCAATGAAAGCCTAAGATTATGAGGTTCTTCTTTAAAGTGTGGCCATTTTTCCTCCATGTCCCTAAATGTAGAACAATCCATAGGAATTCGAATAATGTCATCTCCACTTCTATTTCGTGCATGGTAATCCATAAATTGTGCTAATCTTTCGCACCTAAATAATTTTGGCATACACGGAATAATGGGAATATAATGAAGAAGCTTGCGAGACACCCTTTTTGTTAGTTGATCTATTCGATATCTACTGATATGACATTCTTGGCATTCTGTTGCAAATTCATGTTGTTTATGATATATAATATGATTATTGGGACATACATCTATTACTTGATAGTCCATTCCAATATCTTTCATAATGCCAGATAAATCTTGGTATGAGCGAGGTAAAATATTTGATGGTGGTAACTAAAATTCACCGCTCAATCAAAAAATAAAATTTGTTAATATAAAAAATATTAATGGTACATATTTTATCCTTTATTTAGTAGTGATGAACTAACAACAATTATAATAGATGAAAATAGATGACATATATGACATACCTTAACATCCATGAGATTTCTATGTTGGATAAACCATTCGTAACCTTCAAGTTCACCAACAACAATACAACAGAGAGAAGATTTGTTTGGGATCCTTCATAAATGGGTTCGTATGCCTTTTGAAGTACAGGGCGCAAATCATGAACATCATCAAAGTCATCTCGATCAACATGATCAATTGTGCCACTAAATGTGTCATGGATCAATGTATTTGTACCATCATCTTCAACTGTGTTTTCTGACACATGATCATCTTCTTCCATAAGACCATTAACTTCATCTTTGATATTCAGAGCTCCATATTCCTCTGCTTGCAAAAACACATTCTCTGGGCCATGATAATCCATATCATCTTCCCTAGGGTGCCCCACCTTTATAATATTGACAGCCACAAATAAACCATGATCATGATCAAGTGATATATATATATATATATATATATATATATATATATATATATATATATAAAATGTTAAAATAATATAAACACATATAATGAACAACTTACTAATGGACGATAATCATGCCCCCCTTCAATGTGACCATGTTGCCTACAATTTTTCTCAACTGTTGTGATTATAAGTCTTCTCTTCTTTAAGCCCTTGTAATTATTGCAAGGACAATAAAATTTCCCATGACCCTTTCTTTTCAATCTAGCCCACAATCTATCAACTGATGCTTCATTTTGTTCTGGACTAATATTATTTGACATGATTTTTCTTTACCAAGCTTGCATATTTAGATCTTCAAAATATATCAAACTCACACTCTAATAATTTTTAATCATAGACAGGTAACAAAATCTAATAATTATGATATTTTACACCAAAAAAATTCGGCATTCAACCACCCCTGCAAAAGAGAAGATAGTTTGAAGTTAATGACCCCAAAAAACACTTTAAAATGCTAATTCCAGAAATTATTAAATTCTGATTTTACTATGACTTCCAACTTTTAGACTCCTAAAATCAAAATATTGAACTTACACAAAAAAATCTGGAAATGAAATTCTAAAAATGAAATCTAATGAGATGTTGCTTTAAAATATGATTTTCAAACCTGGAAGTAGAAATATGACTTCACAAATGAATTCTGGAAATAAAATAGTATGGCATAATAAATATTTTCATTTGAAGTGGACCACCCTATTATATTTCTTGATAAAGTTAAAAGATCTATGAATTTAATTTACAATATTTCCTGCATAGTCATCAGTCTTATTCACACCCCTACTTTGGATATCAATAGGCAACACCATTACAATAGTTTTTCAAAATATCATAGGGCCATCCTCTGGTTTTATATGTCAAATCTTTTGCCATTTGTATTGAATTTTCTTCCATCCATGTAATTCATGTCTTTGGTTACAATTTTTATTCTAGAATCCATATACAACTTCCTCCCTCCTATTGACATAGAATCAATATGGAATACTATCTTGACTTATAAGATAAATATTAAAAATTGGCTAGAGCTTATACTATGCAAAGGAGAATAAGAATAAACCGTAACCTTATCAACAATTGAAAAATATAAGGGTTCACTCTATTCCACACATATTCACATAGACAATGAACATGATAATTGGGGTTCCTACTCTTACTATTTTTTTGTTTATTTATATAATAATAAGGTTACAATACAATATTTTTGTTCTCTTTTTATCTACTCTAACTCCTATTTCTTTTGATACATTCAATCATACTAGTATTGTTCTTCCTATAAGAACATAATATCATGGTTGAATGAAATAAATTTTCAATGCCATGAGGCCCAAATGATATTCATGCATTGATCTTGAAATGTCATCAAATTGAGACTAGTCATTGTTATATAGTATCAAAGTTTCATTGATACTATTAGTCAGTATGATTTCTCATGTGAATTGATTAAATATTGATAACCTATATATTCATAGGGTCCAATCATTATGTTTGATAGTGTATTGGCCAGTTTACTGTCCAATGCTATTTGCAAAATTAAATATAGTAAAATATAAAACAATGATATTTTCTATCTACTCCACTGTCTAAAATCTACCATAACTACTTTTATAAGACACTAGCAGCTAAGGTCTAAAATCTATTTCTGAAACTTGGAAAAGGGAAAAATATATCTTTATGAAGTAGTCTTCAAAACTTATAATAGCTCAATGGCTCTAAATATCCACTATCAAACATTCCCAATTCTTTGTTCAACCCTCTAGGCTTGAACCTTGACAACTATTTCACTCTACAACTATCCCTATGCCTTTGATATTATCTAGTTATGGCTCCCAAATCTATTGAAAATTGATCATTAGGGTTAAAGTTGAAACCTTGCAAATATAATCTTTTCCCAAATCCATCAAAAATTTTCCATCAGTTATAAACAATTCCCTTATAAAGAATTTGTGAAGTCAGGTCTAAAATCTGGAAATGAAATATTAAAAATGAACAAGATTA
The DNA here is from genome assembly GCA_007115665.2 of Sequoiadendron giganteum. Lineage (NCBI taxonomy): Eukaryota > Viridiplantae > Streptophyta > Pinopsida > Cupressales > Cupressaceae > Sequoiadendron > Sequoiadendron giganteum. Next base: position 82,241,580 of record VCHN02000014.1, on the reverse strand, counting down.
AAAATGAAATCTGATGAGATGTTTCTTTAAAATATGATTTTCAAACCTGGAAGTAGAAATCTAACTTCACAAATGAATTCTGGAAAAAGACAATGAATATCTTCAACCACCTAATATCTTCTTGAGTTTTTTCTTATTTTCGACCCAAGAAAATCGTCGAGCAAAACACTGTCGCAATAAATAGTTGAGCTCATTTTTATTTATGCCGGCCACAATTTAACTTTGCAAGTCCATCAAAATTTTGGTGAAAAATAAGGTTTGTCGAAATTCTGACAAACGTTGGGGATAAAATTTTTTAAAAAAATGCAAATTTCGCAAAAAGTGTCTGATGATACATCTGATTATATAGCTTTCATCAAACATTTTTGTCAGATTTTTCAATCAAATGAGTTGGTGAATTATGGAGACAAACCCAAATATGCCTTCAACTTTAACTTTGAATGATATGGAAATAGTACCTATGCAAACAACTTTGGGTATTTTTTCAAATCCACCTCCCAATGATATGGAAAATGCACCTATTCAAACAATCTATCTAGGTATGTTTTAAAACCCAAGTCTTGATAATATCGATCTTTATTTTTTAGACGAATCTAGATACACCATTGATAATATCAATAATTCTAGGGTTGAAACAATGCAAAAAAAGAAAAAATGATGAAATTATATCTTATAAGAATAAAATGCTATAATTTTTTATTGATTATGTAGAGTTCATAAGGAAAATAATATCCAACACACATGGAGTTTTTCTTAAGCTAGTTATGGTAAGAAAGAAGATGATGGAGTAGGTGCATGTGTGAAAAGAGCTCTTTCTAGAGACCAACTAAAATTTGAGAATGTTGTGAAATTTAGAGATGCACGTGCAATTGTACATTGGTGCAATACAAAACTATCTACAAGAACAAGTGAGAGCTCAATAATTTGACACTTCTTTTGGTTAGTTGAAGAAAATGATATTTTTTCTCCACAAGATTGTGAAATAGTTAATGGATTTGCAAAATGGCATTTGTTTAAGAATTTGAATGAAAAAACATGGACAATATGGAAAACGGTTTTAGAATGATTTTGTCAAATTTGTATTGCAGGTGATTGAGAGGAATGTGAAAATACAAAATGGGTCAAAAAATTGAAACAAAGAGCCTTAACACCTACATCAACACATGTTCAACATGGAATGACAATTGAAGACAATTGAGTGTTCGCATCAGATGATTATGATCATGTTTCAGATCTTGTACAAGAAGGTACATTATTTATTGAGTTGAATTTTATATGTATGAATGTTTATATGTGAATTAAATATAAGTACTCTTTATTGGATCTTTTATTTATTTTTATAGGACATGTGTATGTTGTTGTTGCACCTGAGGGGAATGAAGAGGACATAAAGTACTAGTTGTCTAGATGTATAGAGAGAAAACATATGTTGGTATATCCTAGAGTGGATGATGACAACTTTGAGTATCTAATTGGTTCAGTGGTTGTTGTTGGCACTTGGCTTCAAAAATATTTGATAAGAAAGAATGGCTTTCTTGTATTTTAATATTATGAAAGACACAAGAAGATTATACACTATTCACATTTGATTTTGGAAAAAATATAAAACTAGTTAGATATCAAGGGAGGCCTACTAATAAAATTTTATGGACACTTTCAATGGATGATTATGAGAAAATCATAAATGCATTACAAAAAATAGAGGATGCAGATGGTATAATAGAGTAAATAAATATTGGTAAGTATATAGTTGTATATATATTTAATTGATATATATATATTTTTCTTTAGCCATTTCCTAATCCATCCAATCCCATACCCACATCTAATCCTAATCCTCCATCTCCTCCTAGTCCTCCATCCAATCCCATCCCTTCATCTAATCCTAATCCTCCATCTCCTCCTAGTCCTCCATCTAATCCCATCCCCACATATAATCCTAATCCTCCATCTCCTCCTAGACCTCCATCCAATCTCATCCCTTCATCTAATCCTAATCCTCTATCTCCTCCTAGTCCTACATCCAATCCCATCCCCACATCTAATCCTAATCCTCCATCTCCTCCTAGTCTTACATCCAATCCCATCCCTTCATCTAATCCTAATCCTCCATCTCCTCCTAGTCCTCAATCCAATCCCATCCCCACATCTAATCCTTATCAACCAATCCCTAATCCTCCATCCATTCCCATCCCTTAATCTAATCCTAATCCTCCATATCCTCCTAGTCCTACATCTAATCCCATCCCTTCATCTAATCCTAATCCTCCATGTCCTCCTAATCCTCCATCCATTCCAATCCCTTCATCTAATCCTAATCCTCCATCTCCTCCTAGTCCTAAATACAATCCCATCCCCACATCTAATCCTTATCCACCAATCCCTAATCCTCCATCTATTCCAATCCCTAATACTCCATCTATTACCATCCCCTCATCTAAATCTAACCCACGAATCCCTAATCCTAATCCTTCATCAATCCTTGATCCCCCATCCAATCCCATCCACTCATCTAATCATAATCCTCCATCTCCTCCTAGTCCTCCATCCATTCCCATCCCTTCATCTAATCCTAATCCTCCATCTCCCCCTACTACTCCATCCAATCACATCCCCATGTCTAATCCTAATCCACCAATCCCTAATCCTAATCCTCCATCCATTCCCATCACTCTACCTAATCCTACATCTCTTCCAAATGTCACCGAAGGACTCATGACAGAAGAGACACCATGCCCTCCCACTCTATGATGTACTTTCACTAATGATGAGGCCCTCCTCCATCCTACACCATCCCCTCCCACTCTATCATGTACTATCACCAGTGATGAGGCCCTCCTCCATCCTATACCTATCCCTCCCATCACCATTCCTAACATTGTCCAAATGATTGAGCTGGTCAAACCCATCAATTTCATTAAATCCCCATCTTCTACTCCTAGATCTACCCAATCCATTAAAGACATCCAATCCCCTCCTCCTAGTCCTAATATTTACAAACTTCAATCCCATAACCTTCATGAATCCTCCAATCCTCCTATCTCCCCTAATTGAGGCATCCCTCCCACACTCTTCCATCATCATACATCCCACACAAGATGATTCATGCCAAGAGATTGATCCAAAGCATACAAGAATATCCCCTTCTCCAAATCAAGATCCTCCCATCCCATCCAATACATCCCAAGATCATAATCCCCCATCCATCCCATCTCATGATTCCTATCCTCAACCAAGTCATGATCCTATCCTCCCATCTACCCCATCTCAAGATCACACTACCTCATCCACTATATCCCATGATTCCCTTTTCATTCAATATCCAATCACTCTATCTCATGAGCCCTCATCATTCACTACCAAAATTCTAGATCCTATCATCTTCCCTAATGCCTCTCTTGATCCGTTATCACTCATTCCTCCTGATGTTGCTATCCCCTCATCTTCATCGCATGATCCTTCATCACCATCTTGTCCTACCATCCCAATGCCACTTTCGTATCACCCTGGTCATATTACACTTATCCGTGGTGGTCTCCTTGTAGAAGAAAAAAAAAGTATAGGCACCACCCTTCCTCCTCCACCTACTAACACACTCGCATCATTCTTCCAAAAGAATAAACATCCTACCATAAATCACATGCTACAGAACATGAACTATGAAGGAAAAGGTTTAGGCCTTAATGAGGAAGTTACTTTAGAGCCCATCCAAGTCAAAGAACATCCAGGCACACATGGTCTTGTATATGTCTCCCAAAACTTGCACTCTAAAGATGCTGGTACAACCTTCCTACATCCTAAGCAATCCTCTTCTAAAGGCAAAAGAGGTACTTTCCATCATTGTACCAAGTCATTCACCGCCATCCCTCCTCCTCTATCATATTACCTCACAACAACTATCCATCTTCCTCCCTCAGCCTCTAAATCCATTTTAGGTCCTTATGTCCCTCCATCCATCATTTCTCATCCTCCATCTACTATGGGTTCTTATATCCTTCCATCAAACCCCACACATCCTCCATATCCATAGTCTATTTTGGGTCCTTATATCCCAAAATCACCCCCTCTATCTTTTCCTATTCATCCTTTCATTCATCCACCCCCTATCCCTTGTACATACCATAAACATCCTATCTTCATAACTCCTAATCATGATAAACAAAGGCACATACCTACACATTCTCCATTCACACACCATCATCACAAGCCTACCTCTATCACTCCATACACATCTTCTTTGTATCATCCATCTCTGCATACCCATCCCATTGCTACTAAAAGCACTTTGGATGCCAAAGAAACAACTAATAAATCTAAACATCCATATGAATCTAAAGATCCTCATGTCCCCTTTAAAAGACATGTTGAAGAAAAGAAAAATCAAGTCCAAAATCCAAATCAATCCAAAAGGCCACAAAGTCCCACCAAAGAAAAAATTAAAAACATGTGGATCCCAAAGAAAAAAGGTGCCATACCTTGAATTGAAAAGTCCATAATGACATTGAAAGTTTCTATTCCCCCAAAAAATCATTCACCTCCTCCATCTCCTAAATCTATTTTGGGTCCCTACATCCCAAAAATCACTATCCCAACTCCTCCATTATCACCACCCTCTCCATCCATTCCTCCACCTATCTTTTTGCATCCACCACATGTGCCAATGTTGGTCCTAAAAACCTTCCCCTATCACACATACAATCCATCATTCCATCCATACACTTTTCAACACCCCATCCACTATCCCCCCTATCTCCCCCATCCAATCCCTTTGATTAATCCTCCTACATAATCCATTTCTTCTACTAAGGTTGTACCAACATCGGTTGGTCACTTTACACATGGGCTCTTATTACTTCATATGGAACTTGATGCTTGATTCCTTCATCCATCTCCTTATCAACTATCCTCTAAAATCCGCATATCCATGTCCCTATCTTTATCCATCTTCATCCACCTCCTAGTCCAAAAAATACAAAAATAAAGAAAAAAAAAAAGAAAAAAAAAAGAAAAAGAGAAAAAAAAATAATAAAGAGAAAGTCATTCGTCCAATGATGAAAACTTGGCAAACAAGTGCCTTGGATAAGTACCATGATGAAAACCTAGAAAATAGGCGTCATGCATAAATTCCCCATCCGATTTCCTTCCACAATTGGGGGAAACTTCCACCTATGCATTCCTTTCCTCCATCTCCTACATCTTCCTATCTTCCACACCTTACCCATCATCTCCCATTCATATCCCAGTCCTTCCATCTTCCTTGTGATCTTGATAATGAAAGGGGAAAATATATATACATGCTTCAGACATCTCTTGGCATATTTTCCCCTCATCCACTATCATTTTCCTTATCCCCCCTATCTACTTTTTTGATCCATGCATCCTATCCACATCCATCTACCTTCCTTGCCCACCCATCTTACTACAATCCATATCCATTTGCTCCTTTAGTTCCCCATCCTTTTATCTTCCTTCCCTCTTTCCTCATCACACATGACACATCTAGAGTAGGTGCATCTCCTTCTTTGTGTCTTAGTCCTTGGTGACACCATCCATCTCCCCATCCTTATCTTCCTATCTACCCATCCACTAGTCCTTATCTCCTCATACATTTATCTACCCAATAATCCATGTCATCTTTCCAAATCCTCATTCTTCTATCCATCTTTCCTAACATCTTTCTATCTCCCCATATTTATCAATCCATCCATTTTCCTTCCATCTCATAATCCCTTGTCATCAAGCTCTAGGCTACCCGCATGCAACCCTATGCCATTCACATCCTAATTCATCCCTCCTATATATTTCCTACATCTTCCTCCTATCCTATTACTCTTCATCATTCATCTGTACATCCTCTCATCCTCCTAATTTATCTTCTAATAATCTAGATCACTATCCCATCCCTGAGCTTCACATAACCCACATGCAACATATCGACCATCCCATTCACACGGCCTATCCTGGCTCATCATATCCGCTCCATCCATTTATCTTGGTCATCTCATCATCCCTTATCCATTGTCCGTGGTCGGTCTCTTGTCAAACTATGTTGCCCCTACGCTTTCACATAGGAAAGTTTGATCATTTGATCCGCCTCTGGGGTTCTATCTTTTGTCTATCTTGTCCTCCTCCATCATCTATCTTTGGCCTTGTGTCACACTACATGGCCCCTGCACTTTCACATAGGAAAGGTCAATAATTTGATCCACCCCTTGGGTATTTGTCCATCTGGTATTTGTCATCCATCGAGGTCTTCATTTTCCTCTTTCTGCTTTTATCCATGGTCTTTTATCGAACTACGAGGGCTTTGCACTTTCACGTAGGTAAGGCCGATCTTTGATCAACCCTCAAGCCCTTAGGTCTTAAGGGTGTGATGTCCTTGTCTTGTCATCCTGTCCTCTTTTCATGTTGTCAAATATCTCCCTATCCTAGCTGGTGCTTATGAACAAAGGTCATTAGTCTCATGAGGCTCAACTAGTTTCAACTATCCTGTGTCATGTCGATCAACCAATCTATCCTCCATCTTAGGTCTCAATAGGATGTATCCTTCCTAATAGACCGCATCAACCCCATCCATCCTCTTGATCCTATGGAAAAGGATGTTTGAAATTGATTCTGATCTTTTGATGATTTTGATTTTTGTTTATCATTTGAGCTCCCTATCATCACTTTTCATGGTCACCTTGATCCATCATATCATGGTGTGCTTTGACTAGTAAATATACGGACATATCTTGATATTTTTTATGTTTTTGTCTTCTTGGTTGTCCCACGTAGTACCCACCAAGACCCCTGTGGTCTTGTATTATGATGGGACATCCTTTTGTGCTTGTGGTTATCCCAATACCTAGCCTGACCAATGTCTTCATGACTTTGGGGTGCTGGAATAGCCTTCTTGTTTGTTGGGTTTATTTTATGCATTAGACACTAATCTATCTTGGTTTACATACCTTGATGCCTGGTGTCTTATGCTATAGAAAAAATCTGTGCTCTAAGGATGAATAATTGGATTAGGATTGCATTTCATTTTCCATTCCATCATCTTGCATATCACCCCCATCCTCATCCATTCAAATAATATAATCACACTCTTGGTCTTAGCCTTGCTACAAGCCTTGATCCAATCATCCTCATCATCATCATCATTATCATTTGTGTGATGTATCCTTCCCTACCCTCGTGTTTTTTTAGGATGTATCCTTCGCTCATCAACAACATTCTCATCAGGATGTATCCTTCCCTATCCTTGTGTTTTTTGGGGATGTATCATTCCCTCATCAACAACACTCATCCTCATCCTCATTCAGATGTATCCTTCCCTATCCTTATGTTGTTTTGGGATGTATCATTCCCTCACCAACAAAACCCATCCTCATCCTCATCAAGATGTATCCTTCCCTATCCTTGTGTTGTTTCGGGATGTATCATGTCCTTATCAACAACACTCCATCAACCATCCACCCACCCTAACTTATAGCTTGACCGGGGAAACATCATATTTATCCTGGACTCTATTTGTGCTCAGCTTTATCTCCCATCGCTTATAATAATTTATTTTTTCATCACTTTACATCATCATTTTCACATCCCATTTCATCATCTCATCTCTCATCCTTTCCCCCATCTCTTCCTCCTTCATCACTCTCCCCTTCTTTTTTTTTAGGTTGGGGCAGACTCGCACCTACAGTAGGGCGGAGTCGCCCTTGCAGTGCGGTGGACCCACTCTTGCAACGGGGTAGACATGTCCTCGATTAGGGCAGACCCACCCCTACAGTGGGGCAGACCCTCCCCCATAATGGGGTGGACTCACCCCTGGTCGAGATGGACCCGCCCTCGCAATAGGGCGAACTCACCCCCGGCTGGGGCAGACCCGCCCTCGTAGCGAGGCATACCCGCCCCCATAGTGGGGTGGACCCGCCCTTTTGTAGTGGGGAAAATCCACCCCTTTGCAGGAAAACAAGCCATTTTTGTTTTCCTTCCTAGGGCCGCCATTTACAAACTGTGCACCATGTGACGCCCCGACATGTGATCCCCAAAGATCAACCGAAACAACAAATTACCGCACAATTTTTTTTTTAAAGTAGAAAAATACATAAGATGAACATGAACATATATTACATATAAGGAAATTATATGATTACAACTACCATTACATCCTCTAGGGTACACGAGATGGCATCAAGAAATCCTAAATTAATACCATAATGATAATGAACGAATCAAGATTACATAAAGATAACATATAATCATCCATGATCAAAAGGAATGAAAAGATACATAAATTTTTTTATTACATTTCAATTCATAGTTCCAAATAATAGTTGTGGAGTATATTGCCATAGATACAACACATCATATAACAACTACCTCAACAACATCAACAATTCAAACAACACTCCCAAAGGCAACCTAACAAGGGAAAAATAAATAGGTACTGTGGGAGAGTATCATTGCATGGTCTTACGTGGATTATCCAAACAACCTATCACAAGGTGCCACCTCCATCTATGGTTATACTGACTGCCTATCTCAAAAAGCCACTCCATAGGGTGACTCATGTGGGACCACTTGCCTTTTGCGAAGACAAGGAAATGATCTTACCGACCAGGTCTTCTCATCCCATCCTTAGACCATGAAAGTGCTAACAATATGGGTGAGGCACATAATTAATCTAGTTTAATGTTTAACTACCCAAACCCACTAGTTTATTAATTAGATTATCAATTGTTTAGGAAACTCTTCCATGGGTTACACTGACAACCCCTTTGTGCGTCGGCCCCCATGAAGAGCCACCCTCCCCAACAGTTTTCGAAATAAGACTCACAACCACTAGGGGTGTACCAAACATAAAATCCATAAAACGAATGCATGTGTGAGGCATGAACCATCTCGCTCAAATCCACATCAAATTCAACACCATGGTACAATGTAACACCCACAAGAACTCAAAATCAGAAATAAGATCAATGAATTACAAAGGTCCAACCATGGAAAATCAATACAATTCAAGTTTCTCCATTGCCTCTAGAAGCCTAAAATACCAAAAATCCACAAACTACCACTGAGGGTAATTCAAACACTTTAGGTTCCCAACCATCACAAAATAAGACTACAAGAAATTCATTGGAACAAGTCTCCTTAATCAAACTTAACACAAAAATAAGACTCACATCATGGAACCGCAAAATAACCATATATCTTCCATTAAGTAGTATAAATTCTTAAGAACTAGGTTTTCTCAATAGATTCTAGGATAGTATAATATTTTGAATAAGGGTCATACTCTAACATTATTCAATGTTTACCATATAGTGATTAATCAATGCCACCTTTGTATATATATATCTATATTTTATCAATACAAATAGAAGATCACTTAGATAACAACTTAAGAATTAGTGAATAAGTAACCAATAAGCTTTTCCAACTTAAATATATCCTTATTCATTTTATTACCTTCCAAGTATTGAAAACAATCACCTAAGCAAGGTTCTCTTCAATGCTATTATTAATTATGAAAATATTAAATATCACCCCTTGACTTCTAAAAGCACTTCAACATAATTTCATAACCTAATATACAATTCAATAAACCATCTATATGTCACGTATCTCTTTCTTGGATTAATAAAATAATCATCAAATAAATTTAAATATACAAAAGAATACCATAACATTTTGCATAGTCTCAGTGCACCCTTCCTCTAAGTGAGAAACACAATAGTAAGATCTATTTTATTTGCTTCTTAAAGTAAATTAATATTTCCAAATTAAACTTTACAAATTTAAGCGAAAAGTAATAAATATTGATTTATTTTTATTTATTTATTTCTATATACTTATATTACTGCTTTTCTTGGAGATAATAGCTTACTCTAAAATGATTTCATTTTGACTTATTTTGAAATAATTTAACTTCTTAAAGTACATTAGTATTCCCAAATTTACCTATTCATTTTAACTTAATAAAATTAATTAATATTTACAAATTCAACTTTTCAAAAAAATTTAAGTAAAAAGAAATTGAATATTGATTTCTTTAAATTTTCTTTTATTTATTTATTTCTTAACTACTTCTTTTCTCGGATATTAACTTTCTTTAAATTAATATCCTTTTTACTACTTAAATTAAATTTACTTCTTAAAGTAAATTAATATTTCAAAATTAAACTTTTCAAATTTAAGTTAATATCCCGAGAAAAGAAGTAGTTAAGAAATAAATAAATAAAAGAAAATTTAAAGAAATCAATAGTCATTTCTTTTTAGTTAATTTGTTTTGAAAAGTTGAATCTGTAAATATTAATTTATTTTATTAAGTTAAAATGAATAGGTAAATTTGGGAATTCTAACGTACTTTAAGAAGTTAAATTATTTCAAAAGAAGTCAAAATGAAATAATTTTAGAGTAAGCTATTATCTCCAAGAAAATCAGTAATATAAGTATATAGAAATAAATAAACATAAAGAAATCAATGTTTATTAATTTTCACTTAAATTTGTAAAGTTTAATTTGGAAATATAAATTTACTTTAAGAAGCAAAAAAAATAGATCTTACTGTTGTGTTTCTCACTTAGAGGAAGGGTACACTAGGACTATGCAAAATGTAATGGTATTCTTTTGTATATTTAAATTTATTTGATGATTATTTTATTAATCCAAGAAAGAGAGACATGAACATATAGATGGTTTATTGAATTGTATATTAGGTTATGAAATTATGTTGAAGTGTTTTTAGAAGTCAAGGGGTAATATTTAATATTTTCATAATTAATAATAGCATTGAAGATAACCTTGCTTAGGTGATTGTTTTCAATACTTGGAAGTTAATAAAATGAATAAGGATATATTTAAGCTAGAAAATTTTATCAGTTACTTATTCACTAATTCTTAAGTTATTATCTAAGTGATCTTCTATTTGTACTGATAAAAGATATATATATATATATATAGGTGGCATTTATTAATCACTAGATGGTAAACATTGAATAATGCTAGAGTATGACCCTTAGTCAAACTATTATACTATCCTAGAAGCTATTGAGAAAACCTAGTTCTTAAGAATTTATACTACTTAATGGAAGATATATGGTCATTTTGCAGTTCCATGATGTGAGTCTTATTTTTGTGTTAAGTTTGATTAAGGAGACTTGTTGCAATGACTTTCTTGTAGTCTTATTTTGTGATGGTTGGGAACCTGAAGTGTTTGAATTACCCTCAGTGGGAGTTTGTGGATTTTTGGTATTTTAGGCTTCTAGAGGCAATGGAGAAACTTGAATTGTATTGATTTTGCATGGTTGGACCTTTGTAATTCATTGATCTTATTTCTGATTTTGAGTTCTTGTGGGTGTTACCTTGTACCATGGTGTTGAATTTGATGTGGCTTTGAGCGAGATGGTTCATACCTCACACATGCATTCCTTTTATGTTTGCTACACCCCTAGTGGTTGCGAGTCTTATTTCGAAAACTACTGGGGAGGGTGGCTCTTCATGGGGGCCGACGCACAAAGGGGCTGTCAGGGTAACCCATGGAAGAGTTTCCTAAACAAGTGATAATATAATTAATAAGCTAGTGGTTTTGGGTAGTTAAACATTAAACAAGATTAATTATGTGCCTTACCCATATCGTTAGTGCTTTCACAGGCTAAGGATGGGATGAGAAGACCTGGTCGGTAAGATCATTGCCTTGTCCTCATAAAAGGCAAGTGGTCCCACATGAGTCACCCTATGGAGCGACACTTTGAGATAGGCAGTCAAAATAACCATTGATGGAGGTGGAACCTTGTGATAGGTTATTTGGGTAATCTACGTAAGCCCATGCGATGACACTCTCCCACAATACCTATTTATTTTTCCCTTGTTAAGTTGCCTCTGGGAGTATTGTTTGAATTGTTGATGTTGTTGAGGTAGCTATTATATGATGTGTTGTATCTATGGAAATAAACTCCACAACTATTATTTGGAACTATGAATTGAAATGTAATAAAATTTTGTATGTATCTTTTCATTCCTTTTGATCATGGATGATTATATGTTATCTTTAAGCAATCTTGATTCATTCGTTATCATTATGGTATTAGTTTAGGATTTCTTGATGCCATCTCATGTACCACAGAGGATGTAATGGTAGTTGTAATCATATAATTTCCTTATATGTAATATATGTTCATGTTCATCTTATGTATTGTTCTACTTTAAAAAAAAAAATTGTGTGGTAATTTGTTGTTTCGGTTGATCTTTGGGGTTCACACATCGGGGCATCACATGTTGGATTGACTTCGTTCAAAAGGAAAACTTTCTTTTTTTTTTGAGCTCTTTCCAACCATACCCTCCATTTCTTCCTATCGAAAGGTTGTTTGGGACCCCTCTCTTCCGTCCCCCCCCTTTTTTTAAGAGGTATTTTTTACCTCATATTTACCTTCTTTCCTTCGATTAATATCTTCTCTTCCCGAGGCCACCATTTGCACCCCATTTGTCCAATCGAGCTCTTTCAAAAGGAAAACTTGCTTATTTTTTTGAGCTCTTTCCAACCATACCCTTTGTTTCTTCCTATCTAGAGGTCGCCCAGGACCCCTCTTGAGGGGGCATACCCTTCCCATTTCTCTATTTTACCTGCCATATTCATTCCCTTGGAGGATTGGGGCATCTTCATCCATTCCCTCGCTAGTTGGAAAACTAAAGTCCTCCTCCCCATGTTGGGGCATCATTTTCTGGTTACTTCCTCTATAAAGTCATCTGCATTTTCTTTTCTTCGATGCACGATATTTCTAACAGTACTTCGAAGAGGGGAAAAATGTAGAGATCTAAATTTTATCAATACCGCATGATCAAAATCGTCTACTCTATCCATCCATGTAATTAATAGTGATTAAATAATTTGTTTAATCATTATTTCATTTTCTACCTAAGGTTCCTAAATTATGTAATTGAATAATTAAATACTTTACCTTACACCTTTTCTTCTCTAAATTAAATAAATAAGACAATTTATTTAATTTAGTCATTTGACCTATTTGGATTAAAACTAATTTTTTAATTCCTCCTTTTCTCTCTCCTTGTCACATTCTACATAACCCTCTTTTAATCTAGATTAAATTACTTAATTTGTGATTAGGATGTACACCACTTAATCGATATTAGTGTCATATCCTCCATAATCTCCCACTTGCCTCTAATCTCTCATTAATTATCCTATTCTTGTGTTTGCACAACCTTAATCAAGGTCATTAGCCTAATTAGTACCAAGGTCAACTCTCCCTATCCCCCAAGGAATTTTTAATTCCTTTTTATTCAACCAAGGCTCTTCTCTTCCCCATGCAAGTTTTGGAAGGCTTGACTTGTCACTTTACATGTGCCAAGGACTTCTAGAATCCTGGAATTGTCACATCACCCACATGTGACAAATCTCCAACTTTTTGGAGACCCTCTCTTATCCACTAGATTCTTCAAATCATTGTGAATTTTTAATTCACTTTTATTCCTCCAAAGAATCTTCTCATCCCCCAAGGTACCTACAAGGTACTTGTCCTTCATCCACCTCATTTCCACATCAACCCACCCTAAGACATCTCACATTCCACATGTCAAGATGTGAGGGCTTATGAGTGCTCAACTCACCATAGTCCTTCATCTTGATCTTGTTGGATCAATCTCAACCTTTGAATTATCTAGAGAATTTAATTTATCCTATAAATACCCCCTCATTTCTCTCATTTGAGGGATCAATTCTTTTTGCTACCAAACTCTTGCAAATTTTCCATTTGAGCTCTCATCTCATAATTATCATACCTCCATCCATCTTGCACATCATTTTGCATATTCAACCTAGCTTGTCATTCAAGGAGCACACAACTCTTCAAGAATCAAAGGGCCAACCAAGGAAGGAGCACAAGAAAGGTATAATAATTTATCGATTGGTTATCTTACTTCTTTGCATCTTTATTTTCTTAGGCTAATCTTTTGAGGTGTCCTCTTTTATGTTATTGCTTTGTATTGCATCATTAGTTTTGTTTTGCATCTCATATTAGGAGTAGCAATTTAAAGGGATCACAAAAATAAACAACAAAAGATGAGGGTTTCATAAGTCCTAATGTTAACACTACTTCTAAGATTAATCATGAAAATGATGAAATACTTGGAATGGACCAGTCACTTAAACTAATTTATGTTCGACCTAGGCTATACCTGCAATCTTGCAGAAAACAATCCAATCTTCTAAGGTGTTAAATATTTTCAGGCTTTAGACATTCATTCAATAAGACTAAATGAATATCTACAATTGAAATAATCACATGAATATGAGGCATAGGTTAACCTTGCACAACATTCCCACAATCAAGAAGCTGCCCAAAGTATGAACTAGGGATCGTTACAACACTCCAAGCATTAAATCACAAACATTACTAATTATACTTAAGATATATTCAAACATTTCCAAGTGATTTAAAAGATAGAACAAGAACCATGCAAGATTATTCAATGCAAGAGAAGGCACCAGTCATAACACAATGTCTACACTTTATATTAAATCATCACATTTGCAACAATTCCAATCTATTACAGCACTTGTTTGAAATGTAAAAGCTAAATTATAATCTTCTAACATGCTACTCTATTCCTAAATCTACTGATTATAGGACCTCTGACTTCACCAATCAATAGAAGAACTCTAACATAACCTAATGATCTCAAAGATCCATCAAACCTTACAAATGAGGCCAAAGGCCATACTTATAGAAGCTGGCCCGTGTGAAACAAAGCTAGGGTTAAAAAGAACCTCAGCCACCAATCAAATCGGCCCCGACAACCAACAATAACTCGTCGTCCAACAATGAATGCAACAACGACCCCCATCAAGTTGATATGGGATCATACAAAGTCAAGGGAATGGATCCTCGAGCCACGTCCACCAAAAAGACTTCACCCACACAAAAAAAAACATGCATGAAAACACTAGCATGAATATGAGCCACTAATCAGATCCGAGCTGGGAAAATGAACGACTCAAATAAAAAAAAATAGGTTGAGCCCCTTCAGATCACATATGCCCACCATTAATGGTCACCAAAAAGATCAACCTTGCATGCAACAATGGGTCTCGTGATAGCAGACGCAAAGTGTACTTGACTACACTCACAAATCTTGCCAAATCTTCAAAGTACACCCAACAATCCTAGCTCGATCCAACTTGCATTCAAATGGGCCACCATTAATGCTCAATACATCATCAAAATCCAATTCGATCTAGAAAGTTCCTAAGGTAAGAGAATCAAGCATAAAACCTAGAGGAGGCGGAACCAAAGACAGGTGGAGGCGGAAGTGGAGACGGAATGGGAACAGGAAAGGAAGGGAAACAAGTGGAAGCAGAGGCAGAAAATGGACCAAAATGAAAACGGAAGGAAGATAGGTGGAGGCAGAAAGAAAACCAACCCAGGTGGAAGTAGAGGTGAAAAAGGGACAAAAAAAAAAATGGAAGGAAGATAGGTGGAGGCGGAAACAAAACCAACCTCGATGAAAGTAGAGGTAGAACGGGAATGGAACCCGAACATAACGAAACAACAAAGACATGAGAAGCTAAGCCAGAATGGGAATGGGAACCGAACTGTGAACTTAGTTGAAGTTCAAAGTTCTGCCCCATCCTAGTTTCGCCTCCGAAAAAACAACAGAAAAGAAATTTGAGGAGAACCCAAGGGCATAAACCAACCCCAAGGCCAAAGAGAACCAAAACAGTGGGAAAAATAAGAACACAAGAGGCAGAGCTAGAATGGGAACAAAAACTCAACTGTGAACTTCATGAAATTTAAAATTTAAGATCCATCTCGGTTCCACCTTCAATAGAATGAAAGGGGAAGTAAAGCAAAGAAAATACTAAGGGAGGAAACCAACCCTTAGGACGAAAATGAAAAAAATAAGAAGAAAGCCATGGAGCAGGAAGTAGAGCCGGAATTGGAATGGGAATAGAACCGAGAACTTAGCCAAAGTTCAAAGTTAAGTCCCATCCCGGTTCCACCTTTGGAAGAAAATAAGGAAAACCCAAGGGATAAAACCAACCCTTAGGACCCAAACAAAACATCAAGGTGAAAAAGAGAAGGCAAAAGAGGACCACCCTAGAGAGGACATATGCAAGACTCTAAAACCACCAGGAAATCAACACAAAGGCACCCAAAACCAAGGAAACCATCGAAGACCAAAACCCCAAGATTTTCAAAGATAATCACAAAAGAGGGGGCAAGCAACAAAAACAGGCCAAAAGGGCAGGCCAAGAGAGGGTCCCTACTTTCACTGAGGCGTGTGTGCAAAATTGCACAATAGGTTCCTAGGATTTCACACCCTCATTTATGGGAGAATACAGAATCACAAGAAAAGAAGATGAAAAGAAAAAGAAACCAATGGTCATGTCAACTCAAAACTTTGAAGAAAAATCAAAAACATCTAACTCTCCTAATCTTGAAGAAGATACAAGTTATACAATAAAATTTAATGAGATAGACTACCAACAACCACCAAACCCGAAAGAAATGGAAAAAATTTAAAGGAGAGGTTATGAACTTGTGAAGAAATTGGGTTATAAGGGTAAAGGATGTGGAAAGAAATAATAAGGTATTTGAGTTCCTATAGAGCCTATCATACAATAAACAAAGATGAGTTTTGGATATTTTCCTTCTAAAATCATGCAAGCAACAAATAGACCATCATTAAACACCGATACTATTATGTACAAGGTAAAAGTCAATCTCACAATGCAACATCTTGAATTGCTTAACATGGATTTAGTACCATCATGGGATCACTTTGAAGATGATGAAGCCTTGAAATAGATGCTAGGAATTTATGATAAACCATATACTCCTCCCAAGAAAAAGGTTACATGTGCTATGATTAGTACCAAGCTGAAAGATGTCGAAGGTGAAAGTAATGAGAATGATACAAATGCAGAAAAATATAATCTTGAATTTCCAAAGTCAAATTCCCTTCCTCTAGGGGATACAATTTACATACCATTGGATAAAACAAATAGAGAGAAATTTATTAAAATCAAAAAATTCTGCGATGATGAATAACAAGAAGATACCACAACCTTGCTTCATGACTTTCCCAAACTCTTTGCTTGGAAGTATTCAGATATTCTAGCAATAGATCCCAAGATAGTGAGACGCAACATTTTCCTTGTTGAGAATGCCAAGCCCATTTGATAAAATATACACAAGATGAAGCCTAAGATATATTTTCTTGTTAAAGGTGAACTTGAAAAACTCCTTGATGTTGGATTCATATGACCTATAGATTATTTTCCATGGATCTCAAATATTGTCATAGTCACAAAACCTGACAATCATATTAGGATGTGTATGAATTTTTAGGAACTGAATAAAGCATCTTTAAAATATGACTTTCCCCTTCCTAATATTCACATGATAGTAGAATCGAATGTGGGACATGCTTTGTTGTCATTCATGGATAGATTTTTGGGATATGATAAAATCTTCATCAACCCTCAAGATCAATAAAAAACAAAATTTATAACTATTTGGGGGACATTTTTTTGGGTTATGATGCCTTTTGGATTAAATAATGTGGGTACAACATATCAATGAACTATGACACTAATATTTATGATTACATACATAATATCTTAGAGGATTACATCAATTGAATTCTAGATAAATCATTAACAAGACAAGACAATGTGAATGTCCTTTGGAAAATCTGAGCGAATGCAAAAATACAACATGAGGTTGAATCCAAAAAAATGTGTATTTGGTGTAGATAGTGGAATTATTTTATGGTTTATCATGTCTCATAGAGGCATTGAGGTGGATACAAAAAAATATTTATGCTATCATCAACATGCCACCCCCTAAAAAAATCTCTCAGTTACACACACTACAAGGAAGAATTCAAGTTATCCATCATTTTGTCGCATCTTTAGTTGATTGCACATTACCATTCACACATATTCTCAAAAAGGATGCACTTTTATTGGAATGATGATTGTAAATAGGATTTTGAGAGTTTGAAGGAATATCTCGCAACTCCACCTATTTTACAACCCGCTATGAAAAAGAAACCATTTATAATTTATATTTCCACCTCATCCCATGCTCTCACAAAATTATTGGCTTGGTAAGATGACAATGTAAAGAGAACTCAATCTATTACATTAGTCAAACCATGATAGATTATGAGAAGCAATACAAAAAAATAGAAAAATAATGTTTGTCCCTTGTATTCACTACAAGTAAATTGCAACATTATTTATTGAATGGAGAAATACAAGTGACGACTAAATTTGACCCTCTAAAACATCGTTCTAATAAAAAATATTTATCTAAATGCCTAGCTAAGTGGGTGATGTTGTTGACTGAGTTTTACCTAACGTTTGTTTCACAAAAAGAAATTAAGGGTCAAGCGTTGGTGGACCAATTAGTTGATGCTTCTTCCCCTTTGAAATAACCTAGTAATGATGCTTTACTTGATGATAATGTAGAGGTTGAGAAATCCAATGCCACGGACCTCGAAGATCACCTACATGCAAATAAACTATCACAAAGAGGAAGAGATGGAGACAAAAAAGAAAAGGGTGCTTTAAAAGATAAAGTTTCATTAATCAAAGAGAATAATAATACAATGAGATCAATCCTTATGAAGTAGATCAAGAAACCCTAAAGTGAAACCTACAAAGGATGCATTTAATAATTAGAATAATTATTAAATGCCTACAAAATGCAAACTAATTTTATCTTAAGTGAAATAATAAAAGGTAACTTAATTAAATAATTAATTAATAAACATTTTACTCTAACACCCCCCCGTAAGATGAAGTTAAGGAGTAACTACAAACTAAATGCATAAAAAAATGCAACTACAAGCTAGAAATAAAACATGGGTCCTAACAACTAGGTCTAATCAAGTACCCAAGTACAATGAAATCTCTGTAAAGTGGAGAAAAGGGAGAAAACCTCATGGGAATAAAAATCCCCCCCAAAATAGAGAAAATAAAAGAATTAAATGCACTAATGAAAGAAGGATAGGAGGTGGATTACATGAAACCCCCCATAGATAACTTCTATCATATAAGTACATATACAATGGTCTTCATAGGAGAGATAGAAAGAGACAAAAAATCCTGCCCACAATGAAGAAACTCTTGTCACAATGGTCGACACCTGATGTAGAATCTGAAAGGAGATCTTGAAGTGGAAAATTATATTCCTCCCCTTGGGAAGAAATGGATCTGAAGGATGATGTCGAAGAAACCCTATGAAGAGTGATGAACCAATCTATCTGAAGATGTGTGCCATGATAGGATGTTCAAGAGTCTCTCTATCTAAACTGAAACATATGATGCCAAATCCAAATTCATGTGGAGAATCCTATAATGCAACCTTTGAATGCACGAACAATGGTGGGTGTACAGTGATAACCTGACTTCCAAGGTAGAGGATATGAATGTCCACAAAATAATCCTCCAAATCTATAATATAGGACTCCACAAACAAGACAGATATGTCTACAACATAAGAGTCCAAAGTAGCTATGTCTAGAAGATGAATGATGCCCTTTTCCACTGAATCAAGAAAAACAAGAGATGTTGTTGAAGTCTCAATCTAAAGAGTGGGAACATGAATATAAGTCTTTGAACCATCGACACATGCAAGACTTGTGATATACTCAAGCTCCTCTAGAGTATGGCTATCATAGGGTATAAAATCTACATTAGCAAGAGGGCTGATACAATATGCAGTGGGATCCTCTAGGAAGGGAGAGATATTAGGGTCTCCAAAAATCTCCCAAAGACATTGCCAAAGTTTATGAGGACAACGAATGTTAGATAAAGCACACAAAGTGTCAATATAAACACTACAACCAATAACCCCTACAATATGATCTTGAATAATAACCCATGCTAATAAACCCCTTAATATGTCTGGTGTAGGTATGAGTCCATACAAATGAGGAAAAATACCAAGCAACTTGAGATGTGTCAGGATGCCATGATGCCAAGACTCATAGTTGTCCTTATCTAGCTTGATCACATAAGGGTGAGTAGAAAAACCCATGATACTCACTCAAATAAAAAAATGAGATTTTGAAACTCTCAAAAATGATTAATTAGACTAACATAACCCATCCAATGCAAATAGATCCCTTGTAGGTGTCAGAATGCCCAAGTAATTATGAAAAGTGTAAGAACACACAAAAATAAATAAAATATATTTGGTAATTTTTTTTATCAAACCAGTTATAGATCTTGAAGGAGCACTGAAACACCTCTCCAATGCCTATTTGTTTTCTTAAAATGGAGTTTGAATGCAAACGTTACGCCCCCCCAGAGTAAAAAACACAAGTTCTAACTTTGATTGGAAAATACAGCAGAAATTTGGAAAAATAAAAAAAAATACCTACAACATTGGATCCAACTATGAATCAGCTTTCCGGTGATATCTCATTTTTGAAAATTGGAGATCATATGCCCATTTTACACCTGATTTACTGAAATTACTCCAAAAAAGCACAAGAAGGACCTCTAGAGCTCTCAGGGGTTAAAAAAATAAGCCCCTGGTCTAGTGAGTGACCAAGGGGTTGAGTGGGCGATGCTCGGGTGATGAGCTGGTAGTGCGCGGATAGTGGCCGACTCGCAGGCAACACTAGGTGGTGCACCGATGATGATTTGGTTGCTGCACGACCGCAACTAGCTGATGATGCCAACAATGGTGGGCGAATGGTGGTTGTCGGGTGGCCAAGTGGTGGCATGGCCCTTTTAAAATGGCAGCGTGGTTTTTGTTAAAAAAACTTTGATTTTTTTAATTTTTTTTACTTTTTTTCTATGTTTTAAAAAAAATTGCCTCAAAAGGCGTGCCCTGGGGCCATACGGCCTTAGGGCCAAATTGTTTTTGCCTCATAGTTCAACTGTGTCCAAAATGGATGAATGAACAGTCATTTAGGGGTTTTGGGCCATTGCGGACTCAATGGTGAGGTTTGTTTCGACTTAAAATGCTCCAATCAAATAGGTATGCCCTAGATTGAAAAATAAAACCCCAAACTGTCAAAGCTCCAAAAATCCTTCAGAAGCTAAACAGGAAGGAGTAGGTTTGGAGCTTTGATACCATGTAGGATTTGAGAAAGCTAACTTCACAGACCCCAAAGATCACCTACATGCAAATATCTTGTCACAAAAAGGAAGAGATGGAGACAAAAAAGAAAAGGATTCTCTGAAAGCTAAAGTTTCATTAATGAGAGAATAATAATACAATGAGATCAATCCTTATGAAGGAGATCAATAAATCCTAAAGTGCAACTTTAAAGGGATGCATTTAATAATTATAATAACTATTAAATGCCTACAAAATGCAAACTAAGTTTATCTTAAGTGAAATAATAAAAGGTGACTTAATTAAATAATTAAGTAGTAAGCCTTTTACTCTAATAGATAATGTGTTGAAAATTGAAATAAATACATGGGAATTATATTTTGATGGATTTAAGTGTTGAATAGTCTATGGTGTTGGGGTTGTATTAGTGTATTCTACAAGAAAGACTATTCCCTTGTCATATCGGTTAAATTTCCTATGTACAAACAACACTGTTGAGTGTGAAGCATTGCTCACTGGGTTACATTCTACTTTAATCTTCGGTGTGAAAGATATTAGGATCTTTGGTGATTAAAAATTAGTACTAAAACAAATAAATGAGACATATCAACCAAAGAATGAAAAATATCCAAACACAAGGATCTCACAATGAAATTATTAAATAATTTTGAATCATTCACCATTAAAAACATCCCATGAAAGGAAAATTGACATGTGGATGCAACGATGAGCACAATCTCTCATATATCACATCAAGATCCTTCAAAATATGTCACATTTACTATTCACCCAATCTTGAAACCATCCATCGATGGTAAAATTGAATGAGTGTTAGCAACGAATAAGAAAGACTCGAGTGAATGGTATGCTACAATATTCAACTATTTGAAAGATGGTTCTATTGTTTAGCCCACAACAATGAATAGCTGACATCGCTTGTGAAAACTAGAAACCAAGTGCATCATCCTAGCTAAAATATTATACAAAAGATCCTTTAATGGTATTTTTCTTAGATGTATTAACAAATCTGAAACCCCCATAGCACTCAAAGAGGCACATGCATGTGCTTGTGGAGGTCATTTTGGAGGTAGATATTTAGTGCAAAAACTCATTCTTATGGGATATTATTGGAGACATATGGAAATTGATTGCTTTGCATACATTAATAAATGTTTTAAATGTTAGTAACATAGCAATTTGATTCATTCTCCTATTGTTGAGCTCCATGCCCAAATTCCTATTTGGCCATTCTCATTATGGGGATTGGATCTAATTGGAAAAATTTCACCACCTTCATCTACTGGCCATACGTTTATAATCACAACAATGGATTATTTCACAAAATGGGTAGAAGCAATTCCTCTTCAATCCACAACTACTGATGTAACATGTCATTTCATATTGGAACACATTATTGGTGACTTTTTATTTCCTTCTGCATTCGTTTCAGATAATGGAACACCATTCAAGAACAATGATTTGAAGAAATTCCTCGACACATTTAGTATCCAACATTTCTTTTCAACACCCTACTACCCACAATCTAATGGCCAAGCTAGAGCAACTAATAAAACTCTTGAATAAATCCTAAGAAAAACAATCAATAAACATAACAAGGATTGGAATATGCAATTGCCATATACGTTATGGGCTTACCATACTAGTGTCATAAAATCAATGGGAACAACTCCTTATAACCTTGTATATGGTACCAAGGCGGTGATGCACTTGGAGTTAGAAATCCCCACATTAAGGATTACTCTTGAGGAGTTCATTGATGATGACACTTACAAACAACAAAGATTGCACCAGCTTGAGATGCTTGATGAACAACACATTAATGCTCTTAATCACCTCCAAGTTTACGCTAACAAGTTACAACATAAGCATAGTAATCATGGCATCCCTCATGTATTTATTAAAGTTGACTTGGTATTGCATGCAAATTAGAAAAATGTTAATGCCAACTTAATTGGAAAAGGAAAATTCAGTCCTAATTTGTTAGGACCTTACATAATTAGAAAAAATTATGGGTCCAATGTATACATGTTAATAGAAATAGATGGTACACCTCTCAAAGACCCTATCAATGTCGTGCATTTGTGCTGGTATTATGTCTAATCCCCTTGAATAGTATGAATGGTAAGTAGTGTTGTTAGAGCTACTGGATTATATTCCATGGGATTTTTCATCTCTTCATTTTTGAAAAGCAATTATTGTCTGTCTTGAACAATGAGGTGATTATTTAATTTCCTTAGGTCTCATGCTATTCAATTTTATTCTATATACTATGGTAGATTATATCCTTATAGGGATTTAATGTTCCTTAATTAAATCATAAGTGAGTTTAATTTAACATAACATACTTCATCACAGTGTTGCATCTAAGAGAAACTATAATAAGTTTTTGGTTAGATGACATAAAACATGTTAAATCATGGAAGCATTTATTAAATAATCTTACAAAGGTTATTTAATCAATCAAACTCACATTTAATATTCCAACACAAATAATAAAACAACAAGTGCTCATATATATATCAAATTTTTGTGTATATATCATCAAATATATAATACTATTGAGGCTTGTGACTACTAGATCACTCGAGAGCTAGTGGTTGCATCTATCTAGTAGTATTTTATTGGGAGACAATGGTGTATGACCATGATGACTATCTGTTGAGTGTACCAAGAGAAAAATATAAACCTCATATTTGTTCAAGGCCATCCTGATGTGCTCCTTCTATCTGATCTCTCTCCGCTTGTAGCCTCACTACCTCTACCTCTAGTCTCTCAAACTTTGCAGGGGTCTAGGATGACTATGCCTCTAGGGTAGCATGGGCTTAGTGGATGCATCTCCTCAAACTCTCATATGATGCCCATAGTCTGACATATGGCTTGAACAACTTTGGGTCCTGAACCACAATGGGTGGGGGAACATATTATGAGTCTATGGCCTCCTCATTAGTTTATGGGGCAACTATCTCTATAGTCACCTATCTATAGAGATCCCTAAATTCTCTCATAGATAATTCAAGATAGAAACAATAAAATATCAATACACATCATGATATAAAAAGACTAAGCACAAGAATGAAAGTATAACAATAAATAATATATCATCACCTATATCTCTGGTACGTTGTGAGAAATCAACCTTGTCCCATGAAAGAGACATGGAGGATGTGCTAGCCTCTCCATGGTTGTAGGTACTAGTGCCTGTTGTAGCCGTTGTTTGTGATCTAGTCATAGGAATGGGAGAGGAATCTCCTCGCTCATGCCTTGTCGGATCCTCATCTATTTCCTCACCACCCTTTCTCATGGACTGCTCCTCCCCGTCCTCCTCATCCTCATCCTCATCTTCCTCATCATCTCCTCCTTCTTGGCTATCATATTCAGGATCAACATCTATTGATGGTGTTTTATGCGCAACAACTGAAATAGAATATAGTATTATGTCTCTCTTGAAAGGTTGATCTCTATGAGAAAAGAGATAACCCCAAGGTCTCTCGGGTGTCAGGTCATGACAATGTAGTGGAACCAATTAGTGATAAATGTGAAAATGTTGGTAATCACAAAGGGACCTTAAAAAACAAGTACTGGAGACTCTAAACTTATCATATTTTTTGCAATATAACGATACTCGAATTCCTAGTTTAACCAAATTTCAAAGATGTAACAAAAGATAAAGGGTTTCAGAAGTAATAACATTAATATTACTCCTAAAATCAACAATACTAATGAGGAAGTTGTTGGAATGGACCAATCCCTCAAAATGTTTTTTTGATCAACCCAAGCTATACCTGCAATCTCACACAAAAAGTGTAAAATTATAAGGAATTAAAGATTTTTAAATCATGGACATTCATTCAATTGAATTGGATAAATTCCCACAATTGAACTAAGCACACAAATACAAGGTATAGGTTGACTTTGCGTAGAAAACCCACAATCAAGAAGTTGCCCAAAGTATGAAGCAGAGATTGCTCTAACACTCCAAGCATTAAATCACAAGCATCATTAAACTATTTAACTCTAAATCTAAAATGCATTCAGATATTCCCAAGCAATTTAAAAAATAGAATAAGAAAAATGAGAGATTAATCAATCCAAAAATAACTAAATGTCTTCACTTGTATTGAATCACCAGTAATAGCAACAATTCTAATGTTCTATATTACAAAAATTTCTTTAAACAATAAAACTAACCCCTCATTCTAACTTACCATTCTAGTATTCTATCTAATTGTCTAACTTATAGCTTATATCCTATTTTTCTAACCTATTCAACCAACAACCCTTTCCAACCAACCAACCTAATTTTCTCACCCTTACAAATGAGGAAAAATTTCGTACTTATAGAGAATTACTCCTGTGTGAGCCCAAGCTAGGGTTATAGAGAAGGTCAGCCACCAAAAAAATCAACCCCCACAACCCGCAATAAATTACCACCCTACATTGAATGCATGAGATGCCTTCCATAGATTGACCTAGGATCTCTGCAAATCCCAATTCAGATATAGCAAACTCCATAGGCCTCATTTGCCATTAATGCCCCACCCACGTGAAATAGAAGAACGACAACACACGTGCAACACAAGTTTGAATACGAGTCACTGATGAACATCTGAGTTGGGAATATGAATGATCCCAATCGAGTCAAACCAGTTTGAACTTTCCAATTCATGTCCACCTCAGATGAATGACCATCGAGTGCATTGACCTTTTGTGTATGGATGGGTTTCGCCTGCCTGTGACCATAATATGTACCTGACTATATCCTTTGGATCTCATAATATATTCAAAGTACACCCATCCTTCCTTCGACATTGACAACAACAACCTGCCCAATCCAATCTACTTTAAAAAGGGCCATAATTAATATTCAATATAGTATCAAAATCCAAGTTAATCCACCACAGTCCCTAAGGAAAGAAAACCACACAAAAGCCCAAGTGGAAGTGAAACCAAAACCAGATGGGAGCAAAAAAAAAACCAAAAAAAAAATGGAAACAAAATAGGTAGAGGTAGAACAAAACCGGTGGAGGTGAAACAAAAACTAGAAGAGAACGGAAGGAAAACCAAAATAGAAATGGAAACAAAACATGTGGAGGCAGCACCAAAACTAGTGGAGGTGGAACCAAAACACAAATAGAAATAAAATAGGCGGTGGTGGAACCAAAACTAGACGGGACCCTTTTCAAAGTATTGAGTTTAGTTCCTACCCTGATTTTAGTTCTAAAAAAGGAAAGAGGAGGACCAAAGAAGACCTAAGGCAAAGAAACCAACCCAAATTATGAAAACAATAAAACAACAAAGACGAGGAGGTGGAATCAAGCCATGAAATTTTTTAAGGTTCAGAGTTTAGTTTCATAATAATCGTGCCTCTGACAAATGAAAGAAAAAGGAAAACCAAGGAAAACCTAAGGGAAGAAACCAACCCAAAGGTCGAAGAAAAGAAAAACAACGAAGAAAATAAGAAGGTAAGAAATGGAGCCAGAACCAGAACTAGAATAAAAACCGAACTGTGAACATTTTTAAGGTTCAGAGCTTAGTTCTATCCTAGTTCTGCCTTTGACAGAACAAAAGAAACAAGGTCTTAGGAGGAAAAGAACAACTCCCAAGACCGAAAAAAAAACACCAAGGACAAATAAAAGGTGAAGGGAACCCACTTCGAGAGAGGACATTCGCAAGACTTCATAACCACTAGGAAATCAACACAAAGGAACCTTACAACCAAGACAAGCATTCAAGAATAGTGAAAAGTAACCCAAGCCCATGACCAAAGGACCAAAGCACCATAGACCAAAATTCCAAGATTTTCAAAGACAAGCTCAAAAAAGGGCAAGGCTACAAAAAAGAGCCAAAAGGCCTAAGAAAAGAGGGTCCCTACTTTCAATTGGGCATGTGTACAAAAGTGCACAACAAATGGCGGCTCCACTGGGGAAATGCTCTAGAGAATTTCAATGATAGACTAGAATCAGCCTAAAATCTCTACTTTCATAGACTAGGCATCAGGTTACATGTGGAAAAGGTTTTAGAAATCATAAAGAATGAATTTTTTCTTGTACTTGGGTTGAAGTGTGTTTGTATGCATTCATTTCCTTTTCCTTAGTTTCTACAAGGACCAAACTTAGTCTGATGAGGCTACATAAGGATTCAAACTATGAAATAAACTTGGATAGAGCCTCGCTTTGAGTTAGGAATCCATAGCCTTGATTATTTTATCACTTTGATCCTCCTTAGCATAGCTCTACTACCAGCTAGCTGTCCATAGCCCTGGTAGAGATACTAGGATGCCCCTGACAAGGTGAACATTTATTTTGATTTTCAACATTTTCTTTTCTTTTCTTTTGATATTCTCTTTGAGATCTTTTAAACCTTCTCTTTCACCTTGCAAGCAATGAAGCTCGCACTCAGGGATGAGAACCACAATGGAACTGGAGTAGAATATAATATTTTTCACCCAGTCAGACCTCACAAGGAAAATGTGCAACCTTGGAAACCTTAATATTTGTGTATAAGTATGAGATCCAAATATATTCAAGAATTTGACTTAATCAAGTGACTCTAATTCCAAGCATATGCATCAAATAAAGGGACTCCACTAGCTGACTCTGAAAAGATGATTGAAGTTTGTAAAAGAAATCCTCAAAATATCCCCAGCCAAGAAGCCAGTTATACAAATTCAACAAACCCAGAAGAAAGCCAGAACCCAAAGCAAGAGCAGAGAAAAAAGAAAAACCAACCAAAGTGAGCCAACGTAGAAACAAAACAATAGAAAGGAAACCTAATGTACCTATGTACAAGGAAAGAGCTATAAAAAGCTCAAGACTAGAAATAATGCTTCAGATACTACCCATTGAAAGGCAGTGGGATAGTTTCTCCAATGAAATATTTCAAATGGAAAGCATTATCTCCTAGAATCTCTGCAATCTAATAAGGGCCAAGCCAAAGTCTATCAAATTTTCCATGCTCCCCTTTTCGATCATGGGCTTTATCCCAGTAGAGAACCAAGTCAGATATTCTAAAGGCTTTCACCTTGTCTCTCATATCAAACCATCTCTTCACTACACCTTCATGCTTGGAAAAGTTTTCTAGGGCTTCATCTCTTCTCTCTTCAAGGTGTAATAGTTCAGCCAGATGAGCTTCATGCTTATCCTCCTCATCATAATTTTCTTTAATGAATTGCAAAGTAGGGATCTTTATCTGGATGGTAAACAAAGGTTCCAAACCGTACACTAACTGATAAGGAGAGGTTCCTAAGGATATTTTATGTCTAGTGCGATCTTCCCAAGGATAAACTATAAGCTGGGTGTGCCAATCCTTTGGGTTTTTCTCTAATAGTTTATGAATGACTATCAAAAAATTCTTATTAGAGGACTCAACCAACCCATTACCCTACGGATAGTAATTTGATGAAAATTTTATGGCAATCCCGTGATCATAAGCCTAGTTAAAAAACTTTAATGATGCAAAAGAAGGACCATTATAACAAACCAAAGACAATGGAAATCCAAAGCGATTAATAATACCTGACTCAATGAAATTGATTACCACTTCTGAAGTGCATGGTTTTCATGCAAGATCCTCTGTTCATATAGTAAAGTAATCAGCTCTAGTAAGAATATACTTGTGGCCCAGAGATGAAGGTGGATTGATTGGACCTATAAATTCCATTTCCCATTGTGAAAATGATTTTACCTCTATGATCGACTGAAGTGGAAGGGTTGCACATTTTTCCTTACTTTTGTAGTTTGACATACATGGCACATCCTCACATGGTTATGTGTGTCTTTGAATAGGGTAGTCCAATAATAGCCTACCCTCAAGATCTTATTTGCAATAGAAGGTGTTGAGCCATGGCTTATGCCATACATGCCATGAAATTCAGTCACCATTCTCCCAACTTCTTCCTTTCCTAGTCATCTCAAATAAACCCCCTCATGATTTCTCTTGTACAAGACAAATCACTTCATCATAAAAATTCCACTCTTCAAACATAGAGCTCTCCTTTGTGCTGCATTAATGTGTTCAGGTCATTTTTGGTTCAATAGATAGTAACTAATTTCATCATACCAGTCTCTTGGAGACACTTCATGGAGGTGGTATTGTTGGACTGTGAGGTCAAAACCCATCTCAACCATTTTCTTTGTCAGTCCTTGCCCTCTTACCAATTTCATGGGCTAGATCGTAATATCATACTCCTCTGCTCTCCATTCTCCCGAATCATTCTGCATTAACAATATCTTGACTGCTAGATCAAGTACTATAGCAAAGACCTTATTTCTCAAAATATAGTGTTTCAACTTCTTCACAGTTCAGACCAGGGTATAGGCTTGTTTTTCCACATTAGGTTATCTCAGTTTTGCATCCTTTAAGGAGGCATTCATAAAAGCTATGGGATGTTCATCATGTTGATCAAACTTTTGAGTTAACATTCCAACACAGGAGTGATTAGAAGAAAATGAGTATATGTAAAAAATTTTCACATAATCCGGACTTACCAATATTGGGGCTTCAACAATAGCTCTCTTGATTTTTGAAAATTCCTCCTTAGCTTCTACGCTCCATTAAAAAATTTCTTCTTGTTTTAGCATAGAATTCAAGGGCTTCACTATTTCTATAAATCCAGTGATAAATTTTATGACAAAATTAATTTTCCCAAACAATGAATTCATTTCCTTTTTTCTTGCAAGAGGTTGAATCTTTAGTATAGCCTCCACTGATTTTGGATCAATGGCAATGCCCCGATCTGAAATAACATGCCCTAACAATTTTCCCTTAGTGACTCCAAAGATGCATTTCTTTGGATTAAGTGAGATGCCAAAGTCCCTATACCTTTGGAATACTTTGCACAAATCTAATACATGCTCATCTCTCTTCTTAGAAAAACTATCAAATCATCCATGTAAATAATGATGCACCTACCAATGATGTCTTTGAAAGAAATATCCATTTCTCTTTGAAATGTAGCTCTGACATTGATTAATTCAAAGGGCATTCTTTTGTAGGAAAAAGTGCCCCATTTTGTAGTAAAGATGATTTTGTGACTATCCTCATATTGCACCATAACTTGGTTGTACCCAAAGTACCCATCCAGAAAAGACATCATCTAAGATCCATTGACAACCTGAAGTACCTCATCCAATGAAGGGACTGGATAATTGTCCATTTTTGATGCCTTATTAAGATTCTTGAAATCAACACATACTCTAATTTCTCTAATTTTTTTCCTTACTAGAACCAATTTTGTAACCTATGTTGAATGTATTACTGGGAATATTATTCATGTTGACAAGTTCTAGTAGAGCATTATTGGCCTTTGTCTTTTCCTGAATGGCTTACCATTTGACTTCAGGGGAATAGTATGTGTGATGATTGGATTTTCATATTTCTTTAAGTCATCATAACTCCATGCTACCATGTCTTGATAGGTGTACAATTCTTCAACAATTCCTCTCCTCTCCTCTAGACTGCACACTTTACCAAATAAGGACATTTTTGACACCATCTTGGGTCCCTGTGTTGTATGTTTCACATTGGCTACTGAGAGACTCTCTTTTGGCTTGTTGCTCCTGATCTTTTATCTTATCCAAATCAAAAATTAATTATAATTGCACCATGCCTCTTGTGATAGTGTTAGTTTTCAAGTTAATGACCCCTTCTAGGTCCATTTCAGCCTCTTGAGGTTCTACCTCATCAATCATCTGAAAAGAAAACACATCACAACTAGTGATAAAATTAAGAATATGCTTATCATCCTCAAATACCTAAAAATTGGTTATGTTTTCAGGCATTGAGGGTACTATAGTGATCTCCAAAGTGAAATTATTCAAACCTGGGAGTGATAAGGGTTTTAATGTCCTTGTTGCTTGTGCTATAGAATCAGTAGTTTGACTCTTCCTTTGGTAGATCAATTGAATTTTGAAGGCATAAAATATTTCAATGAGATCCCATAATTTGTGCCTGTAGTTGGTCATTCTTTTGTTATGGCATAAGTATTGTTTCCTTACTTGTTTAACTACCAACTCATAATCTCCAAACACTTGCGAGATCCTAACTTTCTTTATCAATATCATTAATAATCCATGGACCAAAGTGTCATACTCAGTTACATTATTAGTGCATTGGAACTAGAGTCTATCAGCAGAAAAATAGGTTTTACCTTAAGGGCCAATCAGTTCAAATCATGCTCCAGTACCATGTTTTGATTTGGATCCATCAAATCTCAATGTCCATCAACCATCAACTCCTAATTTCTTCAAACTAACCTTGTCCTTGCTACTACCCAAAGGCTCTTCAGGAGGCCTTGGGTTCTTTCCTTTTTTATCATTTTGAGCACTATGTATATCCAGCCTGTCAACTAGGTTTGGATTAATACATATTTTTACCCTCCCCACTGTTGTTTGGCACAGACAACATTCCATCTTAGAGTGAGGGGAATTGTGAACTCTACACCAATTAGGGAGAAACAATTCTTTGAAATTAATATTTCCATCAAATTGAAAGTGATCCTCCACACACTTTTAGATAAACTCTTGGAAATTATCCAACAAGTTAAGTTGTCTATCTTCTTGATCATCAAGTTCCTCAGTCAGATCTTGATGTGGATTCATCAGATAAGCCTTGCAACATAAGACTTCTTCTATCTTTGAAATAGGGGTGTCCAAGAAATAGTTCCCCATGCTGACTTCTGACACCAATATCTCATTCGAAGTATTATGATATTTAGTGATCACATAGTTCATTTTGGGTTCTCTTTCAATTATGATTTGATCAGGACTCCTTTCCAGGGGAGCCACATGCAAGAATGATTTGTGGATGTATATCCATTTAGTGCCTTGGTGAAATATTGACCTAAGATCAAACCTTAAGTGTCAGGAATATCTTCCACCTGAATATTAAGCACTTGTTGTACTCTAAGGCCTGAGGAAACTTGCATGGGGATCAAGTTTATTTATCCCACTATATTTACCTTTGTCTTGTCTAATTGGGTGACCTTCTTTTGAGAGGCTGTAGGGTAATACCTAGAGCCATATAGATAGAAAAATGCATGAAATTAGTAGATTATCTTGAATCTAGAATACAATTGTGTAGATTATTTCCAAGGAAAAAAACATAAATCAGAAAGGGAGGGGTTTCCATTTTTCCTTGGAAAAAACTCAACTGAGTGTCAACTTGTGCAACCTAGTTTTTATCCCTTTCTCTCCCTCTGTCTTTAGGTGATGCTTGAATTAGGCCTCTAGGTGACTTTGAACTAGGAGGCTTACCAAATAGCTCATCAACCACTACCCCTTATGGTGCTTGACTTGAATTAAAAGACCCTAGGACTATATTTCTGATTTCAAAAATAGAGAGACTCATCTTTAATTTCCTAAGTTCTTCAGTTACATATGCACCTATTTGTTCCACATTCATGTTAGTGTAGGTCTCCTTGGAATGACCAGCCTTCTTATCATTTGTTGTATCAACATTGCTCCCTTTTCACACCTCAAGTTGTCCTCCTTTTGCAAAGTATTGTGTTGGCACATGAGGGTGGGATGGATTATTACTGGCCTGTGGGTCTAGTGGAGTGGTAAATGTTTTTGGAGAAAAAGATGTAGTAAATGGGCCACCAGCTGGTGGATTCCTATTAGGCCTATTCCTTCAATCATACTTTCTTGTAGGTTGTTGGAACATCTATACTTCTTCAATACCAACTTCCTCTTCATCCAAGGGACCATTATCATTTTCAGTTCCCTCATTAAATAATTGAGATATTTCATCTTCATTCAGCACTTGTTCAACCTCGTCATTCTGGCTACTTGACTCATCCTCTTGTTCATTCTCTTCATCCCTCGGGAAAGGTGATGATTCAACACCAAAATTGGGGAATCCTACAAATTTGAGTGTACCAACTCTCGACCAGTGGAGTTGTTTTCAACTTCATACTGAAAGATGGAAGCAACAATTTGAAATTCAAAACAATCCAACTCAAATTGTTGGCTTGTCTTGTTAATCCTACACTACCTTGATAAAGCTACTTCAACAAGATATACCCCACTCAGAGGTTTACCTTGATTGGAAGGTTGGTCCAGTGAAGTGAGGACTCCTCTATTATTAGGCCCTCTATTCCATGGCGTATTCTACCTAGGTGGTTGTCTCCTTTCAAATACTTGTCCACCTTATTGACCTCTATCAAATTCTTGACTAGAACCCTTGCCTCTTTCAAAATTCTGATTTTTTTCAGAGTGTTGCCTTTGTGCAACATCCCGATTCTCACTATTATAATTTTATTATATGCTCCTTTGAGCATCTTGGAGTTGGATGTTTTGGTTCCTTAAGTAGGTTACCTCCATATTCAATTTATTCACTTGCTAGGTTAGCTCATCTAACCTTTCCTTATCAAGACTACTATAAGACACTGAATTTACATTGTTTGGGGGGTATCTTGACACTCCTCTAGGACTCACAGACTGATTAAAAAATTCTGAGTTCTATAAATATGTAGGGAAAACCATCTTGTGACTGTGGATGAAGGGGTTTATTGGCACCCTACTATAGATAACTAAGCATTAGGTGAGCCTGAATTATTGGATGACCTGGGTGTAGAACCAAAGGCAACTACAAAATGAGATTCATAATGGGAGTGTGATTAGTCAACGCCTGGTTAAGAGCTTGGACTTGCCCAAGGTGAGCAGCTAGTCCCAGAGATGGCAAGGGTCCTGAAAAGTGTTGTCTTAGATCAGTACTGACCTTAACAACCTCTGTATATGGAGTGAGAAAGGTATTTGGGGGATTATTTCTCCACTTAAGGAAGGTGGAGGTAAGGCTATCAAGGGCTTCAAAATAGGCTAAGGCAGTGACATCATCCATAGCATAAGGTGCTTGCAACCTAATATATGCATGGTGGAACCTATTATTGAATGATCCTATAGGATCATTAAATTCTCTCGTAACCATAGTAAACTACATGTAGAGCTCATTGGAACTAATAGGAATTTTAAACTTTTGTAAAAATGCGGCCTCAAGTTCAACCCGGTTATGAATGGATGTAGCTGGTAAATGATTGTACCAATAAAAATCTTCTTCTCTCAGAGAATAAGGGAAAATTTTACATGCAACATCCTCATAATTAATCCCTCTATCTCTCAGACAAGTTTGAAATGTCATAATATGCTCCTTTGTTGTTCTATTTGGATCACTCATGTGAAACTTAAAGCAAAAATGCTCAATTTTCTTGGGCATAACATTGTAGTTGTTGAAGGATAGAGGTGATAGGTTGTTTGAAAAGAAGGCCATTGGAAGAAGTGGAGGTAGTAAAGGTTGAGTGATGACTGGTTGGGATTGTTGAATGGAACCAGCCTTAAAATCGGATGAAGATGAGGGGGATGAGGGTGAGGATGGTGGAAATGATGGATTGGACGATGACTCCTCCCTTCTCCTGGTCCTTCTTGACCTAGTTGGAGGTGGAAGTTCTTGAAAATATTCTTCTTCTCCTAGGGTAGATTTGGTTCTCCTTCAGAGTCTCTTAGGATAAAGGGCATTTAGAAAATGCTCCAAATTTCTTATTCAGGGCCCTCCTTCTAGCACCAATCTTGTTGATGGTGTTTTCTACACAACAACAATTCAGATAGAATATAGTATTATATCTCTCTTGAAAGGTTGATCTCTTAGAGAAAAGAGATAACCCCAAGGTCTCTCAAGTGTCATGTCATGATAATGTAGTGGAACCACTTAGTGATAAATGTGAAAATACTATTAATCTCAAAGGGACCTTAAAAAAAAGTACTAGAGACTCTAAACTTATATTTTTTGCAATATAACAATACTTGAATTCCATGTTTAACCAAAGTTCAAAGAAATAAAAAAAGATAAAGGGTTTCAGAAATCCTAAGATTAATATTACTCCTAAAATAAACAATACTAATGAGGAAGTTCTTGGAATGGACCAATCCCTCAAAACTCAATTTTGATCAACCCAAGCTATACCTACGATATCACATAAACAATGCAATCTTCTAAGGAATTAAAGATTTTCAAATCATGGACATTCATTCAATTGAACTGGATAAATTCTCAGAATTGAACTAAGCACACAAATACCAGGTATAGGATGAATTTGCACAAAAAACCCACAATCAAGAAGCTACCCAAATTTATGAACCAAATATTGCTACAAAACTCCAAGCATTAAATCACAAGCATCATTAAAATATTTAACTGTAAAAATAAAATGCATTCAGATATTCCCAAGTAATTTCAAAGATAGAATAAGAACCTTGTGAGATTAATCAATCCAAAGAAGGTACCAATAATAACTAAATGTCTTCACTTGTATTGAATCACTAATAATAGCAACAATTTTGATATTATGCATTACAACACTTGCTTGAAAGAACAAAAATAACCCCTCATTCTAACTTCCCACTCTAATATTCTATCTAATTGTCTAACTTCTAACTTATTTTTCTAACCTGTTCAACCAAAAACCCTTTCCAATTAACCAACCTAATTTTCTCACCCTTACAAATGAGGAAAAATGCCATACTTATAGAGTTTCATACCATGCGAGCCCAAGCTAGGGTTATAGAGAAAATTGGTCACCAACCAAATCAGCCCAGATAGCCCGCAATATATTGCCGCCCTACATTGAATGCATGAGGTGCCTTCCTCAAATCTACCTGGGATATCTACAAATGCTGATTCAAATATAATGAACCCCCTAGGTGTCATTTGCCATTAATGCCCCACCCACATGAAACAAAAGAACAACAACACATTTGCAACACAAGTTTTAATACGAGCCACCAATCAACATCTAAGTTATGCATATGAATGACCCCGATCAAGTCAAACCAGTTTGAACTTTCCACATCACGACCACCTCAAATGAATGACCATCAAGCACGTTGACCTTTCATGTACAAATGGGTTTCGCCTATCTGCGGCCGCAATATGTACCTAAGTGTATCTCATGAATCTTGCAATATCTTCGAAGTATGCTCATCCTTCTTTTGACCTCAATAGAAAAAACCTACCTGATCCAATCTACATTCAAAAGGGCCATAATTAATATTCAATATTGCATCAAAATCCAATTTAATCCACCAAAGTCCTTAATGCAAGAAAACCATGCACAAGCCCAGGAAGAAGCAAAACCAAAACTAGATGGGAGAGGAAACAAAACCAAAACAAAAATGAAAAAAAAAAAGGTGGAGGTAGAACAAAACCAATAGAGGCGGAACCAAAACTAGATGGGAAAGGAACCAAAACCAAAATAGAAATGAAAACAAAATAGGCGGAGGCGGAACCAAAACCAGCGGAGGCGGAACCAAAACCAGACGGGATCGGAAAAAAACCAAAATAGAAACAAAAACAAAATAGGTGATGGCAGAACCAAAACCAAATGAGACCCTTTACAAAGTATTGAGTTTAGTTCCCACCCCGATTCCGGTTCTAACGAAGGAAAGAGGAAGAAAAAAGTAGACCTAAGGGGAAGAAACCAACCCAAAGGCTGAAAACATAAAAACAACAAAGACACAGAGGTGGAACCAGAATGGGAATGAAGCCAAACCGTAAAATTTTTTAAGGTTCAGAGTTCAATTTCATCCCAATCCTGCCTCTGAAAAATGAAATAAAAAGGAAAACAACAAAAACCTAAGGGAAGAAACCAACCCAAAGGTCAAATACAAGCAAAACAATGAAGAAAACAAGAAGGCAAGAAGCGGATTCGGAACCGGAATCGGAATGAAAACTAAACCATGAAATTTTTTTAGGTTGAAAGCTCAGTTCCATCTCAGTTCCGCCTCTGACAAAACAAAAGAAACAAGGTCTTAGGAGGGAAAGAACAACTCCCAAGAGCCAAAAAAAACACCAAGGAGAAACAAAAGGCAAAGGGAACCCACATCTAGAAAGGACATCTATGAGACTCCATAACCACTAGGAACTCAACACAAATGCACCTTACAACCAAGACAAGCATTCAAGAATAGTGAAATGTAACCCAACCCCATGACCAAAGCACCAAAGACAAAAATCCCAATATTTTCAAAGACAAGCTCAAAAAAGGGCAAGGCCACAGAAAATAGCCAAAAGGCTAGGCAAAAGAGGGTCCATACTTTCAATGGGGTGTGTGTGAAAAATCGCACAACATCCTCATCATAGTCTTCATCTATGAAATTTGTAAATATGTTTACAACCCTATAGTTTGTCTCCTCAGCTCTATCCTCTACATCATCTCCCTCATCTAAAAGTGGTTTTGCATCACCTATTATCTCGTCCATAGGAAACATGGGGGTTGGTTGTGATACTATCCACAAATCCTCATAGTCATCTATGGTACTGACGTCATTTGTGTCAGAGATTGAAGGCATGTCATGATCTAAATACTGAGATTTACTATGAACAACATCCTCTATAGTGAACTATATAGTATCACCATGTCTCTGATCACTCCACACTTATCTCCTAAAGGGTCATGCCTTAGGTGCTATTTGAAACATCCCAAACTACCACATGACCTAGTTGTAGTAGAAGGGATGTACTACATAATCTTGTCATCCAACCAAAAATTTATCAAGCTGTAATATTCTCATCTTACATGTGATCTGACCACTGAAGAACAAGTTCATTAGGTCTCCAAAGGGTCTCCTCCTCCTCCAAGTGGTCAAATCGTACTCTCTAAAAATTTAAATCACCATAATACCAAAACCATCATAGATGATAGCTGAAGGCCCAAGGATACCCAAAGGCTATTTGATAGATAAAGCTATTAGATTTCGTACAAGTGATATGCTCAAGGCACCAAACCTACAGAAGCATACAATTTACCATATTTTCCACCTCCCAATTTTTTTTTGACCAAGTTCATAATACAAATGAGCTAGGATATAGCTCCCCTAGGCATATACTATTTGGTGCTCTGCCATCCCTCCTATTAGGTGTAGTAGTCCTCCCCACCCATCAAGGATGAGCACTACCACAACTATCAACATCATAATCCATCTAACTAATGGGGCTTGTGAGTATAGAAGCTTTGCTAAGTCTATATGTGCCCTCACTCTCTCATCATGTATTGGTCCATCGAGGTAGTACTATGTGTCATATTTCATCTCATGGAATGTTTTCTCCACTCAGAATCGTACTCGCTCACCTCAAATAAGAACTTGGATTATGTGGTGTACATCCTCCTATGTGATCATCATCTCACCAATCAGTAAATGAAATATGTAAGTATCTGCGTCCTAGTGCTCTGCTAGCATCATCAACATCACATCATGGTACCCCATGGGGGACATGAGGTATGCCCAATAAACTCCAAAATTTTGTAATAACTTTGTATCCTCCACTAAAAGAGTGGGGGCCAAATATCTAAGTAGAATAATCTTTCTACCACCCAGACATTGATGTGAATGGGTGGGCACCTAACAGAAAAACAATAATATGTCCTATAAGTAGTCTAATATTCTCAATTTTTACATCAATAATCATAAAAGTGTACTAAATCTTCTCTAGTGTGCCTTCCTAAAGGCCCTAGACACTTTAGAACCCTTTTTGGACACTTCAAGAAGAAACAGGACCTGCAGCACATCCAGTCTTATAGGCCTATATAATCTTGTCTTCTCGACATATTTCACTATTCTTCAAATTCTATCAAGCTACAAAAGGTAAATGAAAAACTAGTAAGAATTTACTGCACTTTTTTTCTCTTATGTAAGTTAAAATTAGGGTTTTAACTACATTAGGATTAAAAAGTGCGTTTCATTCAAATCAGCATAATGGGTGCTAAAAAGCTTGTTTTTTACGTCATCTCTTGCGTTGGAATTGTAATTCCGCTCTTGACATCAGTAATCATCTATAATTATGTGGCATGGTACTTGGAAATCCCCTATGATATGAATTACCCCATTTGACATGGATAGATTGCTACCTTGATTCCACCTCCAAAAAGCAAGCGGAATCAAGGGGGGCATACATCTACCCTTGAATGTGATTTCTCAATAGAGATTTTCTAAGAGGTTTTTTTTTTTGACAACTAACTAATTCATCTTGCAGGATGTGGTTCCTACCATTGTGGTTTTATAGATAACTACAGTGGGGGCTTCATTCTCCTATGTCATTTTTAACTCACATGTGTATCCTTTAATAAAAAAAAGGTCATTATTGGATTCCTTTAGCTTACATATGCACATAACACCATATGGGTGCTAAACTGGGGGCTAAATGTAGCATAGAAAATTGTGCACTCTTGCAAAAAGAGAAGATTTCACACTTAATGTGGACCTATTTTGACACCCTTGTATTAATTACCCTTCAAAATCACCATTTATAGGCCCCTATGACCCATTATTTCAGATTCTAAGGCCCATTTCACTCAAAAATCATATAAAGTCTATCAAAATCCTGAAAAATCTAAAAACTCACCTCAAAAACTTAAGGTGGGACTCATTCACCACCTTGGGGGAATGATTCCCCTTAGGTGGGACCCATTCACTAAGGGTAGTGAATGAGTCCCATTTGGGGCCTTTTTCAAATTTGAGTGGGAATTCAAGTTTTTGATTAATATCGGCCTTTGGGATCTAAATAATGGTCAATTAGGTGTTGATGCCTTATTTAGCAAGCTTCTATGTCATTTTTATCAATATTTTAAGTTTTTTGAGCAAGTATTTTCAAGTATCAAGCATCAAGAATCTCAAATAAAGTTCTCACAAGATCATTCAATTTTCAAGAGAAAGTAAGGTTGAAGCTTTGGAGCAGCATTAAAGTATTCTTTTAGGTCTTCAAGCTCACTTTCAATCAAGATCTATCATTATCAAGGGTTGATCATGGATGCCTATGGTGAATCATGATGGATTCTAGGTTGGAGAGATGCAACTAGCCATCAAGTTGATCCTAAAGACTTGTTTCCTAAGTGATTCCATCCTCCATTATCAATCTACATTCAACCTAAGGAAGGTACAAGAATCATTGGGATTCGTTTGGGGTGATTGAAGATCATCACAAGTGAATAATTCATCTCTTCATTTCCATTCTTGCATGATATTATTTAATGTTAGAATAAGATTGCATCATGCTTCAAATTTCCTAGTCTTGGACACAGTTAAGGCTAGGGTTTTCATGCATATTTCATTTTCTTTAACAAGGTTTAGTTTAAAAACTAGGGGATTGACCAAGGCAAACCCCCCATTTCCAAATCAAATCAAATTATGTTTTGTAGGTATTTTTGACAGGTTCGGATCCAAAACTCAAGATGGAAGGGAAGGGCGGGTATTGAATTATAGATGAGATTTTTCAAATCCTAAAAAATTTGAATGAGACTGATTCATCAAGAGTGGTGAATGAGTCCCACTGTTGATTTCTATGAAATCCAGTTATAGATATTGATACCCTTTTTTCTCAAAATAGATTATCGCACATGAATCTAGATTTGGGAATAATTTAGCCAGGTTGGTGAATGAGCCCTAGTTGGTAAAAAAGTCAACATTTCTAGAATTTTAGAGCCATTTCTAGTCCCTTGGAGGTTTCCAAGTGCACACTTTTCATTTTTATTCTCCTATTCTATTTTAGTTGCATTTTTAGGGAATTTTCTAGATCATTTTGCATACTACATTGAGGTTTCAAATATTTTCTTTTCCAAGTTTACATTCAACCCCTTAGGAAATTCGCTTTTCTAGATTTCAATATGCTTTGCATTGAAAACTCAAGGTTTTGTTCTTGACTAAAACACCCAAGAATAAAATTGACCTTTCTCCTTTTAGGTCTAAAACCCTCAAATCCCTAGAGGGAGGCCACCATTTTATTCGTTTCAGTAGTGAATAGTGTTTTAACCCTATTTTGAATGTTTTGAGGTAAATTTTCATCTTGGGTAATTGTGAAAAGTGATTGAAGACACAAAAAAAAATCTAAAAACATTTTTGGTTATGGAGTGTCCATATATTATGTGAATAGTGTATGTTTGAGTCTTATTCAACCCAATTTCCATGGGTCTAATCACAAATCGAAAACACTTTACACACATCAAACAATTCCTAATCCTAAGGTCAATTGACAATGGAAGTAAATCTCAGGCCCACAACTTGGAATCTCCTTTGACTCAAATATAGGAACACCTTAATGGGTGTATACACTCTTGTCTTTGTGAGAGAGGAAAGGTAGGGGCCTTTAGGACTTGAAGGATGACCCAATCACCCTCTCCCTGAAAAGGTACAAGTAGCTTATGCCAAGCTAGGGATTTATGTCTATCTCAAGGGAGCCATAAGGTGAGTAACTTTAGGGTGTGATGCACATCCCTTATAGTGAGAATGACACCAAAAATAACTCAATCAATAGGGTGGGCCTCTAACTAATGGTTCCTAGTCACTACTTAGGGACTTAACACCTTCCTAGTGCCCAAAAATCCACTTAAGGCTTTAACCAACCCTACTTGGGGCTCAACTACCTCACATAAATGTGGGTATCTCCCATTTTAGATTGGAACTATTGACATGGTACTCACCAATATGACCTTGGCTTTCGCCTTAATCTTTTATATAATAGCCCAAGGGAAAAACCACTTTGGTTTGTAACCCTTAGATTTATCATTTATCTAAAGGAAGAACTTTCTAGAAAGGTTACACAAAAGTGATGCAAACAATGCTTTTGATCTCCAAGATCATATGAAAATGCAAGGAGATAACATATACATATATTTGATCATACTAGTAAATTTCATTAACCTTAGAAATTGAAATGTATCATGTGAAAATGAGAGTGTTAAAGAGTGTTTTTATTCCCAATATCATAAAAAATATGAGGGAAGAGAATACACACCCCCAAACACAAACAAGATCACCAAGCAAAGCAAAAAAATGTTATTTTTAAGCCTAAATTGAAAATGTGACAATGGGAAAACACTTTTTCTTTTTAGATCCCAAATATAAATGTTCCTACTTTAAAAATTAAAAACAAATAAGATCCTAAAAGAATATGGATTAGTAGTCTCGATAGTAATATCTTCTCCCAAGGAATGTCACAAGCTAAAAACCAAGTATTACTAACACCAAACCTCTACCCCACTGAATAGAAAATGTAGGTAATAAAAATTCCAAATTTAACCCCTTTTTAACAATAAAAGGTAGATGTAGCTCATTGTGTCACAAATGTGGCTCACTATACTAAGAAAATGTGACAAACTAGATTGTGACTGTGATGGAGTGTCTAAATAGATGTGGCTCACTATCATGCATATGAGTTGCACTATTTGAAAGATGTTGCACACAATTTGAAAGATGCAAAATCACTCAAATCTGGATTTTTTTTTTAAATACCTAGATAGAAATAATGCAAGTAATCTATCAAGATGGGATAATCAAAACTAGAAACTTGCAAAATGACCAAAAAACACAAAATAGATAGATTTAATGATTTCCCCTAACCTTAATAGATGTGGAACACTATCTCACAAATGCATCATGTTGTACTTCAAATGCATTGTTCCTTACCAAGATTATGGCTCAATGTCACACAAATGCATCGTTCTACCATGCAAATGCATTTCAAACTTGAAAACTCAAAATTTATCACAAATTACTTTAAATATAGTTAGTTCACGTTGTTGTGCAATTTTTACACACATGCCCCACTGGAGGCGGGGACCCTCTTTTTCTTTTGCATCTCTACACCTTGGCTTTGTCAATTTCAGTTTTTCTCTTCTTGGGATGTTATTTTGGGATTAATTCAAGACTTGGTTTGATGAAGGCAATATTCTAAGGCTCAGGGGGCTCTTCACTTGTCTTGAAAATTAGAAATGGGGATTTTCAAGTGAATTTTCAATGTTATTTGTAAATCTTTTTGCACCAATGGATAAAGGATGAAAAATTAGGCAAAGTTGCTTTTTGAACTTTTCAAAAATTCCTTCTAGGAAAAACGTTATGAGGTTTAGGGGATTTTGACCTTGTTTGGAATTTTGGAATTTTCCTCCTTGAGTGGAAATCCCCGAAAATTCCTTCAGGCCCTCAAAATCCTGAAATTTCCTTTTTTAGAAAATTCCTTCAAGCCCTTAAAATCTTGAAATTTTCCAAAATGGAAATTTCCTTTCTGAAAATTCCTTCAAGCCCTCAAAATCCCTAAATATTTCAAAATGGAATTTTTCTTGAAAAGATAACTTTTTCCCAAATGCAATTTAAAAAAAAAAATTCTAAAAATTGAAAATTTCTGAAAATGGAAAGTTTCCATAAAGAAATGTAAGGTATTTTTTTAAGGGCCAAAATTGTATTTAAATTTAATTTGGATTGGATTTTGACATGTGAGCTACTAATAATGATATCTATTTTTTAGGATTAAATAAATCAAAAAAGGGGGTCTTGCATATGGATTCGTGCCAAGAGGGAAAATCTTGAAAAGTTCAACTCAAATATTAAAGTGGGGTCTGAATAAGAATCCATGCCACCGGTTGTATACCAATTGGAGAGGTGCATTTAAAAAGGAAAGACATGTGAAGCTATATTTATCTCCAATGAGGATTTTCTCAAAATTATTGTCATTGGGCCATAATGCAACTGAATGCAATTGATTGGATGATGATGTACCATGAGCTCTCAAATTAAATGTAACAATTGGATGCTGCTAGAAGTGTAATCTATGCCATTGGATGAATTAAATCCTAGCCACTGATTAAAAATGTAATTTTCTATAAAGATTCAAAATGTAATTTTCTATAAAAGGTCGGTGTCTTCTCATTTGTAAGGGATTAGACTAGGTTAGAAGAGCTGATTAGAAGTTGTAGAAGGCTAGAATTGGCAAGTAGATTTCAGAAATTAGTTATAGGAGAGGAGAGAGACTGGAAATTGTTATGTAATGATAGAGAAGTAATGCAATTGAGTTGTTGATTTGGAAAAATTTGTATTTTCCTTTGATAGTTTATGGTTTCTTGTTCTTAATTCTTAGTGTTAGATGTTAGATGCTAGTTTTTCAGTTCTTTCATGTCAATGGTGAAATGTTAATGATGTTGATCGATCTTCGGTCCATAATTTTAGCAGTCTTTTTATTGTAATTTTTTGTGTAAAGTTAGTCTCAGCCTTATTTTGTGCTAAGTTCAACTGTGGATACTTGTTTACATTGCGTCATTTATTGGGTATGTGGATGAATGTTCATAGTCTGAAAATCTTCAGTTTCCTTAGA
Source organism: Sequoiadendron giganteum (assembly GCA_007115665.2). Classification (NCBI taxonomy): domain Eukaryota; kingdom Viridiplantae; phylum Streptophyta; class Pinopsida; order Cupressales; family Cupressaceae; genus Sequoiadendron; species Sequoiadendron giganteum. The sequence goes on along the minus strand of VCHN02000014.1, from coordinate 82,197,349 downwards.
AGATTACACCATTTCTATGAAGTTGTGGGCTTGTCCTTGATCAAGTAGAGATTGTTTTTATTGGGGATCTATCCATTTGTAGCATTCATCATTGTTGTGATTGATCTTAGGTGTTAATATTAGGATCTCTCTAAAACCCTTATCTCTTTTGTTGTTTATTTTGAATTTGGGTTAGTTTTAGGTTTGAAAGCATCACTCTATTGCTACATCTGATGAATATACACTTCCAACATTGTTCATTTGTAAGGCCTCTTGTGATTACTGACATTTTCACATTTATCACTGAGTTGTTTTGTTCCATTTTCAAGACCTGACATTAGAGACCTTTGGGTTATCTCTTAGTTGATAGAGATTTACCTTTCAAGAGAGAAAGGATATCATATTATGTTTGAGTTGTTGTTGTTGTGCAGAAAACACCATCAACACATGTTAGATTCACCAAAGTAGAATAGGCTAAAATAATGGGATAAGGAATGAATCAATATTACCAACCACCAAATACATAAAATTCAAACCATGATGACCCTAGTCCAACAATGAAGAAAAAATGAACATAAAAAAAATATATAATCAAGCAATATTACCATAATTCCTATGCCATGGTTGAATCACCTTCATTTCTCTTCTCCATTTTTCTTTATATGCTTTCTTGCCCTCATATTTTTAGTATGCAATAATGAGCATAGTGATAATGATAGAAAAATATTGAAGATAGTAGTAGTTGTTGTTGAAATGAAAGGGATAAGTCTCATTGTGATATTGCTATTAGGATTTGACCATGTAGTTTTATGAGTCAAAATCATTGACCCATGTTTCATGAGTAGTGGTTCAAAATAATCCATCTGTCATGATAATGAATTATCCACTTACCACTCATTGCATCTAGGTGATGCTCATAGAGGTGAAGCACTGGGCCTTTTTAGGAGGTCACCCATCCTAGTACTACTCCAGCTCAAGCACGATTAACCATAGAGTTTTACCCAAGGTCAAGCCCACTTAGCTTGCAACCCCATTTGTAAAACCTTCAAAAAAAATTATTCCTTATGAATAATTCATTATAGATCCCCTTTAGCTCATTAATTGATAATTAGGAGATATTTTCTATAGTGTGTCAAATTGTGATATTTCTATTAGGATTCAACCATATAGTTTTAAGAGTCAAACTAATTGAACCATGTTTCATGAGTAGTGGTTCACAATAATCCATCTCTCATGATAATTAATGGTCCACTTATCACTCATTTCATGCAGGTGATTCTCATAGAGTTGAATCATAGGGCCTTCTAGGGAGGTCACCCAACCCAGTACAACTCAAACTCAAGTGTGCTTAACCATGGATTTTCCCCCAAGATTAAGACCATTTAGCTTGCAACCCCATTTGAAAAACATTCAAAGAGTTCTAAGTGGACCATTCATTATCATGAGACATGGATTATTTTGAACCACTACTCATGAAACATGGGTTAATGAGTTTGACTCATTAAACTACATGGTTGAATCTTGATAGAAATATCACAATTTGACATGTTGTCAAAAATATCTCTTATCATTAGATGAGCTAAAGGGGCTCTATAATGAATGGTTCATAAGGAAAATCACTTGTTGGTTTTATAAATTGGGTTGCAAGCTAAGTGGGCTTAAACTTGGGGAAACATCCATGGTTACGTGTGCTTGAGCTAGAGTAGTACTAGGATGGGTGACCTTTGAGGAAGGCCTAGTGCTTCATCTTTGTGAGAATCGCTTAGATGCAATGAGTTCTAAGTGAACCATTCATTATCATGAAGTATGGATTCTTGTGATCCACTACTCATGAAACATGGGTCAATGATTTTGACTCGTAAAACTACACTATTGAGTCCTGATAGTAATATCATAATTTGACACGCTGTGGAAAAAAAATCCTACTTATCAATTGGTGAGCTAAATGGGCTCTAAAATGAATGGTTTATAAGGAAAAAACTTGTTGAAGGTTTTTCAAATAGGTTTGCAAGCTAAGTGGGCTTAACCTTGGGGGAAACCCCATGGTTAAGCATTCTTGAGCTGGAGTAGTATTGGAATGGATGAACTCCTAGGAAGTCCCAATGATTCACCTCTATGAGCATCACCTAGATGCAATGAGTGATAGGTTTACCATTCATTATCATGATAAATGAGTGATAAGTGTACCATTAATTATCATGAGAGATGGATTCTTGTGAACCCCTACTCATGAAACATGGGTTAATGAGTTTCACTTGTAAAACTATACGGTCGACTCCTGATACCAATATCACAATTTGACATGTTGTGGAAAATATATCCTACTTATCAATTGATGAGATAAAGGGGCTCTATAATGAACGGTCGTAAGGAAAAACAATTTCTGAAATGTTTACAAATGGGGTTCAAGCTAAGTGGGCTTAACCTTTAGGAAAACTCCATGGTTAAGCATGCTTGATACAAAATAGTACTAAGATTGGTGACCTCTTGAAAAGGCCTAGTGATTCACCTCTATGAGAATAACCTAGATGTAATGAGTGCTAAGTGGGCTTAACCTTGGGAAAAACTCAATGGTTAAGCACGCTTGAGCTAGAGTAGTATTGGGATGGGTGACTTCCTGAGAAGGCCCAATGCTTAACCTCTGTGAGCATAACGTAGATGTAATGATTGGTAAGTGGACCATTCATTATCATGAGAGAGATATTCTTGTGAACCACTACTCATGAAATATGTATCAATGATTTTGAGTCGTAAAACTACATGGGTAGAATCTAGATAGTAATATCACAATTTGACATGTTGTGGAAAATATCTCCTACTTATCAAGGGATAGTTATATTTTATAGAAAACCAAAGGGCTAAGATTGAATGATAAAGATCAATGGATGAGATTTCTTTATGAAGCAAAGAAAAAGGGTTAGGGAAAATTAGGGTTTAGTTAAGGATGGACGATGGAGATTAAAAGGTAATAAAACCTTATCAATGGTGGAAATTAATTGAGATGAGAGATAAAATTTGGCATAGAAAAAGAGGTGGCTAGAGTAAATTAAATAATTATAAATTATATAATTTGGAGGGAAAGTGAATAATTAAATAATTAAAGCAATTATTTAATTATACAAGAAGAGAGAAAAGCTGATTTTTTAATTAGATAACAATTTAATTACAACTAGAGGCACAGGACAAAATATTAAATAATTAAAATAATTATTCAATAGTGGAGTGAAAAGTGGAAAATAATTAAATAAATAAAGCTTATTCAATTATGGAGGAAAAGGCTAATGAATAATTAAATAATAAAAATAATTATTTAATTATATTGGAAAAATGAAATAAGATAATAAAATAAAGATAATTTATTTAACTATAGGGAGAAGGGGGCATTAGTGATGTAATTAAAGAAATATTAATTTATTTAATTAATAAAAGAATAATAAAAGAGAAAAGTGAATTAATTAAATAATTAAATTTATTTAATTAATATACATATTAATATATGGGCCCCATGCTCTTTGCTTAAAAATAATATTTAATTAATAGAGGAATATGAATTTGGACAATAGTCAAACAATTAAAATTATTCAATCATGTGGGGGAAGAAGTGGAAAATGATGCTCGCAGGCCTAGAATATTTTTCACTGACTACACTAAATTTATAAAAGGAAGATACATACTAGAAAATTTCATCACAAGCTAGGAAGCCATGCAATATGCAAGACAATATAAGCACGATGCTACTATGCGCCTACTTGAATTTGAAAAGGCTTATGATAGAATGGAGTGGCCATTTCTAAGAATGAAATTAAAACCATTTGGTTTTCTAACTGCCTTCTATAATATGGTCAATACACTACTAAAAAATATTGAAGAACAAGTGGATGTTAATGGGTCCCTAACGAGATAATTCTCACTAGAAATTTCAATCAGGTAAGACTACCCACTAGCACTTGCACTTTTTGTAATAGCACTAGATGTTGTCCACTATCTTTTAATGGAGTTTGTAGCACTAGAATAAAATTGCAAACAAGATTTTTAATCTAATAAAATCATACATACTAATCTACATTAAACAAAAATGAACAAGGAAACTAAATGAACATAAACAAGAATGATCTCACTCAATATCTATATAAATCCTTGAATGACCTTGATTGCAGTTCTCCATTTTTTCGTTGTAATATAATTGCCCTCAAATTTTATCAAAAATGAAAATATGGCCTATTGACTATTGACTTAGTAAAATATCCAAGATTAAATAAAAGCTTCCTAAAATTATATCAATTTCAGGAGGAGGAATAATGACAATGTCAAGTCATAGAAAATTGGTTTTTGAATGATCGACTTAGATTCAAAAGATAGATTGACGATTGAGATTAATGAATGTCTTGTGATAGAGCTATGTTTAGTTAATAACACAAGTGAGAAAGCCTGCATGATAAAGATTAAATTAAATAATAATTTAATCTGGTGTTGAGACTATTCAAAAATCAGAAGAATATAGATTGTATGTGAAAGATAAAGAAGAAAAATTATGTTTGAATGCACGAATGAATTAATTAATTAAAGTTATTTAATTAATAATAGTTTGCATGCAGAAAAATAAGACTGACTGATTTAAGATATAAAGTGTGTTTGCCAGGAATAAATTAGGAGATAACTGACTTATAAGTAATTAGATAACTAAGAGATTATCTAATCACAGAGGAATATTCGAGGATAATTATATTTATGAATTAAATGATTATTTAATTCAAAATTCAAAATTTGAAGATTAAATTAAATAAAGATTTATTTATTTAATTGACTGTCGAAAAGGTTATTGAATAATTAAAAAATTTGAAATGAATATTTAATTATAGTCAAAAATATGATAAAAGATAAATTAAATAATAATTTATTTAATTTGGAAAGATGATTAATTAATTAGTGATGTAATTAAATAAATAACATTTATTTAATTAATCAAGATTGAATAAAGGTCATAATGAATTAATTAAATCATTAAGGTTATTTAATTAATAGATAATAGGTGACTTTAGAAAATAATTAAAGAATTAACATTATTTAATCATGACCATGAACATTAGAAATATGTTGAAAATGGTGTTGTAGGCCTAGACCAATTTTCAGTGTCTACAGTTTTCCCCTCTTTGATACAATGTCGTTTTAGCCTTTGTGTCAAAGATAATTATTTAAAACATGCCCCAATTGTTCCGCGATGTGAAGTAGGTAAGGGTATGCCCCTTCGAGAAAAATGACAATTTTTGAATTTTTTTTCAAAATTTAGGAAATTGTCCTGATTAGGTAATTTAATAGCCATAAGTTCGATGGTTGTGAAAGAAATTGATTTCAAAGTGAATTGATAAGTGAAATGGATGATAGAAGTTGGAAAATTACACATCTAGTACAAAAGGGTTGAGAAAAACCCTCCAAAACCCTAGGTATAAATAGGATTTGGGTTGAAAAATCAATTCATTTGCACCCTAGAATTTAGAAAACCTTGATTTTAGCTTTGATATTGTAGTGAAGATGTCTCCATTACCATATAGAGAGCATCATGAATACCGCATTCGAACCTTCAAATGCTCAACCGATTCAAGACCCCCGGTATGTACCCCTGAACCATCTTTTGAAATTTTGAATTTCATGCTTTTTTAGACATTTAAAGTTCTATTTTCATATGCATTGCTTTAGAATCAACACATACACGTTCGTATGCGATGCATGTTCTCGCAAAATGAAACATATGTGCTAAGACGTTTAGGTCATTTTAGGTCATTGTAGGCAATCAATGCATTTGAATTTTTTTGCACCATATGTGTATGATTGCATCACATTTGCTATTGCTTGTTTTGCATGTAGGTTCTTGCATGACATATGTTTAAATGCACTACATTTGGATGATAGGTAGGATAGTAATAATGCACCGCATTTTCAAAGAAATGACGCATATGCATGATAGGATAGTTTGATTGGTTGTGTGAGACATTTGAATTAGAGCAGTACATCTGCATGTTTATACAACACATTTGAGATTATGCACTGAATTTGATATTGAAATGATGCATTTGACTCTCAAACTTTTGAAAAAAATTGTGATGCAAAAATTAATGTTCTATTTTTTGTCACAAAGTATTTTGATGCATTTGAAGGTTGTATTAGATCTGATATACACCCAAGATTCGAGGCTAGAAACCTATGAGTTGTGAGATTAGTTATAGAGTGTCGAGACACTTTTGATATGGAGGTTAGGGCTGCACCATGCCCACTATTGGGGAAAACAGAGGTATATCAATTGCTCTATGTGAGAGGTGGCATTCTCAGACCTCCTCTTTTCATTTGCCTAGTGGAGAGGCAATAATTACTTTAGAGGACATGTATAGGATATTGAGATTGCCCATTAGGGATGAGAGGGTGTTATATGATACCCAAAGAGGATATAGTGAGATTACTAGATTTTATGTTTATGATGATATTAGACAGATTGGCATTGAGCATTATGAGATTAGATGGTATTTTCTGGTTGAGAGGTATGAGAGGATTGATTGTATGTTATGTACATTGATTTTTGGCATTGTTCTTCTTGACCATCAAGGTGATGGTTTTCCTGTTGGGTGGGGGTAGATTTTGGTGGGGATGGTAGAGCATGAGGTAGTATATGCATGGGGGCCCTATTTACTAGCCATGTTATATTTTCATTTACATGATATTTCATATAGAGACACACAGTCGATGAATACTAGTACCACCTTGCTTATGATCTGAGCATGGGAACACATTGTTATGTTCCATCCCCCACTGACCTCCTATTTTGATGGTAGATCACCATATGTTTTCCATTATGTGGGGAATAGTACCCAGAGTCATCTTGGCAACATTGGTTATTAGATACATGCACTTGATACTTTGGTTCAATTTATTTGGAGACTGTACATGGATTGTGCTTAATAGATAGATGAGGATGAACATTTTCCCTTTTTTTGATAGAATTAGTATTTTATTGCAAGGACTATTTCGAGTGCCCATATTATTTAGAGGCACCTTCAAGATCAATTTTTGAGATAGTTTAGGGAGGTTCAGAATGAGCCTCGGGGGTGAGCTGAATTTGCTCGATCGTCAAGAGAGGTTCCATTGTGGGGGCCTATGATTCTAGTAGCTACAATAGAGGTAGATATTCAAGCTTTACAACCTATGTAGTGGGGTTGGAGGGGTGGGGTTGAATATTGGGGTACTTGTTGATGGTTAAAATGACACAAACAACATTAAAACAAAATATTTCTACTCTATTTCTCCTGAAAAAGAAAGACTACATGTAGTGGCCTAACTCCCAAGGTCCTGGTAGTTGGTTCTCAACTGTCTAATGTCACTCAATTGGTTCATGCAACTATAATATTCAAGGGGCCTGTGCTGGTAGCAAAGGATTCAAGCTATGACTCTCTTTATCAAAATAGTTCCTATAAATCAATGGGTTTTAAATAAAAGAAAAAGATAGATCAAAGGGGTAAATCAACAAGTATGAATTAAATTTATCTAATATCCAGACATATACTTCTAACAATGAATGTTTTCTCAACCAATCACAAAAACCATAGCATGACACAACCCACAGTATAACTATACCATCGTATACATCTTAGGTGCTAATTCAATTCCACTATTCGCATATCACAAGTATTTCCAAGATTTCAAAACAACACACACTCATTCATCATCAAAACTATAGATCAATAGACTTCAATAACTTTAATTCAATGACAATTTAACAAGATAATCTTTAAACCTGGTTTCTTCTAATGACTTTCATCACATAAGAAACTATCATGCTTCAACACGATCACTGGCATTCAGGTGGATTATAACTCATTAACCTTATCAAACAACACAATTCAATGTAAACTCCATATTTCGTAAACCTGCAATTCTATTAACTATCAAAAGATCTAGTACAATGTATCTCCACAAAACTCTCTAAAATTCTATCTCCTAGCACTAGGTAAGCCAATCCAATTCTCAATTAGCTGACCCTTACAATGTGATACCCATCTGGTATTTATAGATATACAAAAGAAGTTCAAACTTCACTTCTATCTTAGGATTTCCACCTTTTTAGGAACAATCAACTTTCTTGGAAACTCATATCAACTTTGATCTTGAGTTCTTACATTAGGCATTCAGTTTGATCTAACAATAGAAGATAGAAAATAGAAGAAAAGAAGTCATGCACCCTTAAGACTATCAGTGTTGCATGCATGCAACATGCAAGGAAGAAGATCATCATTCAGGCGACATGCAAGGAAGAAGAACATCATGTATGCAATATTTTATGCATGTGAAGATGGATCCGCTATGAACTCATCATAACTGGTGAAGACTTGTTGTAGCATATCCATATCTGGCCCATCAATCTAGTCATCTTCAAATTTGATGTGATCCAACTCAACTGAAGCAAACTCTTTCATACTTTTTACCTTGATCAACTCTCTCCCTATAGCTTTTATTTCTTCTTTGACTTCTACAAGCTGATCTATCACTAAGTCTCCTCCATCATCTTCCTCCTGCAAGCAAACCTCTAATTAGACCTTTAAATAAATCATCATAAAACATACTTTAAAAACATACCTGTTACACATACATCGGAGTCGGAACCAAACAGAAGCTCAAAACAATTGCTTTTACAAAATTGGCGGACTCGGAGCAAAAACCGATATAGGAACTTCACCAAATAACAAATGGGATCGGAGTCGGAGTTGGGGAGGTTATCAAAACCAGGATCGGAACAACAATTGGATTTGGTTTTCTTTGAATTTTCATTTTTTTCATATTTTATTTCCATTCCGCCTCCGCCTCTGATTTGGTTATCATTACTTTGACAAAAGACTTTCCCACTATATGCAGAGCCGGACACGGGATGAAAACAGAACTGATAACCTTCGCAAACAAAATTCTTAAGTTGAAGACCATTTCCGATCCCGCCTTTGCCAATTTATCCTATTAATCAAGGAAACCTTTTAGAACTCGGAATTGGAAACGGGATAAAAATGGAATTGATAACCTTTGTAAAACAAAACTCTTATGTCCATAATCCATTCCAATCCCACCTCCACCTATGCTAATCATGACATCATCAAATTTATTCATTTTCAACATAACTAAAAGATTAAACCTTGGTCACTATAAAATGGCAAAGGAGTTTAAAAACTCTACCCTCATATGACTATGGGGAACAATTGCATTTTAGGGCCATTTATTTAGATCTTATTTAAAGTAATTGCAGAGACCAACGAAACCCTAATCTAACAAACCTAATAAAACAAGCGCACAGGTTTAAAACCCTACCATTCTACCAAACGATGAAACCCTAATTTAAACAATAAATCTAATCTACCCTAACTCACTGTAAAATCTCTAATCTATCTCACTCTAAATTATTAATCTAACTCATGCCATTAAAAACCTTTAATCTAATCTAATCTACTGCAAATCAAAAAACGACACGACGCAATCACGATTAAGACGTGAAAGTGACGGTGCCCTAAAAATAGAAAGCAACGACATGATAAAACAAGAAAAAAAAGATTTAAAGAAAAACAAACAAGCCAAAACAAAAACCTGCTCATTCAATCACATCGATCATCATAAAATTGCTTTAAAACACAATGATTGAACACGCAAGCAGATACAAAGCAAAAACATAACGAACACAACTACAAATAAACAACGAACAACAAAGATAAAAGACCTACCTCAAACGCAAACAAAGCCAAGCCAACTTTTTGAATCAATTCGCACACAATATCCCTTCTCTATCTCGATCAATTTTCTCAAACGAACTTTGTTATTGCTCTTCGCACTCTCAAACTTGTAATAATAACAATAATGATTGGCTTTAACCCTTAATAAAGAAAAATATGTGAATTTCTACCTACACCGACAACCACCATTAATGCATTAAAACACATTAAAGGCGGAGTTAGAACTGTAAGAGAATGAACATTGGTCTGCAGTGCAAATCAGTCAAAAAGTCAATGACAAAAATTGGTAGGGGCGGTACTAAAATGGAAACAGGATCTTAAAATCATAAAATTTCCAAACCTTATTCCCATTCTGGCTCCGTGTCCAACAACTAAAAAAAAAACAAAATTACATACAAAAAGTTAAGTAAAAGACCAACCTAATAAAACAAAACACAAAAGCCACGACAAAACAAACATTAAAAAGGAGCGGAGGTGGGATCGGAACAGAATTTGATTTTGCAAATTTTAATAACAACTATCCCAATTCTCACTTAGGCTCCGCTTCCGCCAAAGACCAAAAAAAAAGGCAAAGAAAAGACTGTCGGGATAGAACCATAAACAAGCCTCAAAAGAACTTTCAGAACCCGATTCAGCTCCGATTTCGATTCTGACAAAGCAACCAAAGAAAAACAAAGTATTGGCAAAACTAGACTCCAAACTTTGTTTCAAAATAACTAAGTACAAAAATACAAAGGGGGACCCATTTTGACCAAGACAAAAGATGGGGTGGTTATGCAAGGCATAAAAAATGGTGACTCGGCTGGGAAAATGGTTTACCTATTTTCAAAATACCCAAAGAAAATTTTAGTCACCCAAAAACTACTTGGCTTATAAACACCTTACCTTGAATGAGATAAAATATTTATAGGATAATCTTGAGTTTGAATCTTAGATGTTATGTGCTCATGAGCTATTTCTGAATCTGAGTGTATGCCTATATTGTGCATCATTCTTTGTAGATACTTTCTTTGCTTGTAAACAACTATACCTAAGTTTCAAGCTAATAAGTTGAGTCCTTTAACTATCGTGCAATAAAATCCTGGGTATTGCTCCCCTGCCAGACAGGTGTCCATAGCCCCAATGGAGATACCTCTAGTCCTCTCAAAGCATTGCTCTACTACCAGACAGACGTCCATAGCCCCGATAGAGATACTTGGTTACCCACTTGATATTGAGCTTGCTTTTCTTTCTTTCTTTCTCTTTCTTCTTTTCTTTTATGGATGGATATTCTTTTATGCATCTCTCAATACTCAGATTCAATGAATCTAAAATGTGGGTTGAGTACTACAATGGATTTCATGATAGTTTTGGAATCTAAATTTTCACTTGAAACATAGATAGAGTCATTCTAAAACAAATAGGTAATTACTCATGCAGATGTTTTCTAATTTGGTGACAGATCTTTGATCACAATTCATAAGATATTCACATTTACATCTTCTATCCTTAATAACTTTTCCAACCCAAACTAGAATGATCATAAAACATAAGTTTTAGAATGAAATCCTTTTCAATGATTATAATGAGAATACCTAAACCAATTTCTCTCCTAGTACCAATAGTATACTTTGAATAACAACCCCCTAACTTGAGATGAGAAAAATAAGAATCCCCAACGAAACAAGACAGAATAAAACAAACAAACAAAACAAAGAAAGAAACTAAAACAAAAACAAAACAAGCAAAACTAAAACTAAAACCTAAAAACTAAAAACAAAACTTAATTACATATGATACAATATAGTACATTCCTTTTCAAAACACCAGACTTTCTATGCACCAAAATAGTGCTTGAGAAACTGACCATTAACTGGTAATGGAACAGGCTCTCCTGTTAACGTACTCAAAGAAAAGGCATTCTCCCCTAAGATTTCCGCTATTTGGTAGGGACCTAACCAAAGTCTATCAAATTTATGATGGTCTCCCTTCCTTTCTATAGGCTTATCCCATAATAACACAAGGTTTGATATTATAAAAGCTTTCACTTTGGCTCTTTTGTCAAACCAACGCTTGACAACAGCCTGATGTTTAGAGAATTGCTGCAAAGCAGCATCTCTTTGTTCTTCCATGTTCAATAAGTTAAGCAGTCTAACCTCAATCCTATTGTCCCTATTATAAAACTCCTGCAAAAATTTCAGAACAGGTATTTGTAAATGTATGGGGAAGATTGGATCCTGGCCATAAACTAACTTAAAGGGTGAATTCCCTAGGGTTGCTTTAATTCTGGTTCGATCTGCCCATAAGGAAAATCTTAGCTAGGTATGCCAGTCCCTAGGGTTAATTGCTAACAACTTTTTTATTACTTCCAATAAATTCTTATTTGTGGATTCAGCCACTCCATTCCCCTGAGGGTAATAATTGGAAGAATATTTTAACACAATCTTATGCTCATAGGCCCATGAAATAAATTCAGCGAAAGAAAAAGCAGGGCCGTTATCACATACCAGAGCAAATGGAACTCCAAACCTGGTTGTGATGTTCTCTATCAAAAATTTAATGACCACTTCCGTGGTGCTATTCTTGTAAGGCAGGGCCTCCATCAAACGTGTGCAATAATCCTTCGTAGTCAAGATGAATTTGTGACCTGCAGAAGAATTTGGATTAAACACTCCTACAAAATCAAGTGCCCATTGGGAAAATGGCCTTACCTCATAAACCAGCTATAGGGGCATCATAGGATTTCTTTCTCTTGATGCAGAAGTTTGACATACATGACAAGTCCTGCAATGTTGATGCGCATCCCTAAACACATAAGGCCAATAGTAACCTAACCTTAAAATCTGATGAGCCAACGCATCAGTAGATCCATGTCCTGTCCCATGTCTTCCATGAAATTCATTTATGGCATGTTTAGCTTCTTGCTGATCCAAACAACGCAAGTAGATTCCTTGGAAATTCTTCCTATAGATTGATCCTCCTTTAAGCATATAATGGGTGCTTTTCATCCTTAGTGCTCTTCTTTGAGTTGCATTCATCCCTTTTGGACACTTTTTATTGAGGAGGAAAAAGACTAAGTCTGTATACCAGGGATCTTTTGTAAATGACTAAACAGTGTATTGTTGGCAAGTTATACTTTTGTCCACTTTAGCCATTGCCTTTGACAAACCTTGACCTCTCACAAGCTTCATTTTGTGAATCTCCAAGTCAAATTCTTGTAAAATGGCCATCCATTTCCCTCTTCTTTCTCCTAGTTCACTTTGCATCAGGAGGGACTTTACAGCTGGATCTGGGACTATAGCCATCACTTGACTTTGGATTATGTAGTGTCTAAACTTTTTCACTGCTCACACCAATGCAAAAGCCTATTTTTCTATTGATGAATATCTTACCTTTGCATTCTTAAAGGGAGAGCTCATAAAAACAATAGGCCTCTCCTCATTCTCTTCTCTTCTCTGTGTCAAGACTGCTGCACATGAATGTTCAGAAGCAAAAGAATAAATGTAAAATGGTTTTATATAATCCAGGCTTGTTAAAATAGGTGCCTCAGATATAGCTTTTTTAATCTACATGAAATCAGATTTAGCCTCTTCACTCCATTCAATCTTCACATCCTTCTTCATCATTTCATTAAGTGGTTTAACAATTTCTGCAAACTCTATTATAAACTTCCTAACAAAATTAACCCTTCCAAAGAAACATCTCATCTCTTTTTTACTTCCTAGCCTTGTCAACTTAAAAATGGCTTCTACTCGATCAGGATCTATGGAAATTCCCTCCTCTAATATAATGTGATCCAAAAGCTTCCCTTCAGAAACTCCAAATAAACATTTCTTTGGATTGAGAGAAACACCATAACTGATACATTTCTTCAGTACTTTCTCTAAATCAGCAGCATGATCTTCTCTACTCTTAGAGAAGATGGTCAGATCATCAACATAGATGATTATACACTTTCCTATCAGGTCTTTAAACGCTACATCCATCGCTCTTTGAAAAGTAGCATCAGCATTGATTAGACCAAATGGCATCCTCCTGTAGGCAACTGTGCCCCACTTTGTAGTGAAAGTAGTCTTCATCCTATCCTCATGAATTACTAGTACTTGATTGTATCCTGAATATCCATCCAAGAAAGACATCATTTGAGATCCATTAACTTTTTGCAATACTTCATCAAGAGAAGGTACTGGATAATTGTTCTTCTCAGAGGCTTTGTTTAAATTTCTGAAATCCACACATAACCTGATTTCCCCATTCTTCTTCCTCATAGGAACTAGATTAGCCACCCAGGTAGAGTGTCTAACTCAAAAAATTATTCTTGTAGCCAAAAGCTTTTGTACTTCTCTCTGAATCAGAGGCTCGATTAATGCATTGACTGGGCGTTGCTTTTGGTGAAACGGCTTGGCTTCTGGCTTAAGAGGAATTGTATGTGTGATGATAGATGTATCAAAAGTTTTCAAATCATCGTAGCTCCAAGCAATTGCTTCAATATTCTGCTTCAAAACTTTGATTATCTCATCCTTTATTTCCTGAGGATAAGTCCTTCCTATAAGAACATTCCTTTCTACCCCTGAGTGAGTCAAATTAATGGATTCATACTTGCCTCCCTCACTCTTTGTAGGCATTCTATGATAAGCTTATGGATCTGAATCAAATATCCTCTCCAATGCTATCATCCCTTTTGGAATGTTATTGCTCTTTAAATCCATTATCCCTTCTGGATTATCACTTTTTGTATTGTCACTTTCTGGATTCCAGTCTCCTTGATCCCTATCAACATCATCAATTATCTGTCCTTGAAATACATCAGAACTCTCCAAAAAGGCCAAAATATGTTGATCATCATTAAACACCTGGAAGTGTCTAACATTATTAGGAATTGTAGGAGCTGAAATCAATTCCACAGAAAACCTCTTCAGATTTGAATCCTGCATTGGCTCTAATGTACTTGTTGCAACGGAAAGAGCATCTACTATTTGATTTGCTTCCCTTGGAATAAGAGTAATCCCAAAGGCATCAAAATCTTCTATTAAATTCCAGACCCTATTCCTATAAGCAGCAACTCTTTTATTATGGCAAGTGTATTGGCTACGTACCTATTTCACAATTACCTCAGAGTCTCCCATCACTGTAAGAGTAGTTACTTTTTCTTATGAGCAAACATAAGTCCTCTTGCAAATGCCTCATATTCAGCCACATTGTTAGTGCAACCAAACTACAATCTATAAGAAGCAAAATAAGTTTTCCCTTTCAAGTTAGTTAGTTCAATTCCTGCTCCACTTCCTGCTTTAGATTTAGAACCATCAAATTTAAGAGTCCATAAGTGGTCTTTTGCTGGGAGCTCTTTCTTTTTAGAAACTACAGGGATTTTGTCACTTGTGACATGTGGCGGCTCGGACTTTTGCTGTTTATCAGAATTCGTGTTGAGAAGAAGCTCAGTTAACGATTTTCCTAGTTCCTTAATTTGTTCAACAACTACCTCCTGAGCGATTTCTTGGGCTGAGTCAGGATTTAACTCATCTTTTATTGACTCTCTTGGAATTGGAAAAGCATCTAGAATAGGGGTATTAAAATGAAACTGAGATACTTCCACTTCCTCTTTTTGATCCAAAAACCCTAAGACCTGAGTCTGTTCTACTGGTAAAGAAACCTCTTCTAGAGAAAGACTAACCCGTGTAAGAATAGTTGCATCCTTAGCTTGGAAAGAGAACTCATTGATGGGAGTCTCAATTACCTCTTAAGATTCTTGTTTGGGTAGATCTACATGCCTTAGAATATCTATGCATGACTGATATGTCAACTCTGAATGGTTATGATAGTGTATTCTACACCAATTAGGAAGCAATAAATTACTCAAATCAGTTTCTGTTCCTAAAACCAGCCTATCTTGTTGCAATTTCCTTATTAGAACTTGCTGGTTGATGTAAATCATCGAATCAGTGTGGTCTAAGGATAGTGTATCCTCATAACTAACTACAGAGAAATTAAGGACTTCCTCTTGCTTGTAAACACCCATCTTAGTCTCAAAGAATGCTACTTCATTTGGAGTATCATACTTTGTAATCATGTGTTTGAGCCTAGGTTCACTTTCAATTCTTATCTGAGTGGCAACCCCTTTCCATGGTAACCACATGTGTGAGAAGTCCAAGGATAGATATCCACCTATGCTTTTCATTAGCTCTCTATTTAAAAGCATCCCATATGTTTCTGGGATGTCAGCAACTTGAATATCTATATAGGTTTGGATCCTTGGGTCTGATCCAACCTACATATGCATGTTCTTCAATTCACCTACAACATTAACTTCGGTTTTATCCAATTGAATCACCTTTTTATTGGTTGGAATAGGAGTCAATCCTAACTTTTTACAAATCGAAAAAGGCATGACATTCCCTGATGCTCTAGAATCTAATAAGCAATTGTGTAGATTCTTTCCAAAGATTCTCAAACTTAACAAGAAAGGTGGGGTACTGGTCTTACCTTTATACATAGCAACATTTGTCTCCTTTGCGGGAGTCACTTTACCTTTCCCTTTCAAGCGATCTATTTCTTCCAAAGCTTTTAATACCACCTCCCTTTGAGATGGGCACCACTTGATAATATCAAAGAAAGATAGTGACGTCTTCTGCCTTTGCAATTCTGCAACAAAATCAAACTCTGAATCATTCCTAAATTGATATTTAGGAAAAGAAGGTTGATTACCTCTATTCTGAGTATCAGAAGGTCCCTTTGGTGGGGGTGGATTGTTATCTGCATTCTGATTTGGTGGAACCATGTTGTTAGGGGGTGCAGATGTAGTGAATGGCCCTTTATTTTGATTCCTCAGAAAGTGACCACCCTTAGATTGGAAATCTTGAGCATCATAGACATCTTCTTCTGGCTCATTATCCCTTTGCATAGGGAATTGATACTTTTCTTCAATGGTTTCATAAGTCATGGCAATGCTGGCCGACCCATTGGCTTGATTAGAATTTCTTGCTTGAGGATGGGCATCAGCCTGTGCAATTTTCACCATCTTCTCCATTTTTGGGCAATTGACCTCAGAATGGGCTATTGTATCATGCAACCTACACCAATTTGTCATAAAATTTAAATCAACAACATTAGCAGTATTTGATCTTTCTTCACCTGCTTGATAATTATGGGGAACTCCTCCATTGTTAGGTCTAGTGTTCCACTGCTTATTGTTGTTGTTGTTGTTATTGAATCTCTGATTGTATCCTCTATTTTGATTTTGATAATTCTGATTTGAGGAATTTTGATTCTAGAAGTTCCTATTGGTGTTCTGATTAGAGTAATTGCCCTGATAGTTGTAACCTCCTTGATTGTTGTAATTCTGGTTTTGATTATTGGGAGGGTTTTGTTTGAGCTATGCCATGTCATTTGACATCTAAGAGAGAGTCTTTTTGAGAGTCTCTACTTTGCTTGTAAGTTGAACGGTTTGATCATTCTGCACATTTTGAACGATGGCTTGGGAATGGACATGGGTTGGTCCTCCCCCTTGTTGCAATTGATTTTGAGGTTGATGTTGAGGTTGCTGTTGTGGGGATTGATGTGAGAAATCATGCATGCTATTGCCAAAGAAGGGCACAGTTGGTGGAGCTTGCAACTCAGATACAGGTCCATAATGGGAATAAGACGTCCCTGGGACAGTGTTGTATAATGGTGGATTAGGCATCTGATAATTAATTGAAGGAAAAGGTACTCCCAACCCTCCAGATTGCAAATTTGTCTGTTGTTGCAATTTGATAGCCAAATGATAAATCTTAGAGAGTGAGTCAATCTAATCAGGTTGATAAGTTCTTTGTAAGAACAGACCAATCAAAGGATCAACAACTCTCTGATATGCCTGTATGGCCATGGCTTCTGGCACTAGGTAAGGCTCTTGTAGCCTACGATACATTCTATGGAACCTAGTGTTGAAAAAAGGCAATGGTTCATGATGCTCCTTTCTAATAGTGGCAAATTGGTGATATAGTATTTCAAGGTCCACATAAACCCTGAACTGATTAATAAAAGCATTCTCTAAATCTATCTAACCCAGAATGGATCCTTGGGGCAGATTTAGATACCAATTATATGCCATATCTCCTAAACAGTAAGGAAATATTCTACATACCACATCTTGATGAGCAACTTGAGCTCATTTGTAGGCATCTTTGAATGCTTGTATATGTTCCTTTGCACTTCTTGATTCTCCATGCATGTATTTCGGACTTAACTTCTCTGGGTTCTTTGGTAAATCATGGAATCCGCCTGGAATAGTCCCTAACGGGGAGGGATTACCCACAAACTAAGCCATTGGTGGGATTGGTTGGGCAGGTGGTGGTGACAAAGGCTGAATTGGTGGTGAAAAAGGACTACTTGGTGGTGGTGTGGATGGAATTGGTGGAAACCCTGGTGGAGTAAGCGGTGGTGGTAATGTAGCTATGTCTACCCTACGAGCATGGGGTCTTGATCTAACCGGGGTTTGAAGTTCTTTGAATAGTTCACGATTAGTAGAGGATCTAAGAACCCTCTCATATCCCTCTGGAAAAAAAGATCTTCCACGAGCTAGCTTGTCCTTTCAGGCCCTCCTTCTAGTGCCAACTTCTGTTGATGGTTAAAATGACACAAACAACATTAAAACAAAATATTTCTACCCTATTTCTCCTGAAAAAGAAAGACTACATGTAGTGGCCTAACTCCCAAGGTTCTGGTAGTTGGTTCTCAATTGTCTGATGTCACTCAATTGGTTCATGCAACTGTAATATTCAAGGGGCCTGTGCTGGTAACAAAGGATTCAAGCTATGACTCTCTTTATCAAAATAGTTCCTGTAAATCAATGGTTTTTAAATAAAAGAAAAAGATAGATCAAAGGGGTAAATCAGCAAGAATGAATTAAATTTATCTAATATCCAGACATATACTTCTAACAATGAATTTTTTCTCAACCGATCACAAAAACCATAGCTTGACACAACCCACAGTATAACTGTACCATCGTATACATCTTAGGTGCTTAATTCAATTCCACTATTCACATATCACAAGTATTTCCAAGATTTCAAAACAACACACACTCATTCATCATCAAAACTATAGATTAATAAACTTCAATAACTTTAATTCAATGACAATTTAACAAGATAATCTTTAAACCTGGTTTCTTCTAATGAATTTCATCACATAAGAAACTATCATGCTTCAGCACAATCACTGGCATTCAAGTGGATTATAACTCATTAACCTTATCAAACAACACAATTCAATGTAAACTCCATATTTCGTAAACCTACAATTCTATTAACTATCAAAACATCTAGTACAATGTATCTCTGCAAAACTCTTTAAAATTCTATCTCCTAGCACTAGGTAAGCCAATCCAATTCTCAATTAGCCGACCCTTACAATGTGATACCCATCTGGTATTTATAGATATACAAAAGAAGTTTGAACTTCACTTCTATCTTAGGCTTTCCACCTTCTTAGGAACAATCAACTTTCTTGGAAATTCAGATCAACTTTGATCTTGAGTTCTTACATTAGACATTCAGTTTGATCTAATAATAGAAGATATAAAATAGAAGAAAAGAAGTCATGCACCCTTAAGATTGTCAGTGCTGCATGCATGCAACATGCAAGGAAGAAGATCATGCATGCAAGATTTTGTGCATGTGAAGCTGGATCCGCTATGAACTCATCATAACTGGTGAAGACTTGTTGTAGCATATCCATATCTGGCCCATCAATCCAGTCATCTTCAAATTTGATGTGATCCAACTCAACTGTAGCAAACTCTTTCATACTTCTTACCTTGATCAACTCTCTCCCTACAACTTTTATTTCTTCTTTGACTTCTACAAGCCTATCTATCACTAGTTCTCCTCCATTATCTTTCTCCTACAAGCAAACCTCTAATTAGACATTTAAATAAATCATCATAAAACATACTTTAAAAACATACCTGTTACACATACATCGGAGTCAGAACTAGATAGAAGCTCAAAACAATCGCTTTTACAAAACTGGTGGACTCGGAGCAAAAACCGATATAGGAACTTCACCAAATAACAAATGGGCTCGGAGTCGGACTCGGGGAGGTTATCGAAACCAGGATCAAAACAAAAATCAGATTTGGTTTTCTTTGAATTTTCATTTTTTTCATATTTTATTTCCATTCCGCCTCCGCCTCCGATTTGGTTATCATTACTTTGACAAAAGACTTTCCCACTATATCTGGAGCCGGACACGGGATGTAAACGGAACTGATAACCTTCACAAACAAAATTCTTAAGTTCAAAATCAGTTCTGATCCTACCTCCGCCAATTTATCCTATACTTCAAGGAAACCTTTTAGAACTCGAAATCGGAAACGGGAGAAAAATGGAATCGATAACCTTTGTAAAACAAAACTCTTATGTCCATAATCCATTCCAATCCCACCTCCGCCTATGCTAATCATGACATCATCAAATTTATTCATTTTCAACATAACTTCATGATTAAACCTAGGTCGCTATAAAATGGCAAAGGAGTTTAAAAACTCTACCCTCATATGATCATGGGGAACAATTGCATTTTAGGGCCATTTATTTAAATCTTATTTAAAGTAATTGCAGAGACCAACGAAACCCTAATCTAACAAACCTAATAAAACAAGGGCACGGGTTTAAAACCCTACCATTCTACCAAATGACGAAACCCTAATTTAAACAATAAATCTAATCTACCCTAACTCACTGTAAATTATTAATCTAACTCACGCCATTAAAAACCTTTAATCTAATCTAATCTACTGCAAATCAAAAAATGACACGACGCAATCATGATTAAGATGTGAAAGCGACGGTGCCCTAAAAATAGGAAGCAATGACATGATAAAACAAGAAAACAAAGATTTAAAGCAAAACAAACAAGCCAAAACAAAAACCTGCTCATTCAATCACATCGATCATCATAAAATTGCTTTAAAACACAATGATTGAACACGTGAGTAGATACAAAGCAAAAACACAATGAACAACAAAGATAAAAGGCCTACCTCAAATGCAAACAAAGCCAAGCCAACTTTTTGAATCAATTCGTACACAATATCCCTTCTCTATCTCAATCAATTTGCTCAAATGAACTCTGCTATTGCTCTTCGCGCTCTTAAACTTGTAATAATAACAATAATGATTGGCTTTAACCCTTAATAAAAAAAAATATTTGAATTTCTACCTACACCGAAAACCACCATTAATGCATTAAAACACAGTAAAGGAGGAGTCGGAACTGTAAGAGAATGAACACTGGTCTACAGTGCAGCTTCAGTCAAAAAGTCAATGACAAAAATTGGCGGGGGCGGAACTAAAATGGAAACAGGATCTTAAAATCATAAAATTTCCAAACCTTATTCCCATTCTGGCTCCACGTCTGAGAACTAAAAACAAAACAAAAAAACATACAAAAAGTTAAGTAAAATACCAACCTAATAAAACAAAACACAAAAGCCACGACAAAACAAACATTAAAAAGGAGCAGAGGCGGGATCGGAACAGAATTTGATTTTGCAAATTTTGATAACAACTATCCCAATTCCCACTCCGGCTCCGCTTCCGCTAAAGACCAAAAACAAAGGCAAAGAAAAGACTGTCGGGATAGAACCAAAAACAAGCCTCAAAAGAACTTTCAGAACCTGATTCAGCTCCGGTTCCGATCTGATAGAACAACCAAAGAAAAACAAAGTATTGGAAAAACTAGACTCCAAACTTTGTTTCAAAAACAACTAAGTACAAAAATACAAAGGGGGACCCATTTTGACCAAGACAAAAGATGGGGTGGTTATGCAAGGCATAATAGTACTATAGTAGCATATAATGCCTGGTGGGCTATGCATAGGCCTATTCCTTACACAAATCTAGATCAGCCCATCTCTAGTTGAGAGGCGGGGGATAGGACCTAGAGGACATCGTGGTGGTAGGGTTGGGGATAGAGGATGTAGAGGTGGTAGAGGTGGAGGTTGGAGAGATGGTTTACGGGGTCGATGAGGGAGGAGGGGTGGTTTAGAACATGGAGTGTCACCTGTCCGTGAGGAGGAGGGTGAGGGAGAGGATATATCCATGTTAGATTTTTGTGGAGGAGGAGAGGCAAAGATTGGGGGTGAGCATGTAGCTAAGGAGGCTACAAGGGAGGAGCATGTAGAGGAGGAGATTCATGAGGAGGAGATGGAAATTGATGTCCTTGGTATATTGGTAGGTTATGGTGATGCAGAGGAGGAGGAGGAGGAGGTGATGAGGGAATAGGAGAGGGAGCTTCCGAATAGGATTGTGGAGGATTCAGGTGCTGAGGTGGGAGAGAGACCATGGAAGGATGAAGAGGCTTTCAGGGATGTTTTTGTCGAGTTTCAGGCCTGAGTAGAGGCCTTGGAAAAGAGGGTTAGGTTAGTCACTTCAGAGTGTGATGCGATGTTGATGGAGAGAGACAATGCCTACCTTGATAAGGATCTGGCAGTGGCCAGGCGACTAGAGATAGAGGGTAGATTCATTGAGTTGAGGGATTTATGTACTAGACTGGCTGTAGCCTTTGCTCGAGAGTTAGTCAGAGTAGGTGATTGAGAGAGATACTATAGAGATTTATATGAGGCAGAGGTACCACCTGAGAGGAGAGCTCCAATCTACTCACATGCACAGAGTGGTAGTTCTCGGAGCAGGTCCTAGAGCCATCCACAGAGTATTGATGATGTGGTAGGACCACCCATGACAAGACCACATGACAAACCTCTATCTACACAGAGAGTACATCATCAACATTTGTGCCCTCAAACTCCACATGGGAGCAATGGTAGCACATGACATTGGCATTGTTATATTTGCAGATATTGTACTTAGATCATAGAGCCTATGAAATCCTTTTAGATTGATACACTATGACATTGTACTAGGACACATATTATTTGAGTGATATATATATCATTTTTGACATCATTTATATGATTTTAAATTGTTATATATAATTATGCTGTTTTTCTATATGATGTATCTATATGTTATGAATTATGATGTTTAATTTCCTATGATGATGTGTTTATTCTATATGATGATGTATGCACAATATTTACAAAATTTATAAATGGATTCCATGTTTATGAAGATGAGATGCAATATGATGTTATTATTTATAATGTCATGTGGATGTGTGTTTAACATATACACTTTGTGAATGGTAAATTCCTATATTTCATGATTACCTAGATGTGATGGATATGCATATTTTTGTATTGTTTTGAAATGCAACATAAATGTATGGTGTACTATATATAGACATATGAAAATTTCTACATAATGGTTGTAATATGAATGCATATGAAAATTACCTATTTTTTTTGTGTGCCATAGGACTCCATCATTATGCAAGATAGAAGAAATTTTAGCATGGATTATTCAAAATGTTAGTATTGAAAAATGGTTATTAGAAGAATGTATAATATTTAATATTGTTCCAAATACAAACTAAGCCTTGCATTAAATCATAATTGGGAGGGACATGAAACAAATGGATAATACACACCATGACATGAGATATACCAAGGTGTACAAATTCATCCACTTGCTAAAATAGACAGTTGCAAACAAGGAGTGTCTAGACTTATACTAAGGCAAAAATTGCCCTAGTCTTTTTGTCTAGACAAACCACAGACAAAAATCAAAGAAAAAGACATAGTCGGGATCCATTATTTCTCCTCTAAATCCTTCATGGGACATCATGGAGAAAAATAGTAACCTAACTTGAAAACCAAGTTTAAAAGACAATCAACAGACAACAGTCAAAGAAAAATTGGCCTGAAACATCCTTGCTTCTCTAAATCTTTCGTGGGACATCCTTGAGAAAGCTAGTAATCAAACTCATAGACAAATACAAATAAAAACATAAGACCAAATAAGTTATAATGTCAAGAATCCAATAAAAATATTTTCCAAAATTTCATCTATTTTTATTTGTTTGATAAGATGATTGTTTGATAAAGCCTGGTGTCAAGGATGACACATACCATATTAGACATTGAGTCTATTTTTGATGTTGTGACTATCTATGTAAGGCATGATGAAGCCTCGTTTTAGAAATACATGTACCATATAAGATGTTGAGCTCAATGTCATTGATGCGAAAAGATATATAAGGCTATTATGATTGTTAATGATAACATCTGTTGTCAAGGAGGAAACATCTTGTATAAGACACAAGTTGATTGTTTTTGGCAATTCATTTGATTTGACTTTATAACATTGTTGACTTGTTTTAGTATTTTGATTGTTGTGTGTTTGTTGAAAGTGTATGACTTATGTTGACTGATATGATGTTCCCTAAATAACTGACCTAGCACGGTCTTGGGGGCTCATCGATTGATGGCCTTGCCTATGTTATACATGCAAATACCTCATAGTTCAACTAACTTTGAATGACATAAATGATTAATAAATATGTACTTAACTTGATGATATGCAACATGTGTGATAGTGAATGTGATAAACCCTAATGGACTGACCTAGTGCGACCTTGGGAGCTAATTGATTGATGGCCTTTCCTATGTTATACATGCAAAGACCTTGTAGTTTGACATGACCAGTTACTTTGACATGTACAAACAATGAGCCATCATTTTCATGTGTGTGATATGTGACAAACCTATAAAGATAGACCTACTGCCTCGGGGGCACATCAAGTGATGGCCTTGCCTACATCAAGTCACAAAGGCAACTTAGTTTGACTATGTCTATGACTGACATGACATAACTGACTCTAACTCTATTTTTGGGATTTTTGACATGTTTTGATTTTTTGTCTTTTTGAAGTTTTATGATGTTTTAGGATTTTCTCAGGATATTTTATGATGTTTTTGGATTTTTTCAAGACATTTTTTATGTTTTTAGAATTTTTCAGGACATATTTTATGTTTTTAGATTTTTCCAAGACATTTTTGATTTTTTGGATTTTTTCAGGATATTTTTGTGACGTTAGATGAGTGAGTGCAAGTTCCAAATGACGTAGGTCAAGGATTTTCCCCCAATCAAGTATAAGACCAATAGGATGTAGTGGAGAGACGAAGTGGACTTGATGTCAATCGTTCCAAGTTATGGAAAGGACAACCATTTATTATAGGCAATGATGGAAAATTCTTATTGGAATGATGGTAGACAAAGGAGAGAAGTCAACTACACATGGCACTTGTTTTCAAAGTATTCACCATGGTACTTATCCAAAGCACCACAAAAGTGGTTTTTGTAGAAGTTGATAAACCAACCTCACAAACCCTAGGGAACACCTACAGGCAATAATGTGTCACAAAGAAAGAAATATGTTCTAGGAAAACAAAGATGCTCTGCAAGCCTCAAGCAAAAAAATGCATTAAGATAATGAATAAATACAATGAGATCAATCCTTAAGAAAGGAGATCAAACCATAAAAGGAAACCTTAGTGTGCACTATTAATAATTAATAAATAATTAATTATTAATGTGCCTAAGTTTAGCTTAAGTAAAACTAAAGTGATAAGTGACTTAATTAATTAACCAATATGATTAAATTAATTAAGTGAAATAACTTATTACTCTAACACCCCCCCTTAAGATGAACTTAGGGAGTAGCTAAAACACTAGAAAAATATGCATACAATAAAAAATGGGTCCCAAAAACAAGGCTTGATCAGGTACCCATGTACAAATACAATGCAAACTAAACCACATGGGAACAAAAATCCTCCCCAAAATAAAATGCAAAAAAAATCTAAGTGATGAAATATGGAGGACTCCATAAGACCCCCCAAGGACACCATCCATCATAAAGATACATGAATTAACCCCCAAAAAAGAGAGGAAGAAAGAGACTACATAGCCCCCCCATAATGAAGTAGCTCTAGAAAGACTGAAGAAACCACATCTCCTAAAAGAAGTGAGAGGGAAGAAGCCTCATGAATGCAATCTTTGAAGGTGAATCAAGTGTATCCCAAGATGTCTCCATAGAAGCAAGTGTGACCTCAACCAATGAAGTAAAAGTAGGTGAAGATTAAAGTGAAACCTCCAAAGATGAATGATCAATGAGGTCCTGGTGCATTGAAATAAAAGAGACCACATATGTAGCCATAGAAGTATCAACAACTGCAACAAGAGGTGGAGGAGAAGGAATAGATGGCTCAAGAACTGAATCTGAAGTGAGAATACCAAGGTTCAAGAATCCAAATGTCTCCTCTATATGAGGCTTCACACTAGAAGTGTGATGAACAAGTTTAGGAACAAAATCACCATTAGAAGAAAAATCTACAAAGGAATACAACCGAGATGAGTGATCCACCACCCCAGTAGCAATAACTGCTCTACTCTCCAAGCCTTCAATGATAACTGAACCAGGTGTGAACTACACAGATCTCCCATTTATTCCACGTGTGATTTGATATATGGAAATAAGGTTTCTTGTTAAATCAGGAGCACACAATACATCTTGAAAAGTGTTGCCCTCAAAACTAATAGACCCCTTCCCTGTAACACTCATGTATGTATTGTTTCCCATCAAAATAAAAGACATAGTGCAAGGCTCAAAGGTAGTGAACATAGACTATGAAGATTCCATATGATGAGATGCTCTTGAATCTAGAAGCCATCTCCCTATTCCGTGACTTGAATAAGCACAAAGAGAATGTCCCTTCATAGTTGATGAAGTATGTAAAATAGTTGTACCCCTGTAAGAATTTTATGAAGAAGAAGAATGAGAGGAAGGAGATGATGAAAACATACGAGAAGGAAAATCAATCTGATGTTTCTGAAGAAGATGATTCATCTCATCAATTTCCTTCTTATAGAAACTATGATCTACATATCCTTCCCTCTTGCAATATGCACATGTAACTTTCTCCTTCTTAGATGATTTCCCCTTAGAAGAGGAGGATGAATCTATGGACTCCTTGTATTTTTCATGAGATTGGGAATCCTTTTGTTTTTTTTCTTACCTTTGCCACTAGAAGCCTTCTATTTCAGTTTTGGCTCCACTTCTTGTCTCCTTGTTTTCTTTGTTGTTTTTCTTGTGTTTGACCTTTGGGGTGGTTTCCTCCCTTGGCTCTTCTTTGGTTTTCCTTTTTTCTTTCATCTTTAGAGGCAGGGCTCAAGATGAAATGAAAATTTGAACCTTCACAAAGTTCTTGGTTTGGTTTCCATTCCGGCTCTATCTCTGCTTCTTGTCTCCTTGTTTTCTTTTTTGTTTTGCTTGCGTTTTCCCTTTGGGTTGGTTTCCTCACTTGGGTCTTCTTTGGTTTTCCTTTTTTCTTTCGTCTATAGAGGTGGGGCACAGGATGAAACTAAGCTTTGAACCTTCACAAAGTTCTTGGTTTGGGTTTTGTTCTTTTTCTAGTTTCATCTAGGTTTTGTCTGCACCTCTATCTGGTTTTGTTTCCGGTTCCACATGTTTTTGGCCCTAGTTCTGTCTAGGTTTTGTTTCCATCTCTGTCTTGTTTTCTTTCTAGTTATGTCTAGATTTGGCCTCGGTTTTGTCTGGGTTTTGTTTTCGCCTATGTCTTGTTTTGTTTCTGGTTCCGTCTAGTTTTGTTTTTGCTTCTGCCTGACCCAAAATTCACCGCAATTCCCTTTTGGTCTGAGTTTCGTGAATGGATGAAAATCTTGAACTTTGAAGAAGGGTGCTTAATGATATTTTAAGGGATTCTGATTGACTATTTGGATTTCTTTGATGATTAGCATATTGTTTATGATGGACTAACTTTTATTTTGATGCTATAATGGATACTTATTGTGGCCTTTTGAGTGCATTCTAAATCAAGCAAGATAGTTGTTGGCAAGGCTAAGGACAAGCAAGTGGATCCTAGTGCGGAGGACTATGCTTAGGAAAGATAAAAATGATACAAACCTCCCCCTACAGAAGTTGAAGATGATCATAAATCAAGCTAGATATCAGAAGTAAGGCTCCAGAAGGAGGGTTGAGCGTACTTTAGATGTTGTGAGATCCATGAGGTATGACCAAGTACACTTTATGGCTATGGGTAGGTGAAACCTGCTCATACACGGGGAGGGTTAATTCAGAAAATTCTCGATGGCCATTGATTTGATTTGGATGTGTCATTGAAAATTTTAATAGGTTTGACTCGATTAGGTTCAGATCAGCTATTGATTGGCATCCCATATTCAAAATCACATTGAATGCCCATTAGAATTCGTTTGATTCATGTGGGTGAGGCATTAATGGCAGAAGTGACCCATAGGGTGTTTTTAGTTTGAACTGAGATTTGTAGAGATCTAAGGCTGATCTAAAGGGGCACCTCAAGAATTCATTATAGGGTGGTGATTTATTGTGAACTGTCCAAGGCTGACCTGGTTGGTGGCCAACCTTGCTTTGTAACCCTAGCTTGGGCTGACGAGATGTAATCTCTATAAGTATGGAATTTCATCTCTTATGAAAAGAGTTAGTCATTTGGAGAGTTAGACTAGAGTAAGATAGGCTATAGAGGATTAGATTTTTAGAGCAGAAGGTTAGAATTAGGAGTTATTTTTATTTTCAAGAAAGTGTTGTAATATAGAATATTATAATTGTTGCTATTATTAGTGATTCAATACAAGTAAACACATTGTGCTGTTATTGGTGGCTTCTTGTTTGGAACAAGTGCCTCAAATTTTGGCTTGGACCTCTAAAAGACTTGGTGAAATTATCATCTTTATAAGCCTTTAGCTCTCTACCATTGAGAGTCTTTCATAGAGGCGAGGTCTAGCGGTTTACCACTTTAGCATAGGCCTCTAGCAGTCTGTGTGTGGTTGGGCAGTGTCACTGCTATACTGTGAGGTCTCCTTCCTAGGCTAGCAGTAGCATGGTTGATGGGCAACAGATAAGAAATGGTTCACCGCCATACCACGGGTATGGTTCGATGATCATGTGGCATGGTAGTGAAGGGTAGCGGTTAGTATGATGGTTATCGCTTTACTGTGGGTGTTGTTTTGTGGAACTATGGTGGTTAAGGTAAATGGCTGGAGGTCTATGAAGAATGCTTACTGCCCTACCGTGATGGTGTTTTGGCCATGTCACAGTGGTGTGGTATGTCATGGTGGTCAAAGCTAACAGTTAACTCCTTGCCATGGAAGTCTTGCAGTCGGGGCCCGGTAGCATGGTGGAGCTCAACGGTCAGCACATGCGGTTATTAATAGACTGCAAGAGGATTTTCTTAGCCTCATGGTTGAGTGGTGGCACCACCATACCATGGAAGATTGTGCTAAGCTTGGTGGTGATGTAATGCTAAGCGGCAGACTGAAACACAATCCACTACCTCGGTATCGCGACTATGTTAGGAGAGACCTACATTTGGGTGGTGGAACCGCCATGCTCCAGGAGGTCTTAGAGGGCTTGGCGGTGGCATGGTAAGAGAAGCTTGGAGCTCGGGTGGCAGTTTTGACTCATGGTCAAAGCGATGAGTGAATGGGAAGGAAACACGTGGCAGGAAATCAATACTTGATCGATCGATGTCTAGAGCAGTGAGAGTAGTAAATGTAACACGTGTTTCGATTGGTGATAGAATCCAATTAAGGTAAGGAAGTTAATGTGTGGGCAGCCCAATGTAGAGAATATCAATCAGAAGATCAGATTACTTGATTGGGTGATCAATTCATCATTAAGACTTGTGATTGGTTGGAATGTTTAATGAGATGTAAGACTTGTACACTCGATTAAAATTTATATAAGTCAAACAAATGGTGATGGTGAAAGTAAGAAAAGTAAGACAGAAGATTGGATTGTATTAATTGTATACTATAAGAGTATTGTAACTATGTGCACATGAAAATACTCAAGTCTGTTGTTGTGAGCTAACTATCAAGGAGTGAGGACTATGAGCTTTGTATATAATTTATTTTACTATAATACAAAGTGTCTTCTCTTGGTGAGGTGGGTTTTTTCCCGAAAGGTTTTTCCCACGTAAATCTGGTGTTATCTGTGATTGCTTATTTATTTTATCTATTTTACTCTATATGTGTTTATCTCAATTTTTTTAAGAAGCTTTAAAACTGGTCTTTTGTACTTCTCCTCTATAATATTAGCATTAGGAAAGCAATTCCACACCTCTGTTTTCCTTTCAAGTGGTATAAGAGCTTGGCCAGTTGTGTATCCTTGTTAGTAAGGCTGGCTTTTTTTGCTAATACTATTCTAGTGGGAGTATTGTAAAGTTAGAACTTAGTTTTATTTGAGATGGCAAGTACATCAGGTAGAGTAGAGATTGAAAAATTCAATGGTGGAAACTTTGAGTTATGGAAACTCAAAATGGAAGACTTTCTTGTGGATAGAGACCTCTGGGTTGATGTGTCTAGAACTATGCCACAAAGTATGAAGCAAGAATATTGGGACCTTGCAAATAGAAAAGTGAGAGGTTTGATAAGACTTAGTTTGGTTGATTTTGTACTCCTAAACGTCCATGAGGAGAAGTTTGCAGCTTCATTAAGGAAGAATCTTGGTGATATTTATCAGGGAAAGTCTCTAGTAAATAAGTTGTTCCTAACGAATAATTTATACTCCTTGATAATTGAAGAAGGTGCATCTATTGCAGACTATTTGAAATAATTTAATACGAGTGTTTCTTAG
Organism: Sequoiadendron giganteum; assembly: GCA_007115665.2. Classification (NCBI taxonomy): domain Eukaryota; kingdom Viridiplantae; phylum Streptophyta; class Pinopsida; order Cupressales; family Cupressaceae; genus Sequoiadendron; species Sequoiadendron giganteum. The sequence goes on along the minus strand of VCHN02000014.1, from coordinate 82,167,062 downwards.
TTGGCATTTATGGGTGTAAAGATTGAGGAGGATTTTCATTGCATGCTACTGTTATGTTCATTACCTAACAATTGGGATCATCTTGTAATGGCTGTTGGAAGTACGACCACTACTTTCAAGATGGAAGATGGTGTTTCCTCACTATTTTCTAAAGAGATGTAGAGGAAGTCTCTAGAGATGTCCAAAGAGGCCCTTGTTGTTCAAGGTAGATCAAAATAGAAAGGAAAGAAGAAGGACAAGAATTCCAAATCTAAATCAGTAGGGAGATCGAAGTCTCCTAGTAAAAATTCCAAGGTGAAATGTTGGAACTGTGGGAAGTCTGGTCATATCCGAAAGGATTGTAAGGAGAAGATGAAGAAGATTAATGCTTCAAAAAATGATTCTTTTCAAAGTGATGCAGATGCCTTCATTGCAGCCTTGGCTATTCAGGCATCAGATGATGTCTGGTTGGTTGACTCAGTTGCATCCTTTCATATAAAATCTCATAGAGAATGGTTCATGAAGTATGAGAAGTATGATGGTGGAAAGGTGTATCTGGTGAGTGATTCAACATTAGAGATTGTTGGCCATGGAAGAGTCACTATATTGTTCCCTGACGGTAGAATCAAAGGGATTGGTGGCGTACTGCACATACCAGGTTTGGCTCGTAACTTAATTTATATTAGTAAGATGAATGATGTTGGTGTAGAAGTTTCTTTCTCGAGTAAAGGATGTAAGATGGATAGAGGTGCAATGGTGTTGGCTAAGGGTGTATGTATTGGAACTTTGTACAAGCTGGATACACATCCTGTTCAATGCAACAATGCCTCTATAAAGTCAAGAAAAGTTGTTCCTATAGAGGAAGATGAAATGGCTTCTCTCACTGCAAATTATTTGGAGGTGAAACTCCCAGAATAGAATACCATGTTTTTTCATCATAGACTCGGTCACATAGGTGAGAAAGGTTTAAAAACCTTGAAAAATAAAAATCTTGTTGAAGGGCTTGATGATTGTAACCTTGAGTTCTATTTTTGTGAACACTATATTTATGGAAAGAAACATCATGTTTCATTTTATTTGAGTCCTCATTATTTTTTTGGTATACTGGATTATGTTCATTCTGATGTGTTTGGTCTAGTAAATTTTCCATTGTTATCGAAGTCTAGATAGTATGTTTCTTTTATTGATGACTATTCAAGAAGGGCATTTATATAATTTCTTAAGAGTAAATCAGAAGTGTTCAATCAGTTTAAAGAATTTAAAACTTTAGTAGAGAATCATACTCGAAAGAAAATTAAATGCTTGAGGATAGATAATGGCAGTGAGTTTTGTTCTACAAAATTTGGAAGGTACTGTATAGAACATGGAATTAAAAGGCATAAAAATACACTTTATACTCCACAACAAAATGAAGTTGCTAAAAGGTTGAATAAAATGGTAATGGAGAGAGCAAGAAGTATGTTGAGCAGTGTTGGTCTGGAGCAGAAGTTTTGGGATGAGGTTGTGGCTATGGTATGTTACCTGGTAAATCATTCACCTTATTTTTCTCTTGTTGACAAGACACCTTTGGATGCATGGTCTATTAAGAAGCCCTCTTTAAGACATATTTGTGTCTTTGGTTGTGAGGCATATGTATTTGTGCCCAATGAGAAAAGATCAAACTTTGAGAACAAGGGTGTTAAATGTATCTTTATCAGCTATGGCATTGGTGTGAAGGGATACAACCTTTGGAATCTTGATACTGAGAAGGTTCTATACAAAAAAAGTGTAATATTTAATGAGCTAAAAACTCCATTGGCTAATCCACAACTAGAGATAGATAAAAGATAAAATAAGAATGATGTAGTTCAGATTCCTCAAACTCTAAGAAAAGAGGAGCTACATGGGTGTACCTAAAACTAAGGAGATTTCAAGCAGCTCTGAGAGTTCTAAAGATGAAGAACCACAACCTTAGCTAGTAAGAAGGTCTACATGTGAAAAATGACAACCTGATAGGTATGCTTTCTCTATATTAGATTTGAATTGTGCCTCAGCCTAGGACTACAAAAGAATCTATTAGCATGTCTGATTCAAATTCCTGGTTGGAAGCAATGAATGAAGAAATGGAATAATTGAAGAAAAATGAAACTAGGGTTTGGTACTTTTTCCTGAAGGGTGAAATCCTGTTGGTTGAAAATGGGTATTCAAGAAGAAGATTGGTCTAGATGGAAGTGTATAAAATTATAAGGCAAGGTTGGTTGCAAAGTGAGTTTTCTAGATAGAGGGAATTGATTATGGAGAAATATTTTCCCTTGTAGAAAACTTAACATCTATCAGATTTTTGTTATCATTGGCAGTAACATATGACTTAGAGATTGAGAAGATGGATGTGAAGACAATTTTTATCCATGGAGATCTGGAAGAAGAGATTTATATGTCCCAGCCTGAGAACTTCATTTTAAAAGATAAATCATGTTTGGTCTTTAAATTAAAGAAATATATGTATGGTTTGAAGTAGTCTCCCAAAATATGATACCAAAAATTTGACACTTTTGTGTTGTCTATGGGATTTGTGAGATCAAAATATGATCATTATGTTTATTATAAATCTGAAAATGATCGTGTGCTTATTATTACCATGTACGTGGATGATGTGTTATTTATAGGAAATAGTAAGTCTATAATTTTTGATCTTAAATCTTAGTTGTCTGCAAAGTGCAAAATGGAAGATCTGGGTGCAGCAAGGTACATTATGGGGATGGAGATAACTAGGGACAAAATGGGTAGAAAGCTCTGGGTAAGTCAAAGTAAATATTTCAATACAATTTTGGAGAGATTTGGTATGGATGATTGCAAGAAACTAGTTGTTCCAGATATGCAGGGAATGAAATTATCTGATGAAGATTGTCCAAAGTCTGCTACTAAGATGGAGGACATCACCAGGGTACTTTAAGCAAGTTTTATTGGTATTTTAATGTACGTTATGGTTTGTACAAGACAAGAAATTTCCCATGTAGTGGGAGTTCTCAGCCGGTTTATGGAAAATCCAGAAAGATCACATTGGAATGTTGTGAAGAGAGTGTTTAAATATTTGAAGGGGACTTCGGAATATGCTCTGTGCTACCATGGAAATTTTCTTGCATCATAGAGAGCACTCAAAATTCATGGATATGTTGATTCTGATTGGGTAGGGGATGTTGACAGAAGAAGAATCCAACAGTAGATACACTTTCATGCTAAATGGTGGTGCAGTTAGTTGGATGAGCAAGCAATAGGTTGTAGTCACTTTATCCACTATAGAGGCTAAAAACATGGCAACAACACACACTTGTAAAGAAGAAATTTGGATGATTCAATTGTGCTCTGATGTTGGTTTTAATGCAGGGAATATTACAATCAGCTATGAGAGTCAGTGTACCATTTATTTGACAAAGAATTCAACTTTCAATGCCAGGAAAAAGCACATTGATGTCCACTATCACTCTGTGAGGGACATGGTGGAAGATGGAAAGATTTGTTTGGAAAAGTTTTACACTTTGAAGAATGTTGCAGATGCATTAACAAAGCTAGTGAGCAAGGACAAGTTCAGATGGTGCACAGACTTGATGGGCGTTGGGGCCTTTGATCGTTAGTAAATTTTTTGAAGTCTAGAGGAAGAGAGGAAATCTTCATCAAGTAGGAGCTTTTTAGGAATAGGTGCCTCAAATTTTGGCTTGGACTTTTGAAAGACTTGGTGAAATTATCATCTTTCTAAGCCTTTACCTCTCTATCGTTGAGATTCTTTCATAGAGGTGTGGTCTAGTGGTTTACTGCTTTACTACAGGCCTTTGTTGATATGTCTATGGTTAAGTGTTGTCACTACCATACCGCAGGTCTCCTTCCTAGGATGGTGGTAGTGTTGTTGATGAGTGATAGATAAGAAATGGTTTGGCGATGGTGTGGTATTGCGATGAAGGGTGGTGGTCATTATGACGGTTACTGCCTTACTATGGGTGTCGCTCTATGGAACCATGGTGGCTGCAATAAAAAACTAGCTATCTACAAATAATTCTTACCGCGATGGCCTTTTGGCCATGTTGTGGTGGTGTAGTAAGCCATGGTGATCAAAGCTAACGGTTACCTCCTTTCCACAGAGGTCTTGCGGTCGAGGCCCGGTAGCATGGTGGATCTTGACGGTCGGCGTAGGTGGTTACCACTAGACTGCAGGAGGATTTCCTAGCCTCACAATTGAGTGGTGGCACCACCATACCATGGAAAATTGTGTTGAGTTCGGCATTGACGTGGTGCTAAGCAGTGAGCTGGCAGACAAGCCACTACCTTGGTGTCACGACTATGGTAGGAGAGACCTGCAGTTGGGTGGTGGAACCTCCATACCGCAAGAGGTCTCACAGGGCTCGATGGTGGTGCCATAAGAGAAGCTTGAAGCTTAGGTGGTTTTTTGACTCATGGTCAAAGCGACACATGGCAAGAAATAAATACTTGATTAATCGATGTATGGAGAAATGAAAGCAGTAAATGCAACACGTGTTTCGGCTGGTGACAAAATTTGATTAAGGAAAGGAAGTTAATGCCTAGGCAACTCGATGCAGAGAAGATCATTCAAAAGATCAGATTAATTGATTGGGTGATTGATTCATCATTAAGACTTGCGATTGGATGGAATGTTTAATGAGATGTAAGACTTGTACAGTTGATTACAATTCATATAATTCAATCGAAGGGTGATAGTGAAAGTAAGACAAGTAAGACAAAAGAGTGGATTGTATTCATTGTATATTGTAAGAGTATTGTAATTGTGTGTGCATGAAAATACTCAAGTCTGATGTTGTGAGCTAATTGTTAGAGAGTGAAGACTATGAGCTTTATATGTAATTTATTTTACTATAATAGAAAGTGTCTTCTCTTGGTGTGGTGGGTTTTTTCCCGAAAGGGTTTTCCCATATAAATCTAGTGTTATCTATGATTGCTTATTTCTATTATCTCTTTTACTATGTATGTGGGTGAACCCATAATAGTGGTGTACAATTTTTATGAGGAAGGAAATTTGATAAAATTCTCACACATTCAAAATTTCATGTTTTAAAGGGTTCGTTTGAACTAGGAGGTTCACACGAACCTAAAAAAGGGGTTCGATCGAACCCCTAGTTCGAGTGAACCCCCTTTTGCATGGTGGGTTCGCTCAAACCCTGTGATGCCACATTCCCTTATGGGGAATTCATAAAAAAGGGGGGTTCGAGTGAACCCCCCTTCGAACAAACCCCCCTTTACCCTTTTGAGTGAAGGGGGGTTCACTCAAACCCCCCTTTTTTGCCCTTCTCCCCCTCTTCCACCAAATTTTAGCAGAATTATGCCCTTCAAAGCTTCGGTTGAGGATGAAAATGGATGAGACTTCACAAACCCAATTGGAAGATGGTAGTCCTCAGAACGAGCTATCAAACGAATTAAATTTTAATATGTTTTGGTTTTAATATGCATGTGTTTTTTTAGTTTTATTAAACATAGATTTCTCATCGAAAGTCAAGCTCTTTGTTTTGCACATGTGGAAAAATAGAACATTATCAAAACAACATTTTTAAAAATATGTTGAGGTTGGGTATTGATGTCCTTGATCCATTAAAAAAAAAAATTGAATTTCGATACATACTAAAAAAGTTATGTTGTATACAGTCCGCCTATGTTTGAATTGTAATTGGTTTGACTTCGAAAATTGATTAAGGAAAAGTATTAAATAAAAAAATATGAGACCAAATTCAAGTGCTAGATATCGTAGTTACAAATCTAAATTTGAAAAAATTAGAATTTTACCCTTTATACAAAAAAAGTTATGTTGTATACGGTGAGCGTCATTTTTTAAAAATGTTGTTTTTTGAAAAAAAACATTTTTCGTGGGAGATGGAAAAAAAGGTGCAATCTAATTCCAAAAATTTTGAAATTTTTTTTTTAAGAATTGACAGACAAAATGTGATGAGACGCTAGTTTTCCTCATCTTCAAATTCCTCATGCTTTAGCCGGTATAGGTGCCCAAATATAAAGATTTGGTTAAAAATAATAATTGTAGTGTCGAGTTTGGCCAAAAATTATAAACCACTTTTGTGGGATCACCCATGTGTTTATCTCAGTTGTTTTAAGAAGCTTTAAAACTACTCTATTTCACTTCTTTGGATTGATTTTTCTTGCATGGTTCTTATTCTATCTTTAAAATTTCTTGGAAATATCTGAATGCATTTTAGATTTCGAGTTAAATGATTTAATGGTTCTTGTGATTTAGTGCTTGGAGTGTTGTAGCGATCTCTGGTTCATACTTTGGGTAGCTTCTTGATTTTTGGATTGTTGTGCAAGGTCAACCTATACCTGATATTTATGTTCTTATTTAAATTATAGGCATTTATCCAATTCATTTGAATGAATTTCCATGATCTGTAAATATTTATTTCCTTAGAAGATTGCATGATTTCTATGGGATTGTAGGTATAGCCTCGGTTAAGAAAAAAATATTTTTGAGGGATTGGTTTGTTCCAAGTATTTCATCATTAGTATTATTGATCGTAGGAGTAATCTTAATCTTAGGATTTTTGAACCCTTATCTTTATTTATTTCTTTGAACTTTGGTTAAAATAGGAATTTGAGTATCATTATATTGCAAAATCTGATAAGTTTAGAGCTTCTAGTATTTATTTTGTAAGGTCCTTTAATGATTACCATCATTTTAACATGTATCACTAGGTTGTTTTATTACATTGTCAAGACTTGGCATTAGAGACCTTGGGGTTATCTCTTTTTCAATAGAGATTGACCTTTCAAGAGAGATAGGATACTATATATTATGTATGAATTGTTGTTGCACAAAAAAAACCATCAATAGATTGATGCTAGAAGGAGGTCTTGAATAAGCAATTTGGAGTGTTTTCTAAACTTCCTTTCTCTTGAGAGACTTAGAAGGAGAACTAGATCTACACCATGAGAAGAAGAGTTTCAAGAACTGCCACCTCCAACTAGGTCAAGAAGGACCAGAAGAAGGGAGGATTCATCGTCCAATCCATCATTTCCACCATCCTCACCCTCATCCACCTCATCCTCATCTTATTTTGTGGTTGGTTCCTTTAAAAAACCCCAGCCAATCATCAATCATCCTTTACCACCTCTACCTCCACCAATGGAATTCTTGGAAAATAACCCATCACCTCTATCCTTCAACAACTACAATGTTATGCCTACAAACCTTGAGCATTTTTTTATATAAGTTTCACACAAGTGATCCTAATAGGACAATAAAGGAGAATATTAGGATTTTTAAGACTTTCCTGAGAGATAGAGGGGTCAATCATGAGGATGTTGCATGTAGAATTTTCCCTTATTCTCTGGGAGAGGATGCCTTTTATTAGTACAATCATTTACCTATTGCATCAATCCATAATTGGGCTGAACTTGAGGCTGCATTTTTGTAGAAGTTTAAAATCCCTATTAGTTCCACTGAGCTCTACATGTAGTTTACTAGGGTTAAGAGAGAAGTTAATGAGCCTATAGGTTCATTCAAAAATAGGTTTCACCATCCATACACTAGATTTCAAGTGCCTTATGTTTTAGATGATGCCACTACCTTAGAGGTCTATTTTGAAGCCCTTGATAGTCTTACATCCACCTTCCTTAAGTGGAGAACTAATCCCCCAACTACCTTACTCACTGCATATACAAAGGCTATTAAGGTCAGTACAGATATGAGACAACAATTTTTAGGACCCTTGCCATCTCCTGGGCCTACTACTCACCCAGGGAAAGTCCAAGCTCTTAACCAACCTCTGACTAATCACACTCCCATTATGAATCCCATCTCGTAACTATCTTTGGTTCCTCACCCAAATCATCCAATAAGTTAGACTCACCCAATGCCTAGTTATCTACAACAAATTTCCAATCAACCCCTTCATCCACAAAATAGGTTGGTTTCCCTACATATTTGGAGAACTCCGAAGTTTTGAATTAGTCTATGGGTCCTAGAGGAGTGTCAAGATTCCTTCCAAAAAATGTGAATTTAGTGCCTTACAGTAGTCCTGATAAGGAAAGGTTAGATGAGCTAATCGGGCAAGTGAAAAAACTGAATATGGAGATAACCTACTTGAGGAACCAGAACAACCAACTCCAAGGTGCTCAGAAGAGCATGCAATCAAATTACAATAGTGATAATTGAGATGTTGCATGAGAGAAAAACTTTGACAGAGGATAGCATTCTAACAAAATTAGAATTTTGAAAGAGGACAACAAGGTGGACATGGGTTTGAAAGGAGACAACCACCTAGGCAGAATAGGCCATGAAACACCAGACCTAATAATAGAGGAGTCCTCACTCCACTGGATGAACCTTCTAATCAAGAGAAACCTTTGAGTTGTGTGTAGCTGAGGAAGCTTTGTCTGGATGGTGTAGGCTTCACAAGAAAGGTTAGCACTTTGAGCTTAATTGTCCCAAATTTCAAACTGTTGCTTCCATCTTTTAGTATGAAGTTGAGAGATACTCCACTAGTTAGGAGTTGGTACCTTAAATCCCTATGATTCCCTAGTATTGGTTTTGAATCATGGTCCTTTCCCGAGGGATGAAGAGAATGAACCAGAAGAGGAGTCAAGTAGCCAGAATGAGGAGACTGAACAAGTGTTGAATGAGGATGAGATTTCTCATTTATTTAATGAAGGAATTGAGAATGATAATGGTCTGTTGGATGTAGAGGAATCTGGTGTTGAATAAGTATAGATGTTTCAACAAACTACAAGAAATTATGATTTGATAAATAGGCCTAACAAGAATCCACCAGCTAGAAGTCCATTTACTACATCTATTCCTCTGAAATTTTTTACTACTCCACCAGACCCACATGCTAGTAATAATCCATCTTACCCTCAAGTACCAACAAAATACTTTTCAAAAGGAGGACAACCTAAGGTGTCAAAAGGAATTAATGTTGATACAAGAAAAGATAAGAAGACTGGTCATTCTAAGGAGACCCATGTTGACATGAATGTGGAACAATTAGGTGAATATGTGACTAAAGAACTTAGGAAAGTAAAGGCGAGCCTTTTTTCTTTTGAGTTGTTAAGGGTTCCTCAAATTAGAAATAGAGTCCTAGGGTTTTCTAAATCAAGTACAATACCACAAGGAATAGGAGTCAATGAGGTAGTTGGCAGGTCTCCTAGTTCACAGCCACCCAAAGGCCAAAGTCAAGAGACTCTCACATGTGGCTCCCTTGGAAAGGAGTTCCAAATCAAATCAAAATTCAAAGAGAACCCAAAATGAAGTATGTGATCACTGAATACTAGAATACTTTGAATGAGATATTGGTGTCAGAAGTCAGCATGGGGAACTATGTACTGGCTACCCCTACTTCAGATATAGAAGAAGTATTTATGTTGTAAAGCTCCTCTGATGAATCCACATCAGAAGCTAGTAGTTATGAAGCACTACTTGAACAAGTAGAGGCACTTGATAACCAAGAAGATAGACAACTCAACTTGTTGGATAATTTCCAAGAGTTTATCTAGAAGTGTGTGGAGGATCAGATCCAAATGGGGAAAAATATGAATTTTAAGGAATTGTTGCTCCCTAATTAGTGTAGAGTTCACAATTCTCCTCACTCTAAGATGGAATGTTGTATGTGCCAAACTACAGTGGAGGAAATACAAAGGTGCATTATTCCAACCCCAACTTCCAAGCTAGATATACAGAGCGTTCAAAATGATCCAAAAGGAAAGAGCAGAATGCCTCCTGAAGAACCTCCTAGCAGCAGTAAGGAAAAGGGTAGTTCAAGGAAATCAAGAGTTGATGCTTGTTGGACATTGAGATTTGATGGATCCAAATCAAAGCAAGGTGCTGAAGAAATATTTGAGCTAATCAAACTTAAAGGTAAGACTTATTTTTTTGCTTAAAGACTCCATTTCTAGTTACTAATAATGTAGTTGAGTATGAGGCTTTGGTCCATGGATTATTAATGGCATTAAGAAAAAAATTCATGATTTTGCAAGTGTTTGGATATTCTGTGTTACTGTTCATGAAAGTAAGGAAATAATACACATGTCATGATTTAAGGATGACCAATTATAGCTATAGAGTATGGGATCTCATTGAAGGATTTGATTCTTTCAATATCCAGTTGGTCCCTCACGACAAGAATCAAACTGTAGATTCTCTAGCACAAGAAGCTAGTACATTGCAGAACTTATCGCTTTTAGGTTTGAAGAAGTTCACTGTGGAGCTCACTCAAGTACCCTCGGTGCCTGAAAATGTAACCAATTTCCAGGTTTTTGAGGATGAAAAATATATTCTTGATTTCATCACTAGTTGTGATGTGTTTGCTTCTTAGGTGATTGATGAGGTGGAACCTCAAGAGGCCGACATGGACCTAGAAGGGGTCATCAATCTGAAGACTAATACTATCCCAAGAGGTATGGTGTAGTTGGAGAGAATCTTTGATTTGGATAAGATAAAATATCAAGAATAACAAGTGAAAAGAGAGTCTCTCAGCAGTCAATGTGAAACATACAACATGGGGACCCAAGGTGGTGCGAAAAATGTCCTTATTGTTAAAGTGTGCACTCCAAAGGAAAGAAAAGGAATTATTGATGCATTGCACACATATCAAGATGTGTTAGCCTATAGTTATGAGGACTTGAAGAAATATGATACTCTGATCATCACAAACACTATTCCCTTAAAAAAAATGCAGACCATTCAGGCAAAGGCAAAGGCCAATTAATGTTATGTTGTAACCTGTCATTCAAAGAGAGGTGTAGAAGCTACTTTTAGCACAAATCATATTTCCAATGAGACACTCAACATGGGTTGCAAACTTGGTTCTAGTAAGGAAGAAAAATGGATAAATTAGACTGTGTTGATTTTAGGAACCTTAATAGTGCATCAAAAAAAGACAACTATCTAATTCCTTCCTTGGATGAAGTACTTCAAATTGTCAATGGATCTCAGATGATGTATTTTTTGGATGGGTACTCTAGATACAAATAGGTTATGGTACAATATGAGGATAGACACAAAATTTCCCTTACTATGAAATGGGGAACTTTTTCTTATAGAAGAATTCCCTTTGTATGAATCAATGTCGGAGCTACATTATAGAGAGAAATGGGTATTGCTTTCAAAGACAATCATTGGTAGGTGCATCATTATTTATATGGATGATTTGACATTTTTTTCCAAGAAAAGAGATGATAGTATAACAGATTTATGCAAAGTATTCCAAAGGTGCAAAGAGTTTGGCATCTCACTTAATCTGAAGAAATGCATCTTTGGAGTCACTAAGGGAAAAAATTTAGGACATGTTATTTAAGAGCAAGGTATTGCTATTGAGTTGGAATCAATAGAGGCTATAATAAAGATTCAGCTCCTACAAGCAAAAAGGAGATGAAGTCATTCTTTGGCAAAAATAACTTTGTCAGAAATTTTATCACTAGATTTGCATAGACAGTGAAGTCCTTGAATGCTATGCTAAAACAAGAAGAAAAGATTGAATGGAGTGCAGAAGCTAAGGATGAATTTGTAGAAATCAAGAGAGCTATTGTTGAGGCTCCACTATTGGTAAGTCCAGATTATGTCAAGCATTTTTACATATACTCATTTGCTTCTCATCACTCTTGTGCTAGAATGCTAACTCAAAAGTTTGATCAAGGCAAAGAAAATCCCATAGATTGTATGAGTGCTCCTTTAAAGGATACAAAATTGAGATATCCCAATGTGGAAAAGTAAGCCTATGCCCTGGTCTGGGCTATGAATAAATTCAAACACTATATCTTGAGAAATAGGTCTTTGCCATAGTACCTAAGACTGAGGTTAAGTTGTTTTTAATGCAGAATGAATTGGGAGAATGAAGAGCCAAGTGGGTAGCTATGTTGCAAGAATATGATATTGAGATCCAACCCATGAAATTGGTGAGATGGAAGGGACTGATAGAGAAAATAGCTGAGATGGGTCCTGACCTCACAGTTCAAAAATATCACCTCCAAGAAGTGTCTCTAGGAGACTGGTATGATGAAATTATCTACTATCTGTTGAACCAGAAATGTCTTGAACACCTTAATGCAGTACAAAGTAGAGATTTACATCTGAAGAGTGAAATTTTTAAGATGAAGGGAGCTATCTTGTATAAGAGAAATCATGAGGTGGTTTATTTGAAATGCCTAGGAAAGGAGGAAGTTTGGAGAGTGACGGCTAAATTTCATGACAAATATGGAACTAGCCATGGCTCAATAGCTTCCACTGCAAATCAAATCCTAAGGGCAGGCTATTATTGGCTAACCTTGTTCAAATACACACATAACCATGTGAGGGATTTTAATGTATGTCAGACTGCAACAAGTAAGGAGAAACATTCAGCCCTTCCATTTTAGCCTGTTATAGAGCTAAAACCTTTTGGACAATGGGGAATGGATATTATAGGTTCAATCCATCCACCTTCCTCTACAATCCACATGCATATTCTCATTATAATTGATTACTTCACCAGATTGACCGAGGCTCTTGCATGCAAACAATGCACTTCTAAAGTGGTAATCAATTTCATTGAGTTGGGTATTATTAATTGCTTTAGATGTCCATTGGCTTTAGTTTGTGATAATGCTTCTGCATTTGCATCATTTAAATTTTCTAACTAGGCCTTTGATCATGGAATTTACATAAAATCTACATCTAATTAGTATCCATAGGGTAATGGTTTGGTTGAGTCTTCCAATAAGAATATTTTAACAATCATCCATAAGCTACTAGAGAAGAATCCCAAGTATTGGCACACACAACTTATATTTTCTCTTTAGGTAGATCTTAATAGACATAAAACATCCTTAGGAACATCTCCTTATCACCTAGTGTATGGTTTGGAACCTGTATTTACCATCCAGCTAAAAATCCCTACCTTGAAATTCATTAATGAATATTATGATGGAGAGGATAAGCATGAAGGCCACCTAACTGAACTGTTACACCTTGAAGAGAAAAGATATGAAGGCCTAGAAAAATTTGTCAAACATTAAGGTGTAGTGAAAAGATGGTTTGATAGGAGAGCCAAGGTAAAAGACTTTAGAATCTCTGACCCGGTTCTCTAGTGGGACAAATCCCATCACCGAAAAGGGGAGAATGGAAAATTTGACAAACTTTGGCTCAGCCCTTATCAAGTTGTAGAGATTATGGGAGATAATGCTTTTCGTTTGAAAACTCTCACTGGAGAAAATATCCCATTGCCTGTCAATGGGCAGTATTTGAAGCATTATTTTTAGTCCTAAGTTGTTTACAACTCTTCCCTTGTACATAGGTAGATTAGGTTTCCTTTCTATTTTTTTTTGGTGCTTTTGGTAGATTAGGGTTTCTTTTGTTTGTTTTTCTTTCTTTTGGTTAGAGTAGGTTTTATTTGGTTGGTTTTTCTTTCCTCTACTCTTGCTTTAGGTTTTCTCGATTTCTTCTGGGCGTGTTGCATCTATATAATTGGTTGCTTGCCTAGGATGCTATGGGATTTCTTTTACAAACTCTAATCATGTTTTTAGAGTCAATTGAACTAGGGGAATTCCTTTATATGATGCTACATATGCTTGGAATTGGAGTCACTTGAGTAAGTAAATTTCTAGAATGTATTTGGGTCTCATAATTTCACACAAATCTTAAAGATTCTGAGGTTACATACGGTCCTTATGAAGTATGACTTGGTGACAAATCTTATATTCTTCTCTAGCACTATTGTGGTTCTCATCCTTGAGTGTGAGCTTCATTTCTTGTAGGGTGAAAAGGAAAGTTTAAAATATCTCAAAGAGAATATAAAAAAAAAGGAGAGGAAAAGGAAAATGTTGAAAATCAAAATAAATGTTCACTTTATCAGGGGTATCCTAGTATCTCTACCAAGGATATGGATGCTTGGTTGGAAATAGAGATATGTTAGGGAGAGTCACAATGATAACCTCATCGAGGCTATGGATTCTTTACTGAATTTGAGGCTCTATCTAGGTTTCTTTCAGGGTTGGAATCTTTATGTAGCTTGGTCAGAATAAGTTTGGTCCCTTTTGCAACTAAGGAAAAGGAAATAAATGCATGCACACACACTTTGACCACATACAGGAAAGGTTTGCTTGTTTGTGATTTCTGAAACCTTCTTCATAGGGTGACTTGATGTAATGACCGAAACCAGGGATTCTAGGTTGATTCCATTTTCTCATTGAAATTCTCTAGAGAATTTCCCCAACGGAGTCACCATTTTTAATGTAGTTCTTGCACACATGCCCCACTAAAAGTAGGGACCCTTTTTTATTAGTCTTTTGGCTCTTTTTTGTGTCCATGCCTTTTGAGCTTGTCTTTGAAAATCATGGCATTTTGGTCTTTGATGCTTTGGTCCTCTGGTCATGGGATTTGGTTACTTGGAACTATTCCTAAATGCTTGTCTTGCTTGTAAAGATCCCCTATTTTGAGTTCCAAGAGGTCAAGGAGTCTTATGGATTTCCTCTCTGAAGTGGGTTCCCTTTGCCTTTTGTTTTTCCTTGGTTTTTTGTCTGCGTCTTAGGAGTTGTAATTTTTCTCCTAAGACCTTGTTTCCTTTGTGTTGTGGCTTTGGGCATGGGATGAAAATAAACTCTAAACCTTAATGAATTTATTTGTTTGGTTTTTGTCCCGGTTCTAGCTTTGCTTCTTGTCTCCTTGTTTTCTTTGTTGTTTTTCTTGTGTTCGGCCTTTGGGTTGGTTTCCTCCCTTGGGTATTCTTTATTTTTCCTTTATTATTTTGTCATTGGAGGTGGGGCATGGGACTAAATTAAAATTTAAACCTTCACAAAGTTCTTGGTTTGGTTTCCATTCTGGCTCCAACTCCGCTTCTTGTCTCCTTGTTTTCTTTGTTTCTTTTCTTGTGTTCGGTCTTTGCGTTGGTTTCCTCCCTTGGGTATTCTTTGGTTTTCATTTTTTATTTCATCTCCAAAGGTGAGCCATGGCATGAAATAAACTCTAAACTTTCAGAAAGTTCTTGGTTCGACTTTTTGTTTTGTTTCTGGTTTCGTCTAGGTTTTCTCTCCGCCTCTGTCTGGTTTTTTTTCCAGTTTCATCTGGGTTTTATTTCCGCCTCTATCTAGTTTTGTTTTTTATTCCATATAGTTTTGGCCCTGGTTCTATCTAGGTTTTTTTTTTGCCTCTGTCTTGTTTTTTTTCTAGTTTCATCTGGTTTTGGCCCCGGTTCCATTTGGTTTTTGCTTCCGCCTCTGTCTTGTTTTGTTTCTGGTTTCGTTTAATTTTGGCCCCGATTTCATTTGGGATTTGTTTCCACCTGTGTCTTGTTTTGTTTTTGGTTCAGTCTAGTTTTATTTCTGATTCTTCCTAGCCTAGAATTCCCCAAAATTCCCTTATGGTCTAAGTTCCACAAAGGGATGAAAATCCCAATCTTTGAAGAAGGGTGCATTAATTATTTTTTAAGGGATTTTGATTGACTATTTGAATTTTTTTGATGATTAGCATGTTGTATATGATGGACTAACTTGGATTTTAATGCTATAATGGATACTTATTGTGGCCTTTTGAGTGCAGGTTGGATTAAGCAAGATATTTTTTGGTAAGGCCAAGGACAAGCAAGTGGATCTTAGTGCGGAGGAATGTGCTGGGGCAACATAAAAAATTATATGGACCTCCCCCTATAGAAGTTGAAGATGATCATAGATCAAGTTGGATATTAGAATTAAGACTCCAGAAAGAGGGTTCAGCATACTTTATATGTTGTGAGATCCGTGGGGTACGACCAAGTACACTTTGCGGTCACGGGCAGGTGAAAATTGCTCCTACATGGTGAGGGTTAAAAAGGAATGCTCGATGGCCATCCATATGAGTTGGACGTGACATGGAAAATTCAAATAGGCTTGACTTGCCTAGGTTCATTGAAATTCCCAGCTCAGCTATTGATCAGTGACCCATATTCAAACTCACATTGTATGCTCGTTACAATTCTTTTGCTTCGCGTGGGTGATACATTAATAGCGGAAGTGACCTATAGGGTGTTTTTAGTCTGAACCAAGATTTATATAAATCCAAGGTCGGTCTAAAGGGGCACCTCATGTATTCATTGTATGGTGGTGATTTATTGTGAACTATCCAAGGCCGACCTGGTTGGTGGCTAACCTTTCTTTGTAAATTTAACATGGGCTAACAAGATGTAATCTCTATAAGTATGTCATTTCACCTCTTCTAAAAAGAGTTAGTCAGTTGGAGAGTTAAACTAGAGTTAGATAGGCTATAGAGGATTATATTTTTAGAGTAGATGGTTAGAATTAGGAGCTATTTTTATTTCCAAGAAAGTGCTATAATATAGAATATAAAAATTGTTTCTATTATTGGTGATTCGATACAAGTGAAGGCATTATGCTATTATTGGTGGCTTCTTTGGATTGATTGTCTTGCATGGTTATTATTCTATCTTTGAAATTGCTTGGAAATATTTGAATGCATTTTAGGTTTAGAGTTAAATGATTTTATGGTGCTTGTGATTTAGTGCTTCGAGTGTTGTAGCGATCTTTGGTTCATACTTGGGCAGCTTCTTGATTTTGGGATTGTTGTGCAAGATCAACATGTACGCGATATTTGTTTGTTTTTTTAACTGTGGACATTTATCCAGTTCAATTGAATGAATTTCCATGATCTTAAAAATCTTTAATTCCTTAGAAGATTGTGTTGTTTCTGTGAGATTGCAAGTATAGCCTGGGTTAAGAAAAAATTAGTTTTGAGGGATTGGTTTGTTCCATGTATTTCATAATTAGTATTTTTGATCTTAGGAGTAATCTTAATCTTAGGATTTCTGAAACCCTTATCTTTTGCTATTTATTTGAACTTTGGTTAAAATAGTAATTTGAGTATCGTTATATTGCAAAATATTATAAGTTTAGAGCTTCCAGTATTTGTTTTGTAAGGTCCCTTCATGATTACCATCATTTTCACATCTATCATTCAATTGTTTTGTTGTGTTGTCAAGACCTGACATTAGAGACCTTAGGCTTATCTCTTTTTGCAATAGAGATTGACCTTTCAAGAGAGATGGGATACTATATATTCTATTTGATTTGTTGTGCAGATAACACCATTAACAAGTACCAAGAACATCACTAGTGGCATAAAAGGTAGATACAAAAATTAAATAATTTGGTCCAAGCTTACAAAGAATAGACAATATCAACTAAGAGTCCTGCTTCTGAATACCACACTATGTCAACTTCAATCTAAGAGACTTGATTTTTGTGAAAAAATACTAGATGCTATTAAAATCCCTATGATTTAAGCCAATAAGCTCATTCTCCAACTGGAATCCTCTGATAATATCTTGCTTCCCAAACAAAGACCCTAAAGTAGTCCAAATCTAGTGGGGTGTAGTGCAAGACTCAATATGAAAAAGAAGATCAAGATAAATAGACAAACATAAAGTACCAAAACTCTCATCACACCTATTAAACCACTTTCTCTTTTTAGCAACACCTATAGGTTCAACTTTTGTACCCATGGTCACCCTGTACAACCCTATGTGCATCAAATCAATTTCGATTTGTTTTTCCAACCAAAGTAGTTGAAAGGAGTAATGGGTGTAGTATTATGTGAATCCATGACAAAAAATCAATAGTATATACTCTCAAAGAAAAAATAAATTATTTGACCTAAAAAAAATTCCTGAATTACACGTTTCCCAAGATAATAACCAAGAAAGAAAAAGTTCAAATCTGAAAAAAATTAGATACCTGGTAAAAAATTCTAGAAAATTGGGTCTGAGATTTATGTAAATTGGATGCAAAACGGAGTTCAGATGCAAAAGTTATGCCTCCCGGAATGAAAAAAACAACTTCTGACTTTGACAAGCAAAAAAGGCATCAAAATGGAAAAATAAGAAAAAAAATCTAGCACCACTGGATAGTGCCCAGAACCAAATTTCTAACGCCTATTTATTTTAAAACAAGGGAGATCGTACGCAAAATTTATGCTTTGTTTTGTGAAAGTGCTCCAAAGGGGCCCAAGTAGTCCTTCAACAACTCTCAGGGGCTAAAAAAAATGGCCCCTAATCACATGGAGGACCAGGGGGCTGAGGCCAAAACCCCTGATCACCAATGTGACCTCGGCGGGGGCTGAGAGGCTGAGAGGGGTGGGCGTGGGGTGCTCGGTCCCTAATATGACTATAGGCTACCACGAATGAGCCCACGGGGGTTGAATGGAGAGCAACGACCTGAAGGGTGGTGTTGTCGGGTTGGGTGGTCAGTCGGTGATCACTCGGTGGCTGCCTAGTGGCTACCAGGTGGTGCATTGGTGGTGGAGCTCGTTTCTACTAATAGTAATTGTATGCATCTAAAAATGGTCACGGTCGATTGAACCTGTTAATTAATTAAATATGAATTATTTAATTAATGTTTCTTAAATCTTCTACATATAAAAAAATTTAATTATTTATTTATATTGTTCATTTTCTAATTCTTCTAATTTAATTAAATAAATAAGTTTATTTAATTAATGCTACCTTCCTCTTAATTAATTAAATAGATTTTACAATCTATTTACATTAATTATCAAAGTTTAAATTCCAAATTTAAATGATATTATTCCCTCCACATTTAATTAAATATTTTCAATATTTAATTAAATCATTTTCCAAATTCCCAATTCTCTCACAAAATTAAATATTCTTATTATTTAATTAAAAGGCTTTTTCTTTTCTCACATAATTAAATAATTGGAATATTTAATTCAAGCCTTTTCATATTTCTTTCACACATAATTAAATATTTATTTATTTAATTATGAGAGACACCTTTCAAATTGTCTATTCATTTTCTGTCTCTCAAAATTCCACCTCTTTTTCAAATTCTCGATCTCTCACCGTTCGTTTCAACAGGTTTGAACTCGACCGTCGATCTTGTCCAATTGAATTCCTACATTTGAAAATCTATAAATACAGCTCTTACATGAGCTAAAAAGGACCTCGAATCTCATACTTTCATGCATAGTTATTATAGTCACATCTTAAGCATTTCATAGCATTCTAATTCACATAAACTCAATATTTTACATGCATATGCATTTTGATAAATCTCATTCTCTCAAGTGCCATTCTATAAGTTGTTGTTTACACAACTGAGAGCAAACATCTTAAATTGAATCCTTGGAGATAGAGGACAATGGAACAAATTTGAAGAATTTGTTGTTTAGAGTTTACATTTGCTTTATTTATTTAGTTTTTTTCAATCTAATGTTTCATCGGTGTACTAGTTTATATGCAATTTAATTGACACATTCTAATGTACACATTTCTGGCACCCACTGTGGGCCAAGCCCCAAATTTAATTTCTATTTTTGCAAATTTTTCTAGCAGGTCACAGACAAAAATCGCGGTTTAGCGCATATGAGTCTCAGTTCGGCACATACAAAGCCTATTTCAGCGCATACGATGACTATTCTGGCGCATACATGACTTGTTCCAACGCATACGTAACCTATTTCAGTGCATAGATATTTTGTTTCGGCGCATCCTTGGGGACCCTTTTGGCGCATTCATAACCTATTTCGGCACATCCAATGACTGTTTCAGCACATACGTTACCTGTTTTGGTGCATACATAACCTGTTCTAGCGCATACATCTTTTGTTTTGGCGCATTTGGTTGTAAAAAATTTTAATTGTGATTCTGACGCAATCTGCAGACAAAATTTTTCTGATGCTATTTTTTAGAAGAATGAATCAATCCTAGGGTAGACATTTAATTTGGAATTAACCAATCCTAGGATAGTCAGCAAACATATTTTCTTTTGGTTAAAATGAACCCCATGCTTTTAGTGAAGCAACATCTTCACTTAGAATAGAAAATTTTTTAATTTGGGATTTAAAATTGAACAACTATTTGATTGTTGTGATTGTGGGTAATAGGTCTATGCTCTCCCCTTAACTGGGTGATCAAAATACCAGACTTACCTTTTTATTTTATGCATTTAATGCTTTATTACATCCTTTAGAAGGCCTGCCATAATGGGAAAAAGTACTCACCCTATGGGAATGACCTAAGTGGGAACACTTGAAGCCAAGGTTTCTAAGCCACTTTAATCAAAAGCAAGTTGTTGATGAAAATCCAACTTGACAATAGTGCGTAGGATAACCATCCCCAAAACCTTTGTTCTAAAGGTTGGCAGGTCTCTCGAGGGAGTATATCTATTTGCCACACTGAACGGATACCCTTATTACAAACCATACTGTAGAAAGCCAACTGTGTCAGTATCCAAACATCATTTTAATCACGGTGCAAGGGGAGGGAAGAATCTGCCCCCAAGACACTCACCATATAGTCGCCACAGATTGTTTGCTCAAGGGATTCAGTATCCACTTCCGTCACTTTGAGTACGCACCTGGAAAAGACAAAAACACGAGCGCCCTCTAGGGGGTGACAAGGTTGTGTGAGTCGACACGATTTTAAGATGTGGGTTGTGATTACTTTGATGACCTATTTGACAAATTAAGAGTGAGTCTGACTGAAGTGTTTATATTGTTCAAAAACCTATGGAAATCTCAAGAACATACACTCTTTGTTTATATTTTAGGATTAACAAAACAATTGTCTGCTTCTATGTTGTGTTTTTCACATTTAAATCAGATTAAGATCATCCAAAACAAGAAATTTTTATCAAACAGTCAAAACATGTTGGTCTCACAGCTGTTTTAGCATATTTGGTCTCTGTCTTAGCACATTCAGTCTTTGTCCTAGCACATTTGGTCTCTATTTTAGCACATTCGGTATCTGTCTTAGCGCATTTGGTCTCTGTTTTAGCGCATTCGGTCTCTGTTTTAGCGCATTGGGTCTCTGTTTTAGCGCATATGTGCTTTGTTTTAGCACATTTTTGCTCTGTTTCAGTGCATTTATGCTCTGTTTCAGCGCATTTATGCTTTGTTTTAGCACATTTGTGCACTGTTTCGGCACATCTGTGCTCTGTTTT
Source organism: Sequoiadendron giganteum (assembly GCA_007115665.2). Taxonomy (NCBI): domain Eukaryota; kingdom Viridiplantae; phylum Streptophyta; class Pinopsida; order Cupressales; family Cupressaceae; genus Sequoiadendron; species Sequoiadendron giganteum. The sequence continues at coordinate 82,146,152 of VCHN02000014.1, read as the reverse complement.
AGTGCATTCAGTCTCTATTTTGGCACATCTATTTTTCGAAGCTTAAGTGATTTTCTGGATTTTTAGAAATCAAGGTGTAGTCGCCCTTCTTATTTTCACCAACTTGCAATCACATATACTACTCATCCAAATCAAGTTCTGCAATAGAGAACTCAATCACATTTAGGCATCCATTAAATTCATCTATCTACAAAGCTAAGATCAAACTTCACAAAGTGCAAAATCACATTTATTTTTTGATCTTTGGTTTAATTCTTGCAAATAGGATTTTCATCCTTTCACTTAGGGAATCACGAACTAAATATTAAAAAATCTTTTAAGTCATAGAATCTTCATTCTATCTTGACTTCCATCACCATTGCACAGTTTCATTCCTTTGATCAAAGTTAATAGGATTTGAGTAAAGCTTATGCCTGTTACCACGAGGTCTCGAAAGCACATAGAAAAAGAGGAAAGTATAGTAAGAAAAATGGGTGATAATAATGAGAGGGAGGAAAACCTCTTTAACATTCCGAATACTGAAGAAGTAATGGAAGAAAAGCTTCAAGAAGCAGAACAAAATCCTCAATTCCATACTCTTATGGAAAAGATTTTAGAAAGTAACAAAGAAAGGTACTTCCTTTCTTTAGCTATTCAAGGAGCCAGATTACTTGCCGATTTTGACACGGAAGGGATTAAAGAGAATCCTGAAACTCCTCTTAGTGATTTTAGTGCCCTTACTCAACAAATTAAAGAATTACAAGGGAAAATAAAAGAAATCCAAGGGGAAGCACCAAAGAAGTATGTTTTGGAAGAAATATGTCCCTACCCATTCGATAGAAATCTTTGAATGATACATTTTCCAAAGCATTGTGAAATCCCTAAGTTTGATAGATATAATGGGAAAACTGACTCCATTGAGAATGTAATGGATTTCCGAAATATGAGTTTAGAATTTGCTCATGAAGACACTTACTTAATGCGATTGTTTCCACGAAGTCTGGGTGGACAATCCATGGAGTGGCTTTCAAAGATTACTCCCCCCATCAAAACCTTTGAAGAGTTGATAAATAAATTCATATCGCAATACTCTTACAACATCCAACATCAAATAACCATGCTTGATCTTTGTAAGATAAAACAAAAAGTAGGGGAATCTTTCACTAAATTTTTGCAAAGATGGAGAAGAACATTTCCTGGATATTCTCGTCCTATTCCTGAAAAGGAAAAGATGGAGATCTTCATCGATAGTCTTAATCAAGAAATGAGTTACAAACTAAATCTTCATTGTCCTCCATCATTTGAAAAATTGATTGAAAACGCAATCAATATTGAAGGTGCATTGATCAAGCGTGGAATTCTAAAAATTGATAAAGAGGGTTCAAATTCGTACAACAACAACAACAACAACCATAGTAACAACAATGACAAGTCATGATTTTGGACTTAATAAATTTTTTGGGAATGATGGGGTAGTAGGTGCTAACAATGTGAATACAAAGCCCACTGTTCTTAATGTGTCAGGTGTTCAACGTAACAATAATATTGGGCATTCTAACACCCAAGGCAATGTTTCTAATCAAGGAAACACAAATAACACTCATGGAAATAATTTTGGCAATAGTCAAAATTCAAATATGCCTAAACCATCATATTTTTCAAATCAACAGAGTTTCACTCCCTTGGGCCAATCTTTGGAATCCATTCTCAAAGAATTATTGAATCAAAATGCTATTACATTGCCACCACAAAGAGACTATGAACCTCAAGTTAAACCACCATCGTGGAAAGACTCAAACTTCTGTGATTATTATAGATGCAAAGGTCATAAAACAAACAGTTGCCAAGGGTTAAAGAATATCATTCAAGATTTAATTGATAATCGTACCATCACAGTTGAGGGACACAATGTTAATAATGATCATCAAGCATTCAAAAATCCACTCCCTAATTATCACAAAGGGGAATCCTCGAAGGATAAGGGCAAGAATGTTAATAACATCCAAGACATTATTATCATTCATATTTATATTGATGACCCTCAAATCAATGCTATCTGAATCAAAGGTAAGCCACAATATCGAGAGGTCAATGTTACTACAAGGGGACAAGCCATGATCATTGTCAAAGGTGGCTCATCTAAAGCAGCAATTCCCCCTCCAAGTCAATAAAATTTGGTTGAGCAATTATGAAAAACATCAGCCCAAATTTCTATCTTGGAGCTTTTAAAATTATCACCTGCACATAAGGACATTCTAGAAAAGTCTCTCATCGATACAACTGTATCTCCTAATCTAGATACTGATAAATTTCAAGCCATGGTGGGACACTTGTCCTCCAACACATGTTTATCTTTTTCTAAAAGAGATGATTCATCCATAACCCATCCACATAATTCATCACAATATTTAGAAGTCATGGTTCACAAAGCCCGCATTAGACGTGTCCTTATAGATGGGGGAGCTGGATTAAATATTTGTAATTTAAAATTGGTCCTAGCTTTGGGATATTTAGCAGACTCTATAGACCCATGAAGGAAAATTACAATCAAGGCCTATGATGATGAGGAAAGAACTTCAAAAGGTCTTATCATGTTACCAATCAAAGTGGGACCTGTTGTGAAGAAAAAATTTTGTCAGGTTCTCAATCGGGATTTAACCTATAACATATTATTGGCTCATCCATGGATCCATGACATGTAAGTAGTTCCATATACTTATCACCAATGTTTGAAGTTTCCATATGATGGACAGGAAATAACCATACCCGTTGATCACAATAGCAGTCAAACTTTTTCTAACCTAAGAGTGACTTAGGACACATTTGTCCCACATAATAGAGAGGCTTTGGCCATCTCTGCCTCCAAAAACAAAGAACAAGTACAAGAAATGATAAAAAAATTTGGCAGCAATTTAAAATTGAAAGATAATGGGGTAGGAGAATATTCTTTATCTCTCTCTAACCTACCCTTATCACCAAGATCCCATGGTCAGCCGTCAAAATCTACACCGCAAGCTACAACAGTTTTAGCCTCAACTTCAACCCCCATCACCAAGTTTAATGGGATGTTTATCAAAGAAACTGAAGGGGAAGATAGAGCTATTCTAGATTGGCTCTATAAAGATGAAGAAGAATTCGTACAGCATATCAAGATACCCACACAATAATATGGAAAGGGTTATGAAGGAAATGGCCCTCTAGGTAAGAGAAAAGAAGGTATTATGGAAGCTATCCAATTAAAAACAATGCACCCAAAAGACAAGACTGGGTTGGGGTACGGTGAGGATACTAATGAAAAAGTAATACAAATGCCATCTAAGGAGGAATTAATTGAATCAATTCTGAAAATTCAAGAGGATAATTTTGAAACAGACTCAAATGAATATGAATGGGATGACTTCTCAGATGATACTTTTACCTCAGAAAAAAGAGTGGATGTGATACACAAATTCTCACCTACATTCTTCCAAGGGGAAAGCTCAAGACCTCTATTTGAATGCATCGTACAAAGTGATCATGACTCTAGTGAGACCAATTCGATTCAAAGCAAGATAGAAAAATTTGAGGAGGATACCATCTTAGACTTCTCCCATAATAATGTTGACAATAACATCATGACCCTAACGGCCAATGACTTTAATTATCCTAATGATCCATTACCTTTGGTTCATCCCGAACTCATTGATTGGGAACAAATCACACCCATTGATGTTCCCACTTTTCCAAATGACGAAACCATAATAAACTTTCTTTGCTCATCACATCCTAAAACATGTTCCACTAGGGAATCACCAGATTAGATTTTTCGACAGGAAAGTGCCAAGTTTCTCAGCTATGAAATAAATAACATAAAAGAAAGACCTAATGGTGAAAACCTAACAAAGGCAGTATTAGGTCAAGAAAAAAGAAAAATGAAAGAAAGATATAATGGTGAAAACCTAACAAAGGCAGTATTAGATCAAGAAAAGAGAAAAATAAAAAGTGTATCCAATGGTGAAAACCTTTCAAAGGCACTAGAGGATGGGAAACTTGACACTCTTCCGGAGTATTATCAAGAAAGATCTTCCATTTTGATAGAACCAACGGAGGCACTCAATATAGGTACCACAGAAAAGCCTAAAGTGTTGCAATTGGCTGCATCTCTTACAGATGAAGAAGTACCTAAATTCACAGAATTTCTCAAAGATAATCAAATCAGTTTTGCATGGTCCTATGTAGATATGCCTGGTTTGGATCCGGATCTCATCATGCATCATCTATCTATTACACCAGGGGCAAGACCTATAAAACAGAAACTCAGAAAAATGCATCCACACGTTGCATTGTTGGTTAAAGAGGAACTAAAGAAACTTCTAGATGTTGGATTCATTCGATCCATAGATTATGCAGAATGGATTTCCAATATTGTGCCTATTTCAAAGCCAGATGGAAGGATCATAATTTGCACGGATTTTAGGGATTTGAACAAAGCATGTCCTAAAGATGACTTTCCTTTACCAAACATTGATATGATTATGGATTTAACTGCTGGACATGCAATGTACTCATTGATGGATGGGTTCTCAAGATACAACCAAATAAAGATTGCACCAGAAGATTAAGATAAAATAGCATTAACATGTCCTTGGGGTACATATTGTTGGAACGTAATGCCATTTGGATTAAAAAATGCAAGAGCTACCTACCAACGAGTGATGACAACAATTTTTCATGACATCATGCATACATTTATGGAGGATTATGTTGATGATCTTCTTGCCAAGTCTAACACTAGAGGACACATCGATATCTTGTCTAAAATTTTCAAAAGAATGGAACAATTCAAAGTACGACTTAATCCTAAGAAATACGTCTTTTGAGTAAAATCCAAAAAGTTATTAGGATACATTGTGCCAGAAAAGGGAATTGAAGTGGATCTAGCTAAAGTACAAGCAATCCTTGATATGCCACTACCAAGGAACATCAGTCAATTATGCTCTTTACAGGGATGATTACAATCCATTCGAAGATTCATTGCTCAATTGGCAGATAAGAGTTTACCATTTACATATCTCTCGCACAAGAATGTTTCATTCAAATGGGAGAACAAATGTGAAGCAGCCTTTAATCAAATAAAGCAATATCTCATGAATCCTCCAGTATTGACTCCACTAATACAAGGTGTGCCTCTCATATTATATATTTCTGCCACATAAGTATCTTTAGGAGCATTATTGGCACAAGAAGATTACTCAGGAAAGGAACGAGCCATTTATTACATCATCAGAACTCTAACAAGTCACGAGCTAAATTACACCTTCATTGAAAAAGCTTGTTTAGCGGTGTTGTTCACTTCTCAAAAGTTACGACACTACATGTTGACTCATACAATAAAGCTTGTGGCTAAGATTGATCCACTCAAGTATCTTCTAAGCAAGGAAACCTTAACTAGCAGGTTGGCTAAATGGGTTATGATCTTAAGCGAGTTTGATATTCAGTATGTGGATCAAAAAGCTATAAAAGGACAAGTAATTGCGGATCAATTAGTAGAAGCACCAATGCTGGCAGAACATCCAATACATGTTGATTTTCCTGATGCCAATATTTTCACAGCAGAAATTCAACAATCATGGTCACTTTACTCTGATGGTTCTTACACTCAACATGGTTCAGGAGCAGGAATTCTTCTTATTACACCTCAAGGACATACGATCCCAAAATCTTATCAGCTGATGTTTCCTTGCACAAACAACATAGCTAAATATGAGGCATTGATAATCGGCATGAAAATTGCAGTAAATTGGAAAATCATAGAACTTCAAGTTTTCGGCGATTCACAACTTGTCATAAATCAAATCAATGATGAATACCACACTAAAGATGACAAATTGATACCTTACAAAAGAATGGTGGATGATCTCAAGAAATACTTTGTTAATATCAAGTTTGAATAGATTCCACACATTGATAACAAATTCATAGATGCCATGGCTACAATTGCCTCTCTACTCCAATTGTCAGAGAATAAAAAATGGTACGATTTCGTGGTGGAACAATTGTTTTCTCCTACCCATGACGATCCTAAAACACAAATAATTTTCCATCTAACAAGTTTTGAATCTTCCTTATATGGCCAAATCTACACTTACTTGAAAGATACTTCTTTACCCTTAGGATTGTCTAGAAATCAAAAATAAAATTTCATTCATCAATCATCCCATTATACCTTAATTGCTAACATCCTATACCAGCATAGTCACGATGGTATCCTCCTTAGATGTCTTGAACATGATGAATCAGAAAAATCCTTACAAGAGGTCCATGGTGGGATTTGTGGGACACATTCAAGTGGACTAACCTTAGCAAAGGAACCTGTAAGATTAGGATATTACTGGCCAACTATGGAGAAAGAATCTTTCACCTTTGTGAAGAAATGTGCAAAATGTCAAATTCATGGGAATTTCATTCATGCTCCTGCTCAGGAATTACAACCTTTTACCACAACATGGCCTTTTTTTTAGTGGGGATTGGACTTGGCTGGTAATATACATCCATCATCTTCAAATGGACACAAATTTATCATTACAGCCACCAAGTATTTCACTAAGTGGATTGAAGTTGTTCCTTTAACAACTGTTATGGGTAAACAAATCTCTTCATTCATCTTGAATTATATCATTTGCAGATATGGCATTCCTAACTCCATCATCACGGATAATGGTAGACCCTTTAAAAATCAAGATGTTGATGAACTATGTGAAAGGTTTCACATCCAACACAGATAATCCACACCTTATTATCCATAGGGGAATGGTCAAGCTGAAGCTTCAAACAAAACAATTCTAAAAATTCTGAAGAAAATAGTGAATGAAGCAGGTCGTGATTGGCATGTCCAATTAAATCCAGCATTATGGGCCTATCGAACAAGCATTCGTACACTGACAGGAGCTACTGCTTATGCTTTGGTCTATGGAGCAGAAGCTATTTTGCCACTTGAAGTTGAGATTCCTTCCTTTCGAGTATCACTCAAAGGGCTAATCAAGGACGAAGACTATAGAGTATCAAGATTGCAAGAGTTGGAATTACTTGATGAATAACTGTAGTTAATCACTTGAAGGGATATCAACAAATCATGTCCCATAGCTACAATCACAGAGTCAAACCATGAAGTTTTCAAGTGGTTGATTTGGTCCTCAGAGAAAACCCTCAAAATCGACAAGATTAGGAAAAGAAAGGTAAATTCAAACCTAACTGGTTAGGTCTGTTCGTTATCATTGCAGCCTATAGATCAGGGGCATATCAGTTGGCAATAGCAGAAGGGGACCTATTTGAAGACCCAATCAATAGCATTCATCTGAAAAGGTTCTGCACTTGAAAAAAATAAAATAAAAAACAATATAAAAAGTCTTGAAATTTAAAAAATATATATATATATATAAAGTCCTGAAAAAAATTAAGAAAAATCAAAACATTGCCTTGATGAAAACTTGGCAAACAAGCGTCTTGGTAATAGCAAAAAAATAATAAAATCAGGAAAAAGTGCAATAAAAACAAACAATGAAAACTTGGCAAATAGGCATTGTTTGTGATTTTATTTAGCTCTCTCATCTATTAGGATTCATTCTGCATATGCATCCTCGCATCAGTATCACACACACCTTATTATCGCATTCACATCATTTTCCTTGGAATGACAGGGGTCTCATCATGGCTTGATGATTTGAGGTTTATCCATTGCAATAGTTGTGTCTAGCAAGAGTTAGAGTACAAGGTCACTAGGGGGCAATTTGCTTTTCTAGGAGGTAGTCAGCACCATGTGTCTAGCATCAGAATGTCTGAAACAATAGTTTTCTGAGCTTACATGATTATCTTGACAGATGATTTAAAAACAAATTGGATGATCTTAATCTGAATAAAATGAATGACAAAACTTAAAAGCAAAGGTTGCAAATTGTTGTTTTGATATTTGATGACATCATATCTTTGGAGTGGTTCAATGATGCATTGGACTAGAATCATAAGGAAGAAGTATGATTTTTCTTTGATTGTTGTCTGTAAGTTAATCATTAGTATGATGCAAATTGGTCATGGGACATTTTCTACAATGGATCATTGATGACATTTCAGAATTTGCATAGGAAATTGATTAAATTTTGTCTGTTTATGCAAGCAATACTCAGGTCATCTTGGTTCAATTATACCATCGATGCTTGTATTAACTTGCTACATTAAACATTATGGAAGCAGTACTCAGGTTATCATTGGTGCTAACATACCCTTTGATGCTTGTACTAACTTTCAACATATCAAAAGGCTCAATGATGATAACTAAACACAACAAGAAATGGCAACACGGAGAATGATTCATTATTTCATTTAGGGTTGCATAATTCATTTAGGACTGCATAATTCATTTGCATTTTGAGGTTCTTTTTAAAATAGATTTTTAAGGGTGGATCACATTCTTAAATATCTTTTTCGACAATGGTTGAGTAAGACTAGATGTTTGTTACATCTCATCATCATCATTTCATATCATTATCATATTCCTTATCATGTCATTTTCCATCATTAGATCATAGGAATTCATTACATCATAGGCATGGTTATCATTCATCATTCATTAACATATACATCAACATGTTTCACACATTCATAAAATAAAAATTGCATTCATTTTTTTTCACATCATTACATCATATATCATAAGATCATTACATGAGTGCATTTTCATTACATCATTACATCATCATCATCATCATAAATCATAATAATTTACATCTTGCATCTTGCATTCATTACATACATCATAAAAGAAAAGAAAAAATTTAAATCATGTCATATCATCATTTGCATCATCATCATACACGACATGGCATATAAAAATATCAAAATATCCATAACATATGCATAAATCATCCATGACACATGTGCATAATCAAATAACCACTACATATCATAGATCTCATAAAAACAAATGTCTAGAAATACGAGGATATCAAATGTTTCAAAAAGATATATCATACAATGGCACCAATGTGCATAACAAAATGCTCATCGCTGAGGGGCATCTGGCTATGGATCATGGCTACTGCTGCCATTGGAGGTAGTGGGTCTCGCTGGATCTCTACTCCCAAAGGCTCTGATCTCTTGTCTGGCTGGCTAGCCCATGCTCCTAGTCGCACTCCTAGAGTGACTGCGTGAGTGAGTCCGAGCCTGAGTACCTGACTGAGTGAAAGCTATCTGCCACTCAGGTGGCACTACCTCAAAGTAGCACATCCTATAATACTCAGCCTCTCAAGCATTCTCTAATCCCTCTGCCACAACCTCTCCAATAAAGGTGCTCTCCACTAATCTCAGTAGCCTCTCAGCTACCCCCTCGGCCTATACACATCTCTCTCAGAAGCTGTCCCTCTCGATTGTAAACTACGCTATCTGTGGGTTAGGAGGTGGTGGTTGTGCTATATGTCCCTGCAACTGACTGATGGTTGCCTGGGCCTATGCTAGCTGACTCCTAAGAGTCTAAACCTTGGTCTACAAGGCATCTAACTGTCCCTGTGATGGAGCCCTGATGGTGATTCGTGGCGCTAAAGTGCTGGCTTGACCCACTACTCTAGCTGTTTATGACCTCATCCTGAAGGGAATGTCAAAGAATAGTCTCTGCCTCCCACCACCTCAATCATCCCCATCATCGGAGTCATCTGACTCCTCATCTATCTCCTCGGCCTCAGAGCTCTCATCATCCACCTCCATGGCTACCCCATTGATATCTGCCACCTACTCTGCCTGTACCTGCCCCTGATCCTGTGGCTGCCCTGCTACTAGATGTCCCTGTGGCTATTGTAACCCTGCCTGGATAGCTAGACACCCCATCAATGGGGCAGGCTCATCTAGACTAGTGAAATGAGGAAAGGGATGTGTGTAGAAATATGCAGCATAGTCATCCATCATCCCTGCATCTGTGACCTCTGGTCAAATGGTGCAATCATTGGCTGTAGCTCAAAGTACTCCTCTTTGGTGACCTCAATAGTCAAAACTTTCCCCCACTTGGTACATCTCCCCGACGCCTAGCATAGTGTGTCATCCCCTAGGGCATCATTTGAACCCATCCATACTACCTCAAAACCCTCCGACCCATAAATCTCTCGATGATGAAGGGGGTGCGTCCAATCAAGTATCTGGGCCTCGTAACATATGGCAACTCTATGTCATCTACCTGCCATGGGTCACAATTCACATACGGTCACCAGATGACCGTGTCCAAATCATCAAGTACCCATCGCCAGTACTCCAATTTTCCCAGCCTCGGTTGGACAAGGGGCCCTGTATACGCATAAGCATAGGGGAATCCGATGGGGCGATCTCTCTTGACAATAGGACGGGTAATCGCGAAGTGCTTCCATGTGAATAACTGTAAAAGAGTCACCCCACAGGAAAGACTCTTCCCATCTGTATACACAACCTGATGAGGGTCATGGTATAGATGGGAAAGCATATAGGATCCCCATGCATATCTAGTATGGTGGAGAAGCATGTCCTCCAAGATCCTCCCCCAACCAACTGATAGTCCCTTTGACCTGCAATCAGGACAAAGGAAACCACCAATCATCCCTGCTAAAACCGAAGGCAGTGGGGCATATCTCTCCGTCATCTCCTTCTAGGGAATCTCATATCTGCACACATGAGGATCTTGGAAGACCTGTCTCAAAGCATCGGTACCCCCAATCTCCTTGTGATCATAAATCACAAGTTCTCCAACCACAGAAATACCCAAAATCCTGTAGACATCCTCTGGAGTCACTGTAATCTCTCCTATCAGTAAGTGGAAGGTGTTGTGCTCGCTATGCCACCGCTCTGCTAAGGCAGTCAACAGTGCCCTATTGACCTGATACTACGGGATACTCAACATAGCTCTCAAGCCACACTGGTCTATCACTCCCAAATCATCATGGGACAGTCAGGGAATCATCTCCCATGTCTATGGAAATATCTCTCTAATCTGAAGGAGGCTAAAATCCTCATTTACAAAATTATCAAGCACACATGCAAAATCAATCAGTAAATGAATATAATCAATCAATCGGTATATCAAGCAAGTTTACATCACATCTGTTTGTTTTTCATATCACATGGAAACAACTTTAACAGTCATCATGACTTAATTTGACTTTCAAACAGGAAAGAAAATCTATCATACTATTTGTTTTTCATATCGCATGGAAATAATTGTAACAGTCATCATGACTTAAGCTATTTTGACTTTCAATTAGGAAAGCAAATTATCATCTCTATTTTGTTTTTTCATATCGCATGGAAGAAAAATCTATCAAACATATTTGTTCTTCAAGCACGAAGGAAAATTTATCAAATCTATTCATCGATGATATTCAAATGCGTAAAATTTGTTGTCTAATCTAGCAACAATCATCAAGCATGCATTATTTTTTTTCTTCAAAAATTGAAATTCGGCAAAAATCCATGGATGCGCTAAAACAATCAATCAATGCGCTAAAACTATGGATGCGCAAATTTATTCCATGGATGTGCTAAAATAGTCAATGGATTCACGATTTCATGGATGTGCTAAATCTTCTATGTGCTTCCGCAGGCAGGTTTCATAGATGCTCCTTTTTATCTATCTTATGCGCTAAATCACCTATGCACGATTATTTGGCCTCTATGCACGATTTTTCTATCTCTATGTGCCACTTTTGATGCGCTAAACTATCTACTGTATGAGCTAAAAGACCTACCGCATGTGCTAAAACAAAATTTGAAAAAGCATCCAAAAATGCATAAAAATTTAACAAAGAGGTTTGGATCGACTTACCGGAGGTCCATACGCAGGTGGTCTCTGATGACAATGACCTCACTCGAATCTATGGCACTCATATGGGATCGACATTGCTTTTATCTCTCTTAGAGCTCCAAATTTCCTCAAAGGTTACTGTTCAAATGAAAGTGACTTCTCACCTTTTTCATCTTTTAAAGGGGTAAATTTGGCATTTATTACTTTTCAAAGTGCTATTTCGAGAGTTAAATAGCTAATTTTTCTCCGAAATCATCTGAAAATCTTTCAAATCAATCTCATAATCATTCTCATCACGTGATTTATCTCTCGAGGGGGCATATAACATCATCAACAATTTTTCAAAGTCAGGGGCGAAATTCTTTGAAGCAATGCATGAAACACATCACTTCAAAGAGGGGCAAAATGTACGCATCTAAAAATGGTCGCAGTCGATTGAACCTATTATTTAATTAAATATGAATTATTTAATTAATGTTTCTTAAGTCTTCTACATATAAATAAATTTAATTATTTATTTATATTGTTCATTTTTTAATTCTTCTAATTTAATTAAATAAATAAGTTTATTTAATTAATGCTACCTTCCTCTTAATTAATTAAATAGATTTTATAATCTATTTACATTAATTATCAAAGTTTAAATTCCAAATTTAAATGATATTCTTCCCTCCACATTTAATTAAATATTTTCAATATTTAATTAAATCATTTTCCAAATTCCCACTTCTCTCACAAAATTAAATATTCTTAATATTTAATTAAAAGGCTTTTTCTTTTCTCACATAATTAAATAATTGCAATATTTAATTAAATCCTTTTCATATTTCTTTCACACATAATTAAATAGTTATTTATCTAATTATGAGAGACACCTTTCAAATTGTCTCTTTATTTTTTGTCTCTTAGAATTCCACCTCTTTTTCGAATTCTCAATCTCTTACCGTTCATTTCAACAGGTTTGAACTCAACTATCAATCTTGGCCAATCGAATTCCTACCTTCCAAAATCTATAAATACAGCTCTTACATGAGCTAAAAAGGACCTCGAATCTCATACTTTCATGCATAGTTATTATAGTCGCATCTTAAGTATTTCATAGCATTCTAATTCACATAAAATCAATATTTTACATGCATATGCATTTTGATAAATCTCATTTTATCAAATGCCATTCTATAAGCTGTTGTTTACACAATTGATAGCAAACATCTTAAAGCAAATCCTTGGAGATAGAGGACAATGGAACGAATTTGAAGAAGCTGTTGTTTAGAGTTTGCATTTGCTTTATTTATTTAGTTTTCTTCAATATAATGTTTTATTGGTGTACTAGTTTATATGCAATTTAATTGACACATTCTAATATACACAGTAATTTTTGCATTCACATTTTTATGCCTTTTTATTTTTATTTTTAATTTTCATGACAATTTTGACCTCATAATGCATGTTGGGGAGGCCGTAGACCTCTTTGGAATTTTTTTTTTCCTTTTTTCAAACTTCTTAGAAATTGATGAAATAATAGGCATGTCTAGGTTTTTTGGGTGCTCTAAATGCGATGGCAACGTCCGTTTTTCTCAAAAATGCACAGAAAAATTGGCTACCCTCAGATCTTGCAAAAAAATGTTTGATTGAAACCCTTGCATTTGAAGATCACTATAAGGGAATATCTTTCAAAAGATGAACAAGAAGCTGCAGATCTGAAGCTCTGATACCATGTAGAAGTTGATAAACCAACCTTACAGACCCAAGTGAACACCTTCAAGCAATACCCTGTCACAAAGAAAGAAATATGTTCCAAGAAAATAAATATGCTCTACAAACCTCAAGTAGAAAAATGCATTAAGAGAATGAATAATTACAATGTGATCAATCCTTAAGAAAGGAGATCAAAACCTAAAACAAAACCCTAGTGTGCACACTTAATAATTAATAAATAATTAATGTGCCTAAGTTTAGATTAAGTAAAACTAATATGATAAGTGACTTAATTAATTAACCAATATGATTAAATTAATTAAGTGAAATAACTTATTACTGTAATAGTTTTCACTATTGGATGAATTAATTTTCTTTACTCTTTTATTGATTTTTCAATTTGTTTAGTGTTACAAAGAAGCCTGTTTGTCAGGTTTTCATCAAGGTAACAATTTTTTTTTTTGTATTTTTATGATTAAGACAAGACTCTGAGAATATATGCATAGAACCTCTTCAGGTGAAGGTTGTTGATTGGTGATAAAAAATTTTCTCCTTATGAGGTAGAGAGTTGATACGCTCCTAATCCAAAGGCTTCTATAAAAATGTAAGGACCTAACCAGTTTGGTTCAAACTTTTCTAGTTTTTCTCTTTCAGCTTGATTCTTTGGGTTCTCCATTAAAACCAAGTCACCAATGTCAAAATGTCAATTAATAACTTTCTTGTTATAGTTTTGATGAAGAAAGTTTTGATATGCTTGTAGATGGTCTAGTGAATTTTGTTTTCGCTCATCTAGGAATTCTAACTCATGAATTCTTGATACACAATATCCTTCATCAACAATATGACCTCTCAAAGATACCCTTAAGGAAGGAATTTCAACCTCAATAGGTAAGATAGCTTCAGAACTAAATACTAGGGAGTATGGAGTTGCATCGATGGGAGTACAAATGCTTGTGTGGTAAGCCCATAAGGCATGATTTAGTTGTAAAGTCTAGTCATGACCAGCATCATTGATAGTCTTTTTGAGGATTCTGATGATTGTTTTACTAGATGCGTCATCTTGGTCATTACCTTGTGGATAATATGGAGTGGAAAAATGATGTTGGATATGAAATTATTCACAGAGATGGAAAATTTGTTGGTTTTTAAATGGGTGGACATTATCCATGGTGATGGATTGAGGGAAACCATATGACAAATGATGTAATTAACAATAAACTTGGAAATTTGTGTGTCAGTAATATAGGTCATAGGAATAACCTCAATCCACTTGGTGAAGTATTTGGTTGTAGTTATTATTAACTTATGGCTATTGGAAGATGAAGGATGTATCTTACATATGAGATCAAGTACCCATTGGGAAAAAGGCCATGGTGAAGTTATCGATCGTAGCTCCTGTGCTGGTGCATGTATCAAGTCTCTGTGTACCTAGCATTGTCAATATTTCTTGATGAAAACATATGAGTCCTTTTCCATGGTAGGCCAATAATATCCTATTCTCATAATCTTCTTGGCTAAGGTAAGACCACTAGAATGTGATCCACATATACCCTCATGTAAAGCACATAAGGTTTCTTGTACTTCTTCAAGATTGAGACATCTCAATAAGGTATTATCTAAGACACATCTATAAAGGGTATCTCCGATGATGGTATATTTGGAAGAATTAAGGATAAATGTCCTATGTTGGTTATTTGATAGGTCTAAGGGTATGATTTTGGCATGCAGGTAGTCATATATGTCCTTGTACCATGGGGAAGTAGGAAAAACAAGATCACACACCATCACATAATCTGGGACATCGTAGGCAGTGAGCAAAAGCTATTCAACCAAAAACTTGAATTTAGGCATGTTGCTAGGCATATCCAATAATGAACCAATGGTTGACATATTATTTCTTCCTCTATTCTAAATGTAGGTTATTTGTTTAAATTTGATGTTATCAAAATATTGCTTAAAACTATCTAGCATGCACTTGTATGGGGCAAGTTTCTCATCTTTAGTTTCATACTCATCATTAACTTGTCGTACTACCAGCTGAGAGTCTCCATAAAAATGTAAATGCTTAATCTTCCATTGGACTGCCATTTTTAGTCTTATTGCAAGGAACTCATATTCTTATATGTTGTTTATGCAAGTAAAATCTATTATGAATGACTTAGGAATAGTGTCACCTTGTGGTGTAACAAATAGTATATCTGATCCTAAACCATGATTAGTGTGGGAATCGTCAAAGTATAACTTTCATGTGGTTCCTTTTTCAATGGCGAAGATGAACTCATCAGGAAAATCTACAACTAGAGGATGGTTAGCCTTAATTGGTGCATCTACCAACTGATCAGCAATAAATTTCCCTTTTATAGCTTTTCTTTCCATATACTGGATGTTATATTCACTAAGTTTCGTTACCCATTTATCCAATTGACATGTTAGTCCTACTTTAATTAGCAAATATTTGAACGGATCTATCTTTGCAACTAGCATGGTTTGGTGGTTTAGCATGTAGTACATAAGTTTTTGAGTAGCAAAAAATACTGCAAGACAAGAACATTCTATGTGATTGTAGTTTAGCTCATATCCCACCAAAGTATGACTGATATAGTGCATTGCTCTTTCATGACCTTCATCATCATTTTGTGCAAGTAAAGCTCCTAGTTTTATTTGGGTCACTGAAATATAGTATCAAAGGTTGGGTATCTATAGGTGGCATTAACAAAGGTGGTGTAAGCAGGTAATCCCTGATATCTTAAAAGCTTCTTGGAATTTGGGTATCCAAACAAATGTTGCCCCCTTTTTGAGTAAGTGTTGGAATGGAAGTATCTTCTCTTCTAACTGTACTATGAAGTTTCTGATAGATTGTAGTCTCCCTTATAGTGTTATTAGCTAACTTATGTTGCCTGGTGGAGGCATGTTCATTATAGCCTTTGGTTTTGCGGGCTCCACTTAAATGCCTCGTCTAGAAATGATGTATCCTAGAAGTTTTCCTGATTGAACGCCAAAGACACATTTTTTTGGATTTAGCCTTACTTTGTATGCTTCTAGTCTTTGTAATATCTTATCTAAGACTTGCAAGTGATCAACTCTTGTCAATGATTTGGCTATCAGATCATCCACATAGTCTTCCATGAGAGTATGTACAAGGTCATGGAATATAGTTGGCATGGCATGTTGGTATGTAGCTCTAGAATTTTGGAGCCAAAAAGGCTTGACGTTCCAACAATATGTTCCCCATGGACATGTAAAAGTTGTCTTGTGTTGGTCCTCAGTTGCGATTTTGATTTGATTTGATTATATCTAGAGAAACCATCCATGAGGGATAGCATCTCATATCCTGTTGTAAGGTCCACTATCATGTCAATGTTTGGCAAAGGGAATTCATCCTTAGGACATGCCTTGTTGATATCTCTAAAGTCTGTACAAATGTTGATGCCCCCAAACAATTTAGTCACTGGCACAAGATTAGAAATCCATAATGCATAGTCTATTGATCTGATGAAACTGACATCCAATATTTTCTTAAGTTTGGATTTGACTAGTAGGGCAATTTGTGGATGCATTTTCCTTAACTTCTTCTTGACGAGCTTAACACTTGGTTGTAATGGTAATGATGCAATATAAGTTCAAGATCTAGTCTAGGCATGTCGTCATATGACCATGCAAATTTAATCTATCTTTTCATAAAGAAGTCATGAAACTCTGGTTGCTCTGTCTCTATCAAAGATGTTGCAAAGTAAATTAACCAAGGGTTTTCTTCAATGTTTATGTTGATCTTGACAGATTCTTCAACTAACATTGGTAAATTTTCCTAAGAAAATGGGAGAATGGTCCAATCTCCATCCTTGGGTGCCTCAGAGAGGTTATTTCCCCTGGATGCATCCTTTAATTTTACTATTTCATCATCCAAAGGTGCCTTTCAGTTTTCACCTAAGGACTTGTAATTTTCATTTGTTTCATTATTTTTATTTTTATTTTCACTTTTGTGACTAGGGGTGTGAAAAAACTCCCCAAAATATGCCATATTATTCAAGTCTATGGTAAACCCAGCTTTATGATCGCCTTTAGGTATGCCTTCTCACAATCCCATGAAATCAACTATTGCTTCATCATTCTCAAATATGTCTAATATGGGTGTACCTTGTTGATCCCAATCAATAAGTGGGGGATATAATTTGGGCATGTCATTGTCGGAGTTATCAAATGTGGAGGTTGATAAGGTGAGAATAGATTAGTTGACATGGTCATAGAAGTTTTGGATTAACTCATTTTTATTCTTTTTCCTAGGGATAGGTAAACTCTGATTTGGTACTATTTCCAAGGCTAGATCATCAGGAGTTGGCTCATTAGGTACCCATGAGGTAGGATCAATGGTTTCCCAATAATTAATCTTAAGCCATTCTTCTTTTGATAAGGACATTTGAGGACGAGACTCAGTTTATTTTGGCGAGGGATTTAGCATTTGGTCAAGTTCCCCAAATTACTTATCTAGGTCCATTATGATGGTGGAGGAAAGGGAAACCCATTCATATTCATTTGAATTAGGGGAGTCACAATAGAATGGGTGTGATGGTTCATGGTATATCGCAATGTCTTTAGAAGCACGCACTTCCTCTTGTGATGGTACCAAAGTACTAGGAACGCCAATCCTAATTGGATGAAAACCTAGCTCTAAGCCTTCTAGTCTTTGTGAGACAATGATTGGTTCAGTCCTTCAATCCTTGTGTATCCCTAACACACTATGTCTAGAATATCCTTTATTTTTCATTATCATGAAGCCTTTTCCATATTGACCTTTAGATATTTGAATAGATGGTGGAGGGTTTTCATTATCTTCAATATATAACTAGGAGGTGACATCGTCTTGTTCCATAGCTTCTCTACTTAACTCTCCCCATTTTTTGAATGTCATCATAGGAGGAACATGTATTGTGAAAATTAACTATTTCCTATCTGTTGTGGGTAAAACATATGACTTAGGAGGAAGTAGCTAGCTCACACAATATGATGCTTTCATGTGATATTTTCCACAACCCTTATTTTGGATCTCGATCTTAGGAGTGGATGATAATGGTTGTGATGCAATGGACTTGGAAAGAATTGATGGATCAACATACATGGATAAGGTGGAGGATGAATCCTCTTGATTAATTGACACTTGTCATTGCGGTATTTCTCATAGGCTTGTGCAATATTGGAAAGGATCTCAATCACCATCGATTGTGATCTATATGCCATTGTATGGGAATCAAGACATTGATGCTAAGTGAAAGGTACAACTTTCATAGCATGTATCCAAGGTCTACCCAGTAAAATATTATAGGGAAGGGTGATATCCAAGACTTGGAAACTAGTGTCCATAATTGTAGGGCCAATTCTGATAGGGAGTTTTACAACTCCTTTAGTTTATCTTTCCTCCTCATCATATGCCTTAATGACTATACTCTTAGTGGTGTCCACACATGCTTCTGAGAAACCTAATGCCTTAACCAACTTCAAGGTACAAATATTTAACCCTGCTCCTTTGTCTACCAAGACTCATCTGACTTTGGTTTGATTGAAAAAAGCTTCAAGGTGTAGTGGGTCATTATGGTTGGTCTTCTCAGTTGAATAATCATATTAAGAGAAGGTGGTATGGTGAGAATTGGTTAAATATCCTACCATTTCTTTGAAACGATTGACATCCAAGTTAGTGGGGATAGTTGTGCTTTATAAGGCTTTGTCTAGAATGGCTTGATGATCAAGTGATAGAGTCAATAGTTCCAGGATGGATATTTGTGTTGGGGTCCTCCCCAACTGGTCAAGTAAATTGTACTTAGGCTTGGAAGACTATGGTTTTAGCTTTGATGAAGGACCTAGAAGGGTTATCTTAGTTCTATGTGTATTGACAACACATTCAGGATGCTTCTTTATGCTAATGGTATGGATATTATTGTTAGTAGCTCAGATATGATTGATGATCGTACCTAGTTTATAGTTGTAATTAGTACTGGTGTAATTGGTCGAGGTATTATTCTTAGTTCCCGAACTAGAGGCCTTTCCTTTCCCATGTTCATGTAATGGATCTGCGAATACCTTGTGATTACTATTTTTGGTATGCTTTTGCCCATTGACTTCTATGATTCCATCTTCAACAAAATCTTGTATGATGTTCTACAGTTGGTGGAATTACTATAAGTTATGTCCCTTTATTTGATGGTACTTGCAATAGGTGTTGTCATCCCACCATGAGGGTCTAAACTATCCAGGATCATACTGTTTTGGCTCTAGAGGTTGTATGATTTTATGTTTAATTAGTTCTTTGTAAATTATCTCAATTGGTTTCCCCAAGGGGTAAACTCACGTTTCGGAAATATCCTTTGTGGTCATTGTTGTTGTGAATTTTTGACAAAGTTGGCAGTTTGATTAGCATCATTAATCATGTTATGAGAGGGGTTGTAACTTCTAAGTGTGATGATAGATCTTGCATGTGGGTTGTTAGCATCAACATTACCATCATTAGTTACATTTTTTTTTTGGACCAAAATTTGTTTCTATCATTGGGAGTGTTTTGGTGTTGAACAACTAGATTCCTACCCATTTTCTCAATTTCCCCTTTGTCAATAAGGGCTTTCTCAAGTATAATATTTTTTTTCACTAAGTTCACAAAGGAAGTACAACAATGTACTTGTAAGTCACTTCTCAATTTTGGATGAAGATTTTCAAGGAATAATGTAACTTTTTGTTTCTTTGGTATCTCAATGGTACATCGTTTAGCTAAACTCCTCCATCTCTAGAAGAAGGTAGTGAAGTTTTCATCATCTTCTTGCATGGTGTGACACAAGGTAGCTATCATTATTTCATTGTCTATGTTGAAGCAAAAGTGTTCCATAATTTTTTTTGCTAATTCTCCCCATGATCTTATGTCATGGAAGTTTAGAGAAAAATTCCAATGTTATCCCGATAAGGGTTCGTGGAAAAAGTCTCATAAGTTATGTGGGGTCATACGAGATGTCCATGCATTTTGTGGAAAATTCTTTGATGTTTTCTAGAGGATTCCTCTTCCCATTATACTTAGGAAAATTTGGTATAATGTATTTGTGTTGGAAGGGTGTCATGTATAGCACTTTGTGAAAAAGACATGAACATAAACCTTGCACTAAAATGGTTCATTTTCCCGAAATTGACATACTATCCATTTGTTATTGGAGAAATTGCATTTGATTTTGAAAAACATCTACTTGTGTTAAAGATGTGTTGATTGTGTTTCTAGGATCGATGTAAGTGTTTTGAAATGCAATATTCTTCGACGAATTTTTATTTGGTGTGGGAATATGTCCTAAGATAATGTTCTGTGATGGATTCTAATTTGGTGTAGAAATATGTCATGTTGGTATTGTCCCTATTTGTGGAATGAAAATATTGGTACTAATTTACGGTATAGCCTATGTCGGTTTTACACCAATTTTGGGTCTTTTACTTCCAGTGTTTGTGGCAAAGGGGTTTGATGAGGATACTCCTACAGTAAATTATAGGCCCTATGTTATACCAAATGGTGTTGTATGTATAGTTGAGGCAGTTTGATTAGGTATGCCAAATGGTATGGCTACCGTAATGTAAGGAATAAATACACTCGATGTCATAGTTTGTGTTGCTTGTGTAGATGTAGCCTTCAGTGTGTGGATGTCAAATCTTGGAGGCAGTGTGGCACCTTCTACTAGAAAATTTGCTAGGTATCTTTGGGGATCTCATGCTAAACATCCATCTACAAAGGATGCAAATTTAGGATCTTGAACAATGACATTTATGTCTTCTACTTGAATCTATCCATGTGTATTTCTAGTGACAAATTTTTCAACCAAGGTCTGGTGAGGTCACCTTGATCCTGATGGTATGTTTGATTAGATGTGGTTTTCTACTAAATTAACTCCCAGTTTGATGGTAGAAAAATGTGACTCCCTATAACAGATGTGGCTAAGGTTTTAACAGATGCAACTCACAATGACACATGTGACTCAGGATATCAGATGCGACTCATAAATTTTAGGTAAATGATAATGGACTCTGATTTGACATATGCAAGTTTTTGGTTAATAGATGTGACTCAGGTTAATAGTTGTGGTTTTCTAATTAGCAAATGTGACTTGTTTTGACAATTGCAGTTTTCTGATGACTTGGATTTTTTACTAACTCTATTTCTTGATCCAATTTTTGAAAATTTAAACAATCTGAAAACAAATTGTTTTGGTTTGGCAATCATGAATGTGTATATTTTCAGAAAACATGTACAATCCTAAGGCTAGCAGTGACAATACTTGCTGAATTCTCACTTGGGTTTCCCCAACTATGCGTGTTCAAAGTGCATGACTAGAAGCCTGATCACACTGGCTCCCCCTTACATGACACACACTTCTCGAGTTAGCCAAGAATCAATTCCCATGACTCTCCCATGGGAATTTTTTAATCTCTTTTATGAACCGTGAGAATGTGAGATGGCTTCAAAGGTCCAACCTCTTGCACCAGCGAATAGGGGTTTTTGGTTAGTCTAGAAACAATTTGGTGAATTATTATGGGCACCCGTTCATAAGGCCACGTGAGAGGAAATATTATCCCAATCTACAAAGGTTACGCTCTATAGGTTTTGACACACCACAAGGGTACTGGGGGAGTCAATTGTTGGTCCACAGAAGATCATGTAATTCAGAGTTTTCCTCAACATTAAAATTTCTATACCGGTTGGGAGTAGCTTGGAAAAAAAGATCATCATTGGTTATGAGTCACCTTGGTTACTCTTAACCACCAAAGAAAACCCAAATTCTAGAGTCAGTAATAGTTTCTCTTACACCCAGGATCGTACGAATGTGCAAGGGGAGTGGATACTTCTGTTATCGAATCAAGATCTAATCTAATAAAAAAAAGCACAGAAGACACCGATTCTTTGTAAAACCCAAATGAAAATTATGTAATTTACCCAAGCAATTTTTTTTAAAAATTTTAATTTTTCTCTTCGAATTCAGTCCTACAAACAAACTCTCAGTAGTTTAACTTTTATGTCTTCGTCAAAGGTTCTGCAAAACATAGATTATTAGTTTATCTTTTTTGCATCTTCATCAATTATCCTGCTAAAAGGTTTTTATTTACTTGTGTTCTACAAATCAACCTACAAACACTACGTTAAATCCCCTAAAATAGACTAAAACATGAAATTAGTTACAAAAAACCTAAAAACTAAAAACAAAAATATGGAACTTCAGAAATAAGTTTACCAGTCAGATGCATCGTAGAATAAAGATGTGTAAGAAAATAATAGATGTGTCATAGAATATCATATGTTTCTAAGAAATTCAATTGATTTGTTTCGTATTGCATATGCGTAGTTCCTTACCTGTACCTACAAAAAAAATAAAAACTTCTACGGATTTGAAGATGGTGTCTTCACGTCGGGTTCACCAAATGTAACATTGGAAAAAAACTGCAAACAAGATTTTTAATCTAATAAAAGCATACATACTAATCTACATTAAAAGATAGAGAAAAAGGAAAATAAATGAACATATAAACAAGAATGATCTCACCGAATATCTATATAAATCCTTGAATGACCTTGATTGCACTTCTCCATTTTGTTGTTGTAATATAATTTTGCTCAAATTTAATCAAGTATGCAGATATGGCCTATTGACTATTGATTTAGCAAAATATTGAAGATAAAATAAAATCTTCCTAAAATTATATCAATTTCGGGAGGAGGAATAATGACAATGTCAAGTCAATTTATAGAAAATTAGTTTTGAAATGATCGGCTCAGATTCAAAAGAGGTATTTTATGTGAAAGATAAACAAGAAACATTGTGTTCAAACACACGAATGAATGAATGAATTAAATAAAGTTATTTAATTATTATTAGTTTGCACACAAAAGAATAAGACTGACTAATTTAATATAGAAAGTGTGTTTGTCAAGAATAAATAGGAGATAACTAACTAGTTAATAATTAGATAACTAAGTGATTATCTAATCATAGAGGAATATTCAACGAATAATTGTTTTTATGAATTAAATGATTATTTAATTCAACATTCAAAATTCAGAGATTAAAATAAATAAATGACTGTTGAAAAGGTTATTGAATGATTAAATAATTCAAAATAAATATTTAATTATAGATGGAAATATGATAAAGGATAAATTAAATAAATGAAAACATAACTATACACAAGAGAACACAAGATTTACATGGAAAACCCTAAGTAGGTAAAATCCATTGTGAGGATTAGATCACATATATATGAATAACAACACTAAATACAATTAGGATCACTACTCCCCCCAAAAAAAAGGCTCGCTATGAGGTGGCACACTACCAAGAAGAAAGAAGAATAAAATAAACTATTATAGAGAGATTCACTATCTCAAAGTAATATAAAAAATCCACCATTGCAACTCTATGCCATCCACAACCTTTAGCTCACTACCTCCAATAACTTCAAGCACACTGAAAATGTAGATACTTTTTTCTCACTACATCCAGAGTCGTAGGCATTAAGCTCACACTCCGATCACCACATTTGATAAAATTCACACCTCACACTTTCTACACAATCAGCACAAAATCCATCTTGCATTTATATCATTCATGACCTAAACAATGTTAATTAGGTCGGAATTTATGAAACGTATGCATCTCAAACATGCAACACCAAAATAGGTCAGCACCAAACACCTCCGTGTTGGAAAGAAGTGAAGAAAAAGCAAACCAAGGGTTAAATAGGACCTTAATCTACACTGAAATGCATCACCATGCTTCCACAAACAACAAGAAACCTTTACAATTAGCACTAGCAGCTAGGTCGGAAAAACCTACACTAACACTAACAAACGACCACATACATACTTATCCAAGTTTTAAAAAAATATGTGGACCACAAAGAAACAATTCATAACATCCACACAACATCTAAATGTATTCTAGCATCATCAAAATATTTTGAAATACTGCCACAACCGCTTTCAAATAAGAACACCATCATTATGTGCAATCAAACATACTACAACAAAACACAACTTCTTAATCCAAAATTTTGGAACAAATAAGCACCAAAAAATTCAAGGGAAGATAAATACAAATAATATAAGCATGTTCCCAAATTTGTGAGATAAGACACCTCAATACAGATAAATATGAAGCAATTTCGTTTCTCCAAGATAATATTTTACGTAGCTAGACATACAATCAAAAACATCTCTCATTACCCCACAATCTAGAACCTAAAACTCTATATATACAGCCTTTGAAAACCTTTTATTATCACATCCAAACCACACAATAATATATTCAACCATGAATAAATATGGAGTACAATATTGAACACACCTTTGCCACATTCCACACTCTTTTGTTCATTTTTTCTCAAAAGAACTTAGAAACCAAATGAACCAGTTGCATCAAAAAAAAATAAACATCTCTTCAACATATCTAAAACACTTTAAACACCAATAATCTCCCCATTTAAAATATATTCTCAACACCACACTAGAGCTTGACATAAATGATAACACTAAAGATAACACAGTGCAACACACTCATTGTTGACATTAATGACAACACTATAACAATCTTCCTAATAGTACTGGAGGTTGACATCAATGATAAAACCAATAGCATACTTGTGAAAATCTCCCCCTTGTTCATTGATAGCAACACCAATGCTGGAAAACCATCAACAACAAAAGTAACTATTACCAGCAACAACTTTGCATCAAGCAACACTCCCCCTTATTGGGGAATCTCTTGCACTTCTTTTCTTTGTGTCTTCTAGACACTATTATCTCTCTCTTTGAGGAGTTTTTCAGAATTAATTCTCCCCTTGTGTTTTTCATATCATAATCTCTCCCTTTAACACTAATGGAAAGAGAAAAACCTTTCTTTTTTATAACACTTGCACACTTCTCTCTCTCCGCTAATCTTCTTCATACAATTCTCACTACCACACATATGACACTACTAATTATTTGTTGCTCTTAATTTTAGCTCTCCCTCCCCATTAGGGGCATAAGATATGGGTAAAGTGCACCAATCTGTGACACAATTTTGGCTCTTAAGATGCCACTTTTTTCTGAAATCGGCAAAATCTTATTTGGATGAGAAAATAAAGATAGTTACACTCAAAATTTTAAGATGCGGAAAGAAAAAAAGTTGAAGTGCTCCAAGTCTAGTTTCTAAGCTACTATTTTTTTATGAAATTAATGAAGATTAAGGGTCTCAAAAGGGAAGGGGTGGAGGACAGTCCTTTTTTTATCAAAAAAATAGCATAGCACCTAAGGGCTCCCCCCTTTTTGATTAATTTTTTTTTAGAGTTTCAAAAATCCCAATGGTGAGAAATTAGCTAACATCATATATTTTATCCTCCTTCTT
This sequence comes from Sequoiadendron giganteum, assembly GCA_007115665.2. Taxonomy (NCBI): domain Eukaryota; kingdom Viridiplantae; phylum Streptophyta; class Pinopsida; order Cupressales; family Cupressaceae; genus Sequoiadendron; species Sequoiadendron giganteum. The sequence continues at coordinate 82,120,298 of VCHN02000014.1, read as the reverse complement.
TTGAATAATTTTTTTAATGAATATATAATATTTTATGAATTTTCAAAGTGGACATATCCTGAAAAACTAAAATTTGAGCGTGCTCCCCCCCAATTGTTTTGCAAACTAATCAAAAATTGATTTTTTTTTCATCATGTGTAGAACGGAGTCTAGTTTCAAAAAATGTAATTTGTTTCATGTTTCGATGAATGTGTAAAAATCTATCCTAAACCTACAACATGTTTTTTGACAAAAAATGAATGCATTTACAATAGAAGCCATGGATCAAAACCTTAACTAAATCAAAATGAAAAAAATAATTATATATTTAGATAGCTAAGAGAGAGGTTAACGTTATCATAATTTTTTTATAATTCGACATTGAAAGACATGTAAATGAGATGGGGAGCACAGAGAAAAATATGAGAAAATTTGGCAAATCTTATTAAATAACACATCCAAAGTAGGCCATTTGGCAAGTGCTAAATGGCTTGCTTTGCACCGAACTAGAATTTCCCCTCTTCAGTGAACAAATTTGATAATTCTTAGAGTGCACAGTTTATTATCATAGATGGATAGTTGAGCTTTTACCTTTCATACCTTCTCTAACTCGTTACCATAACTAGATAATTCTTTATCCCTTTGAAGTCTCTATCTCTCAGGTCTCACTCCCTCCCACATGACCTAGACTACTCTCTCAGTCCAATCCCCTCTGTGAGGTCTCTTTCCCTCCCACATAGGTACCTAAATAAATCTATATCACTCCAACCCCCTTTCTCACTCAATCTCTCTCCCTCTTTAGTCTTTTTATCTCTCTCACTCCATCTCCCTCTCCCTCTCTTAGGTTGTTATCTTTCTCTCTTTGTCTCTCTCTCTCAAGTCTCTCCCTCTTAACCCCTCTCCCTCTCTAAGGTATGTCAGTAACTCACTCCCTCTATCTCTCTCCCATTCCCTCTCATTCACTCACTCTCTCTCTCTCCCTCTCTCCTAGGTATCTCCACCCCCCTCTCTCTCAAGTCTCTCCCTCCCACCCCCTCTCCCTCTCTCTCTCTCAAGTATCTCTATCCTACCCCCTCTCCCTCTCTCTCTCTTTGTCAAGTCTTCCCCTCCTACCCCGTCTCCCTCTCATAGTCACCCACTCTATCTCTCATTCCCTCTATCTCTCTCCCACTCTCTCTCCCTCTCTCTCTCTCTCAAGTCTCTCCCTCCCATCGACTCTCCTTCCCTCTTTTTCTCTCAAGTCTCTCCCATATACCCCCTCTCCCTCTTTCAGGCCTCTCTTTATCTCTCTTACTCACTCCCTCTATCTCTCTACCACATCCTCTCTCTCCCTCTAACTCCATCTATCTCTCTCCCTCTCTCTCTCCCTCTCTCTCAAATATCTCCCTCCCACCCCCCCGCACTCTCTCTCTCTCCCTCTATCTCATTTATCTCCCTGCACCTCCTCCATCTCTCTCTAATCCCTCTATCCTAAGTACTCCATCTCCCTCCCACCTCCTCTCCATCTCTCAAGTCTCTCTCTCACTCCTTGTATATCTCCCATCCCTCTATCTCTCACTCCCTCTCTCTCCTAATCTCTTAGGTATCTCCTTCCCACCCCCTATCTCCCACTTTTTATACCTCCCAAACTCTCTCCCTCTCCCTCTCTCGTAGGTTTTTCCCTCCACCCCCTCTCCCTCTCTCCCTCCCATCTCTCTCTCTGTCTCTCTATCTCTCCCTCTCTCTCTCTCAAGTATCTCCATCCTACCCCATTTTCCTCTCTCTCTTTGTAAAGTCTCCCCCTCCTACACCCTCTCCCTCTCACAGTGAATCCCTCCCTCTCTCAGTTTCTCTATCTATCCCTCTCCCTATCCCTCTCTCCACGTCTCCCTCTCTCCCTCTCAATTAAAGTGTTTAGGGATTAAGGGTTAAGGGTTGAGGGTTGAGGGATTAAGAGGGTATGGGGTTTGATGGATTAGGGTATAAGGGTTAAGGGTTGAAGGTTGAGGGATTAAAAGGGTATAGGGGTTGAGGGATTAGGGTTTAAGGGTTGAGGATTGATGGATTAAGAGGGTATGGGGGCTGGTGGATTATGGTCTAAGAGTTAAGGGTTGAGATTTGATGGATTAAGAGGGTATAGGGGTTGATGGATTAGGGTTTAAGGATTGAGGGTTGAGGGTTGATGGATTAAGAGGGTATAGGGGTTGAGGGATTAGGGTTTAAGGGTTGAGGTTTGATGGATTAAAAGGGTATAGGGGTTGATGGATTAAGATTGTAGAGGGGTTGAGGGTTGAGGGATTAGGGGTTAAGGGTTGAGGGATTAAGAGGGTATGGGGGTTGATGGATTAGGTTTTAAGGGTTGAGGGTTGAAGGATTAAGAGGGTATGGGGGTTGAGGGATTAGGGTTTAAGGATAGAGGGTAGAGGGTAGAGGGTAGAGGGTAGAGGGATTAAGAGGGTATGGGGGTTGAGGGATTAGGGTTTAAGGTTTGAGGGTTGAGGGTTGAGGGGTTGATGTATTAAGAGGGTATGGGGGTAGAGGGATTAGGGTTGAAGGGTTGAAGGGTTGAGGGTTGAGAGATTAAGAGGGTATGGGGGTTGATTGATTAGGGTTCAAGAGTTGAAGGTTGAGGGTTGAGGGATTAGGAGGGTATGGGGGTTGATGGATTAGGGTTTAAGGGTTGAGGGTTGAGGGTTGAGGGGTTGAGGGATTAAGAGGTATGGGGTTGATGGATTGATGGATTAAGAGGGTATGGGGGTTGAGGGTTTAGGGTTTAAGGGTTGAAGGGTTGAGGGATTAAGAGGGTATGGGGGTTGATGGATTAATGTTTAAGGGTTGAGGGTTGAGGGTATGGGGGTTTAGGGATTATGGTTTAAGGGTTGAGGGTTGAGGGGTTGAGGGATTAAGAGGGTATGGGGGTTGAGTGATTAGGGTTTAAGGGTTAAGGGTTGAGGGTTGAGGGATTAAGAGGGTATGGGGGTTGATGGATTAAGGTTTAAGGGTTAAGGGTTGAGGGGTTGAGGGATTAAGAGGGTATGGGGGTTGATGGATTAAGGTTTAAGGTTTAAGGGTTGAGGGGTTGAGGGATTAGGGTTTTAGGGTTGAGGGTTCAGGGTTGAGTGATTAAGAGGGTATAGGGGCTTAGGGATTAGGTGTTAAGGGTTGAGGGTTGAGGGATTAAGAGGGTATAGGGGTTAAGGGACTAGGGTTGAAGGGTTGAGGGTTGAGGGATTAAGAGGGTATGGGGTTGAGGGATTAAGGTTTTAAGGGTTGAGGGTATGGGGGTTGAGGGATTAAGATGGTATAGGCATCGAGGGATTACAGTTTAAGGGTTGAAGATTGAGGGATTAAGATGGTATTGGGTTGAGGGATTAGGGTTTAAGGGATGAGGGTATGGGGATTGATGGATGAAGAGGGTATAGACATCGAGGGATTAGGGTTGAAAGGTTGAGGGATTAAGAGGGTATGGGGGTTGAGGGATTAGGGTTGAAGGGTTGATGGATTAAGAGGGTATGGGGGTTGATGGATTAGGGTTTAAGGGTTGAGGTTTAAGGTTTGACTGATTTATAGGGTATGGGGGTTGAGGTATTAGGGTTTAAGGGTTGAGGGTTGAGGGTTGAGGGATTGAGAGGGTATAGGGGTGGAGGGATTAGGTTTTAAGGGTTGAGGGTTGAGGGTTGAGGGGTTGAGGGGTTGAGGGATTAAGAGGGTATGAGGGTTTAGGGATTAGGGTTTAAGTTTAAGGGTTGATGGCTGAGGGATTAAGAGGGTATGGGGGTTGACAGATTAAGGTTTAAGGGTTAAGGGTTGAGGGATTAAGAGGATATGGAGGTTGAGGGATTAGGGTTTAAGGGTTGAGGGTTGAGGGTTGAGGGTTGAGGGTTGAGGGTTGAGGGTTGAGGGGTTGAGGGTTGAGGGTTGAGGGATTAAGAGGGTATAAGGGTCCAGGGATTAGGGTTTAATCATTGAGGGTTGAGGGTTGAGGGATTAAGAGGGTATTGGGGTTGAGGGATTAGTGTTTAAGGGTTAAGGATTGAGGGCTGAGGGATTAAGAGGGTATATGGGTTGAGCGATTAGGGTTTAAGGGTTAACAATTGAGGGATTAATAGAGTATGTTGGTTGAGGGATTAGGGTTTAAGGGTTAAGGGTTGAGGGGTTGAGGGATTAAGATGGTATGGGGCTTGATGGATTAGGGGTTAAGGGTTGAGGGTTGAGGGTGGAGAGTTGAGGGATTAAGAGGGTATAGGGGTTGAGGGATTAGGGGTTAAGGGTTGAGGGTTGAAGGATTAAGAGGATATGGGGGTTGAAGGATTAGGGTTTAAGGTTTGAGGGATGATGGTTGAGGGATTAAGAGGCTATGGGGGTTCAGGGATTAGGGTTTAATGGTTGAGGGTTGAGGGTTGAGGGGTTGAAGTATTAAGAGGGCATGGGGGTTGAGGGATTAGGGTTTAAGGGTTAAGTGTTGAGGGTTAAGTGTTGAGGGTTGAGGGATTAAGAGGGTATAGGGGTTGAGGGATTAGGGTTAAAGGTTGACGGTTTAGGGTTGAGGGTTGAAATGGTATAGGGGTTGAGGGATTAGGCCTTACTTATCTCACAATCCCTCTTTGTCAAGCCTCACTTACCTCCCACCCTACTTTCTTAGGTCTCTTCTTCCCACCCCCTCTCTCCCACTTTGACTCCCTCTCCCTCTCTTAGGTGTCTCCCTACCAGCCTCTCTCTCTTAGGTTTCTCCCTCCCATGCCCTCTCCCTCTCCCTCTCTCTCTCTCCCACTCCCTCTCTCTCTCACTCCCTCTCTCTCTCTCCCACTCCCTCTCTCTCTCACTGCCTCTCTCTCTCTCCCACTTTGTGTCTCTCCCTCTCTCTAAAGTCTCTCCTTTTTAGAGGAACATATTTGGTGAGCTCCAAATTGTTTTTACCTTGAAACAGTAAAAATAAGGGTTGACCCCATGATTCAGGCCCACATTCTCCTATATTTGTCTAGTTCAATGCTTTATCTGAGTGATAAACACATTTTTTTCTGTAGTTGACTTCATATTGTACCAATCTATGCTTGATCCATCACCTTTTTACCACCAAAATACATGGTAGACAATGTAGAAGAAGTCATTTTTAAGTTTCTACATCATTTTACATTATCTGAGGTAATATATTAATTTTGGTAAATTGTAATGTTTGTATTTAGTATATTTGTTTTTTTTCAACAATATAAACTAAATATCCTTAATAATTTTATTAATCATAACAAGTGGACTTAGAATTCAACATTAAATTAGATGGGATTTGCATAAAAAAATTCAATTTTTATGAGTTTGAAGAAAAATAAAAATAAAAACATGACATTTACTTAACATAAATTTACTTATGAATTCTATTTTCGTTGCTTATAGTAGTCCATTTCCAACATGGCTAGTGGAATTCACTATATTTCATTCTTTTTTCAACTAATTTGGAAAACTTTTATTTTCATCTAATTTGGAAAACCTAATAGATTTCATCAATTTTAATGCAAGTGTCCATTAATTATTTTGTTCCATAGAAAATTCAGCTTCGTCACATGTGCTTAGATAAATTCAAGTGAGTTGACATAGTTGATAATGCTTATTTTCTTTCTAAGTTACCTCATTGCCAAAGAAATGGTGAATAATGATAAGATATAGCATCACAAACCCTTCTTTGAATCCATATTCTTTATGACTTTGTTGACAATCAAAAATTTGGTTTTGTGAAAAATAAACACAAGATTCTCTAGTTTTAATTTAGGTGGCAGCAATTTATACCCTAGGTTTGTGATTCTCATTTATTTTCTATATTGAATGGTTTCCACCCCTCTCTGCATCAATTTTTTTGTAAAATGCATTACTCTCTTTTGTTCAATGTGTGTTTGTGGATATGTAGCATTCAAGGTCATGTCAAGGAAATGACCGAAGCCTCTAACACCAAAATAACATGTAGTTAAAAATGCAAGGAGAAGAGAATAAAAAAATGTAGCTTGTGAAGCAAAGGAATTGCAGCCCATACAATAAAAAATGCTTGTGCAATCTAAGAGAGATGTCAAATTGGAAAAACAAAGGGAATGAATGAGGAAATTTTGTGGAAGGACATGAATGGATACAAAATCTGGGGGAACATCATCAACCATAGGTGAAGCTCAATACACATCTCCAGTTGAAGACATATTGACAACATGTGGTTTTCTAGGTACATTGAAAATCACATCTCCAATTGAAGACTTACCATAAAAAACATTGCGTTTTGAAAGTACATCAGCAAACATATATCTATTTGAAGGAACTCCACAAACAACATCTCAAGTTGGAGGTACAACATTGTTTAGATGTCAATCTCAAGGTATGTCATCAATTGCACCTCCAATTGAAGGGACACGATCTATCCCCGATGTTGTTGATCTTCCCAATATTGACACAAATTTACATTTGAGAACTCCTAGAGTTTTACATAGAAAACATACATTTTTTATTGATATTGATTCCAATGTTTTGAAATGGTTGCCTAATAAGATTCAAAAATGTACATGTCAAAAATATGCATAAAGGAGATGGAGTTTTTTTTTTGCTAAACTAAATGAGGGTGGAAGATGCCAACTATTTGTTGAAATGATGAGGCAACTCAAATTTAGGCCCACCATGAAAGCTCTTGGGCTAAGAGTTTTGAATGACTCAAGTGAAAGTTCCATTGTAAATAACTTGATGAGTTCATATGAGAGCATGGGTTTCACCTCATGCACAAAGGATAGTTGTGCCACATGACGTGTGATGACAACACTGTTAAGTAGTCAAACAAGGAATAAGGTGAACCTTATAAAGGCAAGTAAGTCTTTAAAAATAATTAGATCATCTCTAATGAGAACCAAAGGAATAAGTGAAAGAGTGGAGGATCCAAATAGTAATGAATTATGGTCATTTTTGGGTAGAGTGCCATAGAAAGACACAAGAATTGCTCAAGTCTTGATATCTTTAATTGTGGATTATTGGAAGGATAACACAAGGACCTCTCCTAATCAAATATATGTTGTAAGAAGGAGAATTGGTAGTAAAATTTGTGAGCCACATCCAATGCATTATTTGGATACCACTCAAACCCAATTTTTTGTTGATTTTGAACAGAAGTTTCCTGAAATTAAAATATGTCAAAGGTATTTTGAAATGCTAAAGCCTTTTTATGTCAAAATAAATCACACATGCACTACTTGTTTTTGTAGGGTTCATATTGATTTATCTAACCATTATGATGTTTATCGACGTATATGTGTAGATATGCATACTAACAATGTTTTGCAGGAATGTAACATAATGCCTCCACCTAAATCATCAAGGAAATGCTTGTCTTCCATTTTATGTGAAAGAGAGGATGGTCAATTTTTTTTACAAAAAATCAGGTTTGGATGGCACATGTGATCATTGTGGTGGCATGCAACATTTTCCAATTTTCCAACACATGGCTAGTACACACAATTGGAGACAAAATTGTGGAATTTTGAAAATATAAGACAGTGGTATACAATCTAAAATTTGGGAAAGAAGCAAAGTGTGAATTTCTCGGTGATAAGATTCCAGTGTATCAGTTTATGGGAATTTTTTGTGATCGGGTGGTTTATGATTATGCAACGCATACACACAGAGCACAATGGTTGGAATCACAATTTAAGTTATGGAAGGACACATTTCCAATTTGTCATATCATTTCAGTTGTCGACTTCACTGAGAACTACACACTACAACCATCGCACAAGGTGCAATCACAGTACTACAACTCTGTGTAGGTTTCTATATGTGTACATATAACATTCATTCATTCAAATGATCGTACCGAGGAAAATAGGAAAGTATTGAGGGAGTATCACTTTTACATCAATGGTGATCACACACATTCTACAAAGTTTGTTCAAGGTTTTTTTCATATGTTCTATTCTGATTGGGCTAGTAGGGGCATATCATTTAGTCAGAATATCATATGGTCAGATAATTATACATCACAATTCAAGAATGCCATAATGTTTTACTGGTTGAGCAAGATGCATAGGATTAGTGGTGTTCAACATATGTGGAACTTCTCAGAGGGCAGGCATGGAAAGGGGGAGCATGATGGAGCAAGTGCATGTATCAAAAGAGCCCTAGCACGAGAAGAGTGATAGTACACAAATAGTGTAAATTTGACATATGCAAGATCAATTGTCTAGTGGTGCAATGGTTCAATGGGTCCAAGTAGTGAAGGTAATTCTCTAGTTCATATATTTTTCATTTATTTGATGATACTAACATTGCAAAATATGAGTATTGTTGTACACTAATAGGGTCGAGCGAGCTACACTCTTTTAGTTGCTCCAATGCAGGTACATGGACTATCGATACAAGGAAGATGGCATGATTTTGTTATTTAGGTACACTTCAATCATGGAATGATTGTGAGTCAACAGAGTGGGTTGACGAATGGTCTATAAGATGTCTAGCCCCACTTGACACTTATCAACTCCCAATGGCTCTACAAATCATGAAGATGCAATCATCCATTGACTTTGATCATGTATCATACCTACTAGAACCAAATAATATATCTTAATTACAATTTTTATTATGTTGTTCAGTAAATAAATCTAACAAGATGAGCATATCAATGTAGGGAATGTTTATGTGGTGATTGCAGATGAAGACAATGAAGAGGGTAAAAATTATTACCTATGTCATTTTAGTGAGGCCAAAAGTAAATTGGAGTCCCTAGTTGTAGATGGAGAAAACATAGAATATCCTATAGGTTTGGTGGTTGTTACTGGAACATGGCTTCAAAGGTATCTAGTTGAGAATGTTGCAGTTTGGTTGTTTGAGGACTTCGACACACATCAGAAAATTCTTCACTATTCGAACCTTGTCATCACCACCAACATTCATTTGATCAAATATAAGGGTAGACCTATGAACAAGAACTTATGAAAAGTGTGTGAGTCTAACCAAGAGGCAATACTTGACACAATAAAGACTAGAGAAGACCCAAATGGTTCCTTGGATTGATTTGTAAGTATGCACATTGAATTTGTAAAGCCATTTTATTGATCACTCTTTTGGACCAACACCTTGCAATAAGGCTTTTTCACCATTATTGTTTGATGTCATATGCATTTACAAATGTCATTGATCCTTTTCTGATTGTGACTATAGGTAATACTGAAGTTTGTTAAAGTATATAAGAAAATAACAACGTCGGTTGCTGGTGCAAGTGTTTAGTGGTATGAGAAACATCAGTTGCTGGTGCATTTTTTAGTTGTCAATCTTCTCTTCCTTTTCCATCTCCTAGATTTATCGGATTCTTATATGCTACACATTTTATGTTAAGCCTCTCAGTGATATATTTTAAATTTATACATAGGGTCATTGAGAGATGATAAATTAGCAAAGGGGCACATCACCATTGTAAGACCTTCAATCGACCTCCTTATCTAGCATGCATGAAGGTGATAGTAGGTCTCGTCAGCTGTATGACTAAAATTATTTAGTTATTGCTCTTTTAATGATTTTTATGTGAGTCTATGTCTAAGATTGAGAGGCTTTTGTAGGTTTTTTGTGCACAAAATTCCTATGATACTACACAACCATAGAGAGGCTACTACCCATGTGTTTTGTAGGGAGCAGGGGATGTACATGTTTTGAACCATTGTGGAATGCAAATAGTTGGGCCAGCTGTGATGGAATGGAAAAATGAAACTAGGCAGCAACTCCTTTTGTCCTTTTCTCAAGTACAATATATTTCATGATTTGTGTTGAAAATGGTAGGATTATTTCCTTGCATGTATTGCTACAAGTATTGAAAAATGGGAAGATTTTCAATATGTTCTTCCATCACTATTGTAATATTTCTCATTGACTTAGTTTTCTATTTGATATATTAAAATTTGAGAAATTAATACATGCAAATGTGTATATTCCTTAATAAATGCCTCAATTAAATGTGTATATTATATTTAAAATTAGTTGTAATGCTTCATGGTTTACATTTAAAGAGTTAATTGAAGACTCCACATTCATAAGGACCTATTGTTGCATACACAACCATAGCTCTTGGAGTCTTGAGACACCGAATGACATAGACTTTACAGTCATATGGCATTGATTGTGGTGAGTGAATTTGATTGTCAAACACTTTATAATCATACATTCACTGTACCTAACAACTGATGAGTACTCATTTCTAATATGTCCTTTTCATTTGCAAATTGCCATGTACAGTGACCCTTCACAATTCCCTTGTGTTCATAAATTCATGATGCTTGTCTTAATGAATAACCTTCCTTTAAATATATTGTCCTTTGATGAAATGATGACTATCTTCATACCTCACTTCCCTTGACACTTTCAATTGACTGTACATTTTTTTGTTTCCTATCCAATTCCAGCTCTCCTAAATTGGATCTTTTCAATACCCTCATAATAAGGAAGTGACCAACCTCAAAGAAAGGATATCGAAAAAGGGAATCATCTTCATTACCAATTATAGAAACTACATCATTTACTGCTACACCCTCCTTGCTAAATGATGAACATGGTTTATAAATCCTTGGCTCTAATTTTATTCCTTGAAAGTGTAGAAGACTAGAAAGAAACACCAGATTATCTAGCCCAAAAGCCACAAAAGAAAATATTATATTCATCTAAAGATTGTCTAACCTTATTCACAAAACCTTCTGATGGAATTTAAAATACCATAGCCAACCGTTAGTAGTGATCTTCCTTGAAATCCTAAATGGTTCCTCTATCTGAACATCTAGGGTTTCTTCAATTTGTGTTATCTCTTGATGATTTGATATGTTGCTGCTATCTTTTTCCAATTAACTTTCATATGCCATCACTTCACTCCTATGAGAACATACATTAACTTCTTTGTAGTATTCCATTTGAAATCTTGTAGCACATTTGACTGTCATGAAAGCTCAAAAAACTGGTAGAAGAGACCTAAAAGGTAACAAAACCCTAACGTCTCAACTCAGTCTTCATTAAATTCAATCATAAAAAAACAATCTACTCATGCATGTGAATTTGACTCATTCAAGGCATTAGAGACTAACCTCTTACAAATTTTAAAAGAAAAGGTTGTTTTGAACCTAAAGGATTGAACATAGACTAACAATTTTAATTGTTTGGATCTACCAATTCATCCCCCCTCTCAGTTGATTGTGTGCCCTTCACCCTTGGCCTTTCCATTATTATCATAACTTTGAAGAAAAATATCAAAAACTACTCCAAGTGCCTAACAATGATATTGCCTCAGATTCATCATCCTATATTGATCCATCCATTTTAGCCTCATCATCCACCTCACATAAATCCTTTCCAAATATCAAGTTCCAAATACGAGACAAGACAAGGGTTGTAGAGACTATGGTCTTAAAGGGTATTTTTATGTAGGACAACTCCCATCTTCTCCTAAGACATATGGAAAACCATAACACATAGAAAAAAGCCTCTTCTATCATCAAATTTGAAGCCATGGTTTTCTCCAAGTGGGGAGAGCTAAACAAAGAGGTTATAGAGGAATACATCTCCAAATTGTTGTACCAATATGAGATAGAGAAAGAAACCCTACCAATAGATCAATGTGGTAAGGGTTTCCAAGTCATTCAGAAAATGGGGGATTCGCATGACATGGTAGCCTTGGTCTATATCAACAAGGAATAAGATAACCTATTTTTCTAGAGAAATGACAAAAATATCAAGGTGTTGGGTATGGTTTATTATACATTACTCCTAACATCAAGACTACCCCTAAAATGGTTCAACCGACTCGATCCCTTAAGGGTGCAAAGTGAAAAAGGGCAACAATATTTGACAAGGTATTACTCATAAACAATAGTGATTACGAAATCTATGTCTAAACCTATGAGATCACATTGGGACCCTCTACAATAACCTCTCTCGGTTATTGCTATCTCAGAGGCATTTTCTTGTGGTGACAAATTTTCACTCGAGGAAAGAGTTGTCAAATGCAAGTAATTGAAAGTTGCAAAGTGGTGAAAATTTTGTTCTATAGCTCGTGTGATCAAATGGATTGTTCCAACACATCTAGCTAGGTACATTTATGCTAGGCACAATCCTCTTTCACACGCAAACATGCATAATCGCTTTGAGCAACATTCAACCGAATCGATCCCTTAAGGGTCCAAAGTGCAAAATGGCTATGAAATTCAACGTGCTATTACTCGGACATCGGCACACTTAGAAAAAATATCATCTAATCCTAAAATATCATGTTGGGTGCATCTACAATAACCTCTCTCAATTTTCGCTATCTTAGAGACATTTTCCTGTGCTAGCGAATTTTCACTCGGAGAAAAAGTTGTCAAATGCAAGTAGTTGAAACTTGCAAAGTGGTGCAATTTTCATTTTGCAGCTCGTCTGACCAGATGGACTATTCCAATGAATTCGGGTGGGTATGTTTACACTAGGAATGGTTCTCTTTTGCATCCAAACGCACATAATCGCTCCAAGCTACATTCAACCGGGTTGATCCCTTAAGGGTCCAAGGTGCAAAATGGCTGTGAAATTTAGCATGCTATTACTTGGACACCATGATTCTTAGAAACTGCTCATTTGATCCCACAAGATGAAATTAGGCCCATCAACAATAACCTATCTCGATTTTTTCTATCTCAGAGGCATTTTCTTGTGCTGGCGAATTTTCACTCGGGGAAAAATTTGTCAAATGCAAGGAGTTGAAAGTTGCAAAGTGGTGCATCTTTCGTTCTACAACTCATCTGACCAAAGAGACTCTTCCAATGCATCCAGGTGGGTACATTTACACTAGGCACAATCTTCTTTCACACCCAAACACACAAAATCTCTTTGAGCTACATTCAACTGGATCGATCCCTTAAGGGTCCAAAGTGAAAATGGCTATGAAATTCAGCATGCTATTACTCGGGCACCGTGATGCTTAAAAAAATTTCATTTGATCCTAGAGGATCATGTTGGGCCCATCTACAATAACCTCTCTTGGTTTTTTTTATCTCAAAACCATTTTCCTATTATGGCGAATTTTCACTCGGGGAAAAAGTTGTCAAATGCAAGTAGTTGAAAGTTGCAAAGTGGTGCAACTTCTGCAACACTTCTAACCAAACAGACTGCTCCAACACATCTAGTTGGGTAATTTTACACTAGGCATGGTCCTCTTTTTCATGTAAACATGTGGAATCGCTCTGATCTATGTTCAACCAGATCAATCCTTTAAGAGTCTAAAGTGTAAAATGGCTGCAAAATTTAGCATGCTATTACTCAGATACCGTGATGCTTAGAAACTTCTTGTCTAATCCTACAAGATCAATTTGGGCCCATATACAATAACCTCTCTCAGTTTTTCTATCTCAGAGGAGTTTTCCTGTGCTGGCGAATTTTCACTTGGGGAAAAAGTTGTCAAATGCAAGTAGTTGAAAGTTGCAAAGTGGTGCAACTTTCATTCTGTAGCTCGTGTGACCAAACAAACTATTCCAACACATCTAGGTGGGTACTTTTTCACTAGGCATGGTCCTCTTTTGCACTTAAACACGTGGAATCGCTCTAAGCTACATTCAACCAAATCAATCCCTTAAGGGTCTAAATTGCAAAATGGCTATGAACTTCAACATGCTATTACTCGGACACCGTGATGCTTAGAAACTTCTCGTCTGATCCTATGGGATCATTTTGGACCCCTCTACATCAACCTTACTTGATTTTTTGTATTTCAAAGGATTTTTCCTATGGTGGATAATTTTCACTCGACGAAAAAGTTTTCAAATGCAAGTAGTTGAAAGTTGCAAAGTGGTGCAACTTTCATTTTGCAGCTCATGTGACCAAATGAATTATTCCAATGCATCCGAATAGGTATGTTTATGCTAGGCATGGTCCTCTTTCATACCCAAATACACGGAATCGCTTTGAGCCACATTCAACCAGATCGATCCCTTAAGGGTCCAAAGTGCAAAATGGCTATGAACTTTAGCATGATATTCTTCGAACATCGTGATGCTTAGAAACTTCTCATCTGATTAGCAAAAACTAAAAAATTGACAAAAAATTCTTTTAAAACCTGTAAAAAAACACGAATAAAATCATGTTGATTTTCATGTGAAAAAAAACAATGAGACCATAGATTTTTGCTTACTATTATGCTTTGATATAAATTTTCCAAGCATCTATAGCTTGTTTGAAAGCACCTGTTTTAGGCTTTTAGCTATAGCAGCAAGACAGTGAACTATTTGATAAAATTCTTTGGTAGACATGTATGAAAAATGTCATACCATAGACAAGGCAGTGAACTTTTTGAAAAAATGCCTCAAACAAATTCCCTCTCATGGTGATGGAATGCCATGACAATCCACATCCATAGGCATTTGTCATGGCATTCCATCACCATGGGACCACATTTCTTCGAGGCATTTTTTCAAGAAGTTCACTACCTTGTCTATGCTATTGCTTACTATTATGCTTCAAAAGATTTTTTCCAAGCATCCATAGCTTGTTCGAAAGCACTTGTTTTAGTATTTTAGCCATAGAATCAAGGCAATGAACTATTTGACAAAATGCTTTGGTAGACATATATGAAAAATGTGGTAGCATAGACAAGGCAGTGAATTGTTTGAAAAAATTCCTGAAAGAAATGCGGTCTCATGGTGATTATTGTCATTGCATTCCATCACCATGAGACCACATTTATTTGAGGCATTCTTTCAAATAGTTCACTGCCTTTTCTATGGCTTGTAATGCCTTCAAAAGGCTAATTTGTCCAATTTTTATGTTCAAGCCAAAATGATGTGTCAAGGCATTGTAATGGCTAATTTGAATGTAATCAAGTCATAAAATAAGTCACTAGGAGGTGAAAATTTAAAAAATGCAAATAATACAATGTTGTTAAAAATTAATCATGATGTAATTATGCATCAAGAGAGAGCATAAATCGAGGAAGATTAAGAGTTAAAAGGGTTGTGGCAGTGATGAGAAGTTAGAAAAGGCAGTTTCTAAGAGGGAAAATGTTATAAAAGGAATTGTAAGCCGTGCAAAAAGGGGGCTAGTATAGTTCTTTTTACAGTGGTTTTGAGAGTCCAATAGAGCATTTCATCACTACTCCACCAACTTAGGCCAAGTAGATTGGTGGATTAGGTTAATTTTAGGGTGTTTTGAATGTTTTTTATGATTGGAGGTACAGGGGAATGCAAGAATGCTCAAATGAAGTTGTTGTTACATGCATACATTGAAGGTTTCCACACAAAATTTGATGCTAAAAATAGAGTTTTCCATGGCTTGAAAAGGGTATAGATGATTTTTGTAGGTGTATTTAAAGGTGTTGGAAGATATGGCATGTTGGTAGAAGATGTGGAAGGTGATATTCCAAGAAACCCTCATTGTTTTACTTGCAAAGCCTATATTCAAGGGTTTTGATATTTAAATGTTTTAGTGAAATGATGGAATTTTAAGTTTGGAGGTATGGAAAAAGTTTTTTAAAGGTTTGTTAGTGATTTGGAGATGATTTTTTGGTAGTTACCTTGCAAATTTGGCCTAATTTGTGGCTGGGAGCAATGTATTAGACTAGTTTTTTTATGTTTCTCTCAAAACAAGTGGCAATGCTTTTTGTGGTATGTACAAATACCCTATAATGGGTCTCCAAAACTATATCAAGATTGTGTAGATGCAAAGATGGTAGACTTGTATCACCCAACTTAGGGCTTTGCTAACATACAAGGAAATTGAGAAAATGAGTGTTAAAACAAAGACCAGTGGTACTTGTGAATAGATTTGTGGTGTAACTACTTAAATAATGTTTTCAAAGGTATTTCAATGATTTTGGAAAATTTTAAAAGTTAAGGTTGTTGATTTGATGTTTAGACTAGGGTGGAATCTTGATGAAGAATGGTGTTATGACTATGAAAATTAGTAAATCTGATAACTCAGAGTTATGTGAATATGTAATTGGTTTGTTTCTATTAGAATAATGATTATTATGAGGCTCTTGTAAGTCTGATAATAGTTTGAAGGTAAGAATGTATGTCAATTAGCCTTGGGGAGTGTGAGTTGTATCAAGGAGGTTTTGGTGAACATTGAAGTATTGGTTGGTTCAATGCCTTTGATCAAGTTTTTTTGTTAAGATCAGTCAATTAGATGTTGATAATGGTCTAGAATATGATTTTGGTGATTTGGGAAATTGACAAGTTATCTTGGAGTTTTATAGAACTGAAGAAATCAAGTGAATTTGAAGAGAAATTGATGAAAAGTTTAGTAAATAAGTTTGTTTAATTTGATCTTCTCTTGATTCTATTTTGGATTGAGATCCCTTGAAGAAATGATGGTGTTGAGGAGTTTGGTTATTGATGATCTGCATCATAGTGGTATTAGAGCATCAGGAAGTAGATTTGTTTTCATTTTGCAAGTTGAAGAAGAAGGTGAAGAGACAAGGTTGCTAAGATGCCCCCAAAGAAGAATGATATGGCTAAAGAGATGAAGGAGATGAAAGATAGGCATGCAAGAGAGATTAGAGAGTTGTAAGAGAGAGTCATAGCCTTGGAGATAAATAAAAGAAGGGAAGTGGAAGAGACTGATATTGAAGAAGAGGAAGATGAGGAGTTTGAAGATGTGGAAGAAGAGCTTACTCCAGAGGATCAAAGAATTACAAGGTTGTTGAAGGTAGTGAAGAATGACAAGCCTAAGGACCAAGATCAATCCAATTCCAAAGGTGGATGGAGAGGTTCAAGGGGGAGATTTAGTGGAGGAAGAGGCTCCTACCAGTTCTTAGGAAGATGCTACACTTGTAACCAACCTAGACATCCAACCTTCAAGTGCCCTGAAAAGCAAGGCTCAAGTTCCTATGGTGGAGAGAGGAGGAATAAACTAGTGCATGAGGATGAAGAAAGTGTGACCTCACCTATGGTGAACCTTACATCTGAAGTTGGAGAGAGTTTAATGATTAGGAGAACATTTCTCAAAGCACCAATCTCCAAAGAATCCTCACAAAGGAAATCACTCTTCAGAATCAATTGCAAGGTACAAGGTAAAGTATGCAGGATGATAGTGGATTCAGGTTCAACTAAAACCATGGTTTCTTGGAAAATGGTGAATAAATTAAATTTGAAAATAATCCCTCATGGCTTACCTTACAAAGTATCTTGGTTAAGTGATGGTCAATATATGTTAGTAAATGAGCAAGCTATTGTAGATTTCCAGATTGGTGAGTATAGGGATAGTGTTATTTGTGACATTCTTCCAATGGACTATTGTCACATACTCCCTAGAAGACCATGGTAGTATGATAGGTTTTCCATGCATGATGGCAATTAAAATAAGTATACCATAAGGAAAGATAGCCATACGTTTGTTTTGAATCCACTTCTAGAGGACGTGAAAGGGAAAGCCAAAGTAATCATGTGTGCGAACGAGGAGCTTGTAAGTGTTGTGAGGGAAATCAAAACTTATGGTTTTGTGAACCATCATAGGTCTGGTAATATAGGGGAAGTGGATATAAGGACCGATGTAGTAGAAAAGGAGGTAATGACACCAGGTTTGTGTGAGAGTATTATGGTGGACACCATAGAATTTCATGTTCTTGTAGATGTGAGAGTAAATAAAGAAAGTTTTGTAACTACCAGGATAGATAACCCTAATAAAACAATGAAGAAGCATGGTGGAAGTGTGTTGGAACTGATGATAGGGGTACAAGGACAACCTATTGTTAGATGGGTAAAATGCTGAGTTTTGGAGATTTCAATTAACCTGACTCGAAGATTGTTTTCAAATTTCCATTGTATGAATTTTGAGATTCTTTGTAGTGCCTTGGTGGATATTTGTTGTTATTTTTCAAGATTAAAGGTTTGAAAAACTTGAGGGTGAGTTGATGCCTATTAGGCTGAATCATTATGAGGAAGAGTTCTTTGACTGAGAATTGACATTTCCTTTGTTGTGAGTCATCTCCACCTTGGCTTTGCATCAAAGCGCAACTAAATTTATCATTTCAAAGCAATTTGTTTAATGCATTTTTCAAGCATTTCAAAAAAATGTGTTCTCATGGTGATGGAATGCCATGACAGTCTATCACCATAGGCATTCATCATGGTGTTCCATCACCATGAGACCACATTTATTTGAGGAATATTTTCAAACAATTCACTTCCTTGTCTATGGCTTGTCATGGCATTCCATCACCATGAGACCACTTTTATTTGAGGCATTTTTTCAAAAATTTCAATGGCTTGTCTATGCTATTGCTTACTATTATGCTTTGATAGATTTTTTCCAAGCATCCATAGCTTGTTAAAAAGCATTTGTTTTAGGATTTTAGCCATAGCAAGAAGGAAATGAACTATTTGATAAAATGCTTTGGTAGACATATATGAAAAATGTCATAGCATAGACAAGAGAATGAACTATTTGAAAAAATGCCTCAAAGAAATGTGGTCTCATGGAATGCCATGAAAATCTAAAGCAATTGGTAGCTACTTCTAGTTATTAGTTATGCAATGTGAAGTAATTGCATAAATTCTTAGGTTGACTTTGTAAAAAGTTATATTGTAATTGAAATTTTGTCATCTATCAACATCTAGTTTTTTGTTATGCAATGTGAAGTGCTGCTTTGAGTTTGAAAGATGTGCAATGCATGAATATAAACTACAAAAATCTATTTTCTACATTTCATTAGTTAAACTCTTTATTTAATTTTCTCTCTATATCTCTATGCTATGGAAATGCCTTTCGATTTCAAAAAAGATGGTTTTTATCTCTTTTTATACATTTTTGTATCTCTTGTTATAAAAAGGAGCAGATATAAAATGTTGAAGAAGAGTGAAAGCACAACTGAATTTATCATTTCAAAGCAATTTTTTTGATGCATTTTATTCAAACAGTTCACTGCCTTGTCTATGCTATTGCTTACTATTATGCTTTTGATATATTTTTTGAAGCATCCATAGCTTGTTCAAAATCACTTGTTTTAGGCTTTTAGCCATAGCAACAAGTTAGTGAATTATTTGAGAATATTTTTTGGTAGACATGTATGAAAAATGTGGTAACAAAGACAAGGCAGGGAACTATTTGAAAAAATATCTCAAAGAAATTTGGTCTCATAGAATGCCATGATAAGAAAATGCAATTGGCAACTGCTCCTAGTTATTAGTTATGCAATGTGAAGAAATTGCATAACTGCTTAGGTTGACTTTGTTCAAACTATATTGTAATTAAATTTTCGGCATCTATCAACATCTATTTATTATTTATGCAAAGTGAAGTAATGCTTTGAATTTCAAACATGTGCAATGCAACGTAATCAACGACATGCATATAAACTACAAAAATCCATTTTTTACAATTCATTAGTTAAAATATTTATTGTATTTCCTCTCTATATTTCTATATGCTATGTAAATACATTGAAATTGTATTTAAAAGGCTTAATAGGTCAGTTAGGTGGTATTTGCAAAATCAAGTTCTGAATGAATGGTAATTAAGAGAAAAATTGGCAAATTGTCATCTTAGAAGTCTAAAAAAAGGTAATTATGGTGGTTAATTGGCTCAAGGGGTAGTTCGAAGGTGGTATCAAGATATATTTATGTAATACTCTGAGTTGAGGGTTGATTTTGTTCAATTTATAATAAGAAAATATACTTGAAAATGTTGATCACTGATTTTCTTTGTTTTCTTGAATTTTCTTTGCCTTGCACAGGCCCATACAAGTCTATCATGACTTGAGGCTTTGGATACTTGATTGCATATGTGTTTAATCTCTTTGAATCTGTTCTAAAGGTTTAAATTCACCATTGATGTGTGTGGGATCAAAAAACTTGGTTATTGCTCTATTTTCTATGTTAGGGCTTTTAAGGGCAACACCATGATACATTAGCCAATCCACCTATTGTTCTGACCCTTTTTCTCAATGGATTGGCCTGTACCATGATTATTTTTGTGTATGAATACTTTGGAGGCTGAGAGAATGAATAAACTCAGTGGGGTGTGAAGTTCTAATGTTGTGCAAGGGTGTTTCCACCATGAAAGTAAGGAACTCAAGTATTGAATTTGAGAAATACTGAAAGGAATGGGATTGTGAGTGTCTTTTAAGTTAGGGCAGAGGTATTGTGGGGTGTTTGGACCTTTGGAAGGATTGGGGGAGGCTTGGAGTTATGAGTTTCTTTAAAACACTTGTTTTTGTGAAGGTTTAGGATGGTTTGTGAGTAGAGGAATAGAAAAAGTTCTTGGGGCTCTTAAAATGGGAGAATCCCTAAGATTGTTTCAAGTTTCCTTGGTTTGGAGGTGAGTTTGTGAGGGGGTTCCTTTGGAAATTAGGCCTAATTGTGAAGCCTAGAGAGAGGGAGATGTATTGAAAGTTCATGTTGGTCCAAAAGAGTTACTATTGGTTTTGAAATATGTTTTGTAACCCTAAAAATGGTATCTTAATCCACCTTTAAATGGTCAGGTGTTTTGGAAAGGTTGAGAGAAATTAGGCTTGGATAAGGTTTTGAGTTTGGTGCAGAAGCACCTACACCACATCATCAATTTTTTTTTATTTGAATACATCAACAAGGAAATTTTAGTGTCTTTAGGTTTATTTTGTCTAATAAGCTTTGAGAGATCAAATATAATTCAAATAAAAGGTGTTTTGTGTCTTAGAAGTCAATTAGAAATCATATAAGCTGTAAAATGCCGACAAAACAACTTTAACACAAACAAATGTAATTAAGGGACCAACTAATCCCAAGGTTGGTTATGGGCGTTGGGGAGAATATGGTTGTTGTTAAATGATTTAAAAATCCTTATCAAGGCTTGAATGAGAGAGTGGAAGAAGTTTTGTAACAATTTTACACAACAAACACCACAGTTTTGAGCAATTTTTAGAAAAATACTTTTTTCTTGATATTTTTGAGTGTTGTATGGGAACATACAGGTTCTTCATGGTCTAAGAATTTCAGAGGACGTGTCTATATGTTTAATAATTCATTTATTTTTTATTTGGTGTTGTGGTGTAATTAAATATTTTGTACCTTGTCCTAGGTCATAATTACACCTTAGTTAAGTATACTTAGCGACCGCATAAGAGTTGTTGGAAAATTTCCACCTTTGGTGGATTTATCTTCTTATTGCTTTATCACCTCCACATTTCATGGACATATCATGTAATTAGGTTTCCACCCTTTGTGAGTGATCCACTATTTGTGGTGGTTATCACATTATCACTTTCCACTTTAGGTGGAGTGATCATTTTTCATTGTTGTCTCATGTCATAATCCTATGCAATCCTATATTCTCACCTCGGCTATATAACCAAGGGGTCTCTACTACATTTGAACAAGCACATCATATCATATCATTGGCATTGAATATAGTTTATTCTTGTCACATCATTTTCTCTCTTCTTTGTGCTTTCTATTTGGTCCATAGATCTTGACATCCATAGCCAATTCTAACATGGTATTAGAGCATGTTTGATGTTAACATGGTATCAGAGCGGGTTGGGTGCCATTGGAGAGTCTTTTTCTGAAAAGAGGTACCGGATTTGGAAATGATCCATTTTTTATTTTTTATTGTAGGTTCAAATTGGAGCTTGTTGGTGCAAATTTGAGCCCACCATTGCATCCAAGAGGCTTGAGAAAGTCAGATTTGGCTTTTGGTTCACTCAATTTGATCACCATTTGCATTTTTGGCAAACAAAGGTTTGTTGCAAGCCATTTTTTATTAGATTTATTATTTTTGCTTCAAAAATCTAGTTTTCACTTATCTACAGGAAAAATGATTTCCAGGTTTTGTAGCCAGCATCAAAATCTAAACTGCGCATCTTTTAGATTTATCTTATCTTACATAGATTTGAAGAAAATCGCAATCCAAAAATTGTCCAACATCATTTTTCTACTCGCTGAAGGTCAAACAAATTCATTTTTTAATCTTCTGCTTGTTGGATCAAAAACCAATTTCTAAGTTTTGTTTCTAGCATCAAAATATTTTTGGGTTTTTGTTTTTGTCTACAAATAGTGAGTAGATTTTTCAGAAATTAAATTTGAAATAGACGTTTTTGCTAGAAAACCTATTTCTGCAAGCTAAATTCGGTCTTTGAAAAATTCATAAATTTTGACTATGGTGTTTGTTATTATCAAACTAGATATCGACGGGAAGCTAGTTTCGAACACTTCATAGTGGTGTAGGCCATTTTTTTAGATTTGGTCATCTACACAAATTTGAGGTTATTTTTCATCATGGATGCAGATGTGAACATTCATCAATGCATGCACTATTTCATTTTTTGTATGCATTAGGTTTGCAATTTCTCTTTGTTTTATGCATGTTTTGCATGTTCTTTTTTTCTCCATTTGTGAGAGATTTCATTGCATTCGTACATGGGTACCTAACATGGCCTAGTTGTCGGAACCCATCTTGCATTATTTGCCTTTGTGTACATACTCTCTAAGTTGCACTTAAGGGGGTGTTGGTGTAATTAAATGTTTTGTACCCTGTCTTAGGTCATAATTACACCTTAGTTAAGTTTACTTAGGGACTACATAAGAGTTGTTGGAAAATTTCAACCTTTGATGGACTTATCTTTTTATTACTTTATCACCTCCACATTTCATGGACATATCATGTGATTAGGTTTCCACTGTTTGTGAGTGATCCACTATTTGTGGTGGTTATTACATTATCACTTTTCACTTTAGGTGGAGTGATAGTTTTTCATTGTTGTCTCATGTCATAAGATTACGACATTTGTCATAATCTTTTGCACTCTTATGTTCTCACCTTGGCTATATAACCAAGTGGTCTCTACTAAATTTGAACAAGCATGTCATATCATATCATTGACATTCAATATAGTTTATTTTTGTCACATCATTTTCTCTCTTCTTTGTGCTTTCTATTTGGTCCATAGATCGTGGCATCCATAGCCAATTCTAACATGGTATCAGAGGGGGTTGGGTGCCATTGGAGAGTTTTATTTTGAAAAGAGGTACCAAATTTGGAGAAGATCCATTTTTGATTTTTTTTATTGCAGGTTCATATTGGAGCTAGTATGTGGAAACTTGAGCCCACCATTACATCTAGGAGGCTTGAGAAAGTCAGATTTGCCTTTTGGTTCACTCAATTTGATCATCATTTGCATTTTTGGCAAACAAAGGTTTGTTGCAAGCCATTTTTTATTGTAGTCGTTATTACTTTTGCTTCAAAAATCCAGTTTTCACTCATTTGCAAGAAAATCGATTTCTCAGTTTTGTAGCCAGCATCAAAATTTGAATTGGGCATCTTTTAGATTTTGCATATCTTGCACAGATCTGGAGAAAATCGTAGTCCAAAAAGCATCGGGCATCTTTTTTTTCCTGGTTGAAGGTCATAAAAAATTATTATTTTATCTTTTGCTTGTTGGATCAAAAAACAATTTCTCGATTTTGTTTCTAGCATCAAAATATTTTCGGGTTTTTCTTTTCGTCTACAAACAATGATTAGATTTTTCAGAAATCAAATTTGAAATAGATGCTTTTGCTAAAAAACCTGTTTCTTGCAAGTTAAATTCAGTTTTTGAAAATTTCATAACTTTTGGCCCCTACGTCTGTTTTGGAAAATGAGATATCAATGGAAAGCTAGTTTCGAACACTTCATAGTGGTGTAGGCCATTTTTTCAGAATTAGTCATCTACACAAATTTGAGGTTATTTTTCATCATTGAGGCAGATGTGAACATTGACCAGTGCATGCACTATTTCATTTTTTGTATGCATTAGGTTTGCATTATAGCTTTTTTTTATGTGTTTTTTTCATGTTCTCCTTTTCTCCATTTTTGAGAAATTGCATTGCATTTGTAAATGGGTACCTAACTTGGCCTAGTTGTCGAGACCCACCTTGTATTATTTGCCTTTGTGTACATTCTCTCTAAATTGCACTTAAGGGTGTGTTGGTGTAATTAAATTTTTTCTACCTTGTCCTAGGCCATAATTACACCTTAGTGAGGTTTATTTAGGGACCACATAGGAGTTGTTGGAGAATTTCAACCTTTGATGGACTTATCTTTTTATTACTTTATCACCTCCACATTTCATGGACATATCATGTGATTAGGTTTCCACCTTTTGTGAGTGATCCACTATTTGTGGTGGTTATCACATTATTACTTTCCACTTTGCGTGGAGTGATAGTTTTTCATTGTTGTCTCATGTTATAAGATTACGACATTTATCATAATCTTTTGCATTCTTATGTTCTCACCTTGGCTATATAACCAAGTGGTCTCTACTAAATTTGAACAAGCATATCATTGAAATTGAAATTGAAATTGAAGACAGTTTATTTTTGTCACATCATTTTCTCTCTTCTTTTTCCTTTCTATTTGGTCTATAGATCTTGGCATCCATAGCCAATTCTAACATGGTATCAGAGCGGGTTGGGTGCCATTGGAGAGTTTTATTTTGAATAGAGGTACCAAATTTGGAAATGATCCATTTTTTATTTTTTAATTGCAGGTTCATATTGGAGTTAGTTTGTGCAAACTTGAGCCCACCATTGCATCCTGGAGGCTTGAGAAAGTCAAATTTGGCTTTTGGTTCACTCAATTTGATCAACATTTGTATTTTTGGCAAACAAAGGTTTGTTGCAAGCTATTTTTTATTGGAGTTGTTATTACTTTTGCTTCAAAAATTGAGTTTAAACTCATTTGCAAAAAAATTGATTTATGGGTTTTGTAGCCAACATCAAAATTTCAATTGGGCATCTTTTAGATTTTGCATATCTTGTCTAGATTTGGAGAAAATCGCAGTCCAAAAAGCGTCGGGTGTGATTTTTCTCCTAACTGAAGGCCATAAAAAATTATTATTTTATCTTCTACTTGTTGGATCAAAAAACAATTTATCGATTTTGTTTCGGGCATCAAAATATTTTTGGGTTTTTGTTCTCGTCTACAAACAATGATTAGATTTTTCAAAAATCAAATTTGAAATAGATGTTTTTGCTAAAAAACCTGTTTCCTACAAGTTAAATTCAGTTTTTGAAAATATCATAACTTTTGGCCACTATGTCTGTTTTTGGCGAACGAGATATCGGTGGAAAGCTAGTTTCAAACACTTCATAGTGGTGTAGGCCATTTTTTCAGATTTGGTCATCTACACAAATTTGAGGTTATTTTTCATCATTGAGACAGATGTGAACATTCACCAGTGTATGCACTATTTCATTTTTTGTATGCATTAGGTTTGCATTATATCTTTGTTTTATGTGTGTTTTCCATGTTCTCCTTTTCTCTATTTCTGATAAATTGCATTGCATTTGTAAATGGGTTCCTAACATGGCCTAGTTGGCAGGACCCATCTTGCATTATTTGCCTTTGTGTACATTCTCTCTAAGTTGCACTTAAGGGGCTGTTGGTGTAATTAAATGTTTATACCTTGTCCTAGATCATAATTACACCTTAGTTAAGTTTATTTAGGAACCACATAGGAGTTGTTGGAGAATTTCAACCTTTGATGGACTTATCTTTTTATTACTTTATCACCTCCACATTTCATGGACATATCATGTGATTAGGTTTCCACCTTTTGTGAGTGATCCACTATTTGTGGTGGTTATCACATTATCACTTTCCACTTTAAGTGGAGTGATAGTTTTTCATTGTTGTCTCATGTTATAAGATTATGACATTTGTCATAATATTTTGCACTCTTATGTTCTCACCTTGACTATATAACCAAGGGGTCTCTACTACATTTGAACAAGCATATCATATCATATCATTGAAATTGAATACAGTTTATTTTTGTCACATCATTTTCTCTCTTCTTTGTGCTTTCTATTTGGTCTATAGATATTGGCATCCATGTCCAATTCTATCATGGTATTAGAGCGGGTTGGGTGCCATTGGAGAGTTTTCTTTTGAAAAGAGGTACCAAATTTGGAGAGGATCCATTTTTTATTTATTTTTATTACAGGTTCATATTGGAGCTAGCTTGTGTGAACTTGAGCCCACCATTGCATCCAAGAAGCTTGAGAAAGTTAGATTTGGCTTTTGGTTCACTCAATTTAATCACCATTTGCATTTTTGGAAAACAAAGGTTTATTGCAAGCCATTTTTTATTGGAGTCATTATTACTTTTGCTTCAAAAACCATTTTTCACTCATTCGGAGAAAAATCGATTTCAAGGTTTTGTAGCCAACATCAAAATTTGAATTCGACATCTTTTAGATTTTGCATATCTTGCATAGATCTGGAGAAAATCGCAGTCCAAAAAGCATTGGGCATCATTTTTCTCCTAACTAAAGGTCATAAAAATTATTATTTTATCTTCTACTTGTTGGATCAAAAAACAATTTCTCAATTTTGTTTCTAGCATCAAAATATTCTTGGGTTTTTGTTTTCGTCTACAAATGGTGAGGAGATTTTTCAGAAATCAAATTTGAAATAGATGTTTTTGCTAAGAAACCTATTTCCTGCTAGTTAAATTCAAATTTTGAAAATTTCATAACTTTTGGCCACTATGTCTATTTTTGGCAAACGAGATATCAACGGAAAGCTAGTTTTGAATAGTTCATAGTGGTGTAGGCCATTTTTTCAGATTTGGTCATATAAACAAATTTGAGGTTATTTTTCATCATTGAGGCAGATGTGAACATTCACCAGTGTATGCACTATTTCATTTTTTGTATGCATTAGGTTTGCATTATATCTTTGTTTTATGTGTGTTTTACATGTTCTCCTTTTCTCCATTTGTGAGAAATTGCATTGCATTTGTAAATGGGTACCTAACATGGCCTAGTTGTTGGGACCCATCTTGCATTATTTGTCTTTGTGTACATTCTCTCTAAGCTGCACTTAAGGGGGTGTTGGTGTAATTAAATATTTTGTACCTTGTCCTAGCTCATAATTACACTTTAGTAAAGTTTATTTAGGGACCACATAGGAGTTGTTGGAGAATTTCAACCTTTGATGGACTTATCTTTTTATTACTTTATCACCTCCACATTTCATGGACATATCATGTGATTGGGTTTTTACCTTTTGTGTGTGATCCACTATTTGTGGTGGTTATCACATTATCACTTTCCACTTTAGGTGGAGTGATAGTTTTTCATTGTTGTATCATGTTATAATATTATGACATTTGTCATAATCTTTTGCACTCTTATGTTCTCACCTTTGCTATATAACCAAGGCATCTCTACTACACTTGAACAAGCATATCATATCATAACATTGAAATTGAATACAGTTTATTTTTGTCACATCATTTTCTCTCTTCTTTGTGCTTTCTATTTCATCTATAGATCTTGGCATTCATAGCCAGTTCTAACATGGTATCAGAGCGGGTTGGGTGCCATTGGAGAGTTTTATTTTGAAAAGAGGTACCAAATTTGGAGAGGATCCATTTTTTATTTTTTTTATTGCAGGTTCATTTTGGAGCTAGTTTGTGCAAACTTGAGCCCACCATTGCATCCAGAAGGCTTGAGAAAGCCAGATTTGGCTTTTGGTTCACTCAATTTGATCACCATTTGCATTTTTGGCAAACAAAGGTTTGTTGCAAGCCGTTTTTTATTGGAGTCACTATTACTTTTGCTTCAAAAATTCAATTTTCACTCATTTGTAGAAAAACTGATTTCTGGGTTTTGTAGCCAGCATCAAAATTTGAATTGGGTGTCTTTTAGATTTTGCATATCTCGCACAGATTTGGAGAAAATCATAGTCCAAAAAATGTCAGGCGTCAATTTTCTCCTGGCTGAAGGTCATAAAAAATTATTATTTTATCTTCTGCTTGTTGGATCAAAAAACAATTTCTCGATTTTGTTTCTAGCATCAAAATATTTTTGGATTTTTGTTTTCGTCTACAAACAGTGAGTAGATTTTTTAGAAATCAAATTTGAAATAGATGTTTTTGCTAAAAAATCCTGTTTCCTGCAAGTTAAATTTAGATTTTGAAAATTTCATAACTTTTGGCCACTGTGTCTATTTTTCGCAAATGAGATATCAATGGAAAGCTAGTTTCGAACAATTCATAGTGGTCTAGGCCATTTTTTAAGATTTGGTCATCTACACAAATTTGAGGTTATCTTTCATCATTGAGGTGGATGTGAACATTCATCAGTGCATGCACTATTTCATTTTTTGTATGCAATAGGTTTTCATTATATCTTTGTTTTATGTGTGTTTTGCATGTTCTCCTTTTCTCCGTTTGTGGGAGATTGCATTGCATTTGTAAATGGGTACCTAACATGACCTAGTTGTCGAGACCCATCTTGCATTATTTTCCTTTGTGTACATTCTCCCTAAGTTGCACTTAAAGGGGGTGTTGGTGTAATTAAATGTTTTGTACCTTGTCCTAGGTCATAATTACACCTTAGTTAAGTTTACTTAGGGACCACATAAGAGTTGTTAGAAAATTTTCACCTTTGGTGGATTTATCTTCTTATTACTTTATCACCTTCACCTTTCATGGGAATATCATGTGATTAGGTTTCCACCTTTTGTGAGTGATCCACTATTTGTGGTGGTTATCACATTATCACTTTCCATTTTAGGTGGAGTGATAGGTTGTCATTGCTGTCTCATTTCATAAGATTAGGACACTTGTCAAAATCTTATGCACTCCTATGTTCTCAGCTTGGCTACATAACCAAGGGGTCTCTACTACATTTGAACAAGCATATCATATCATATCATTGACATTGAATATAGTTTATTTTTTTCACATCATTTTCTCTCTTCTTTGTGCTTTCTATTTGGTCCATAGATCTTGGAATCCATATTCAATTCTAACATGGTATTATAGCATGGTTGATTCTAACATGGTATTAGAGCAGATTGGGTGTCATTGAAGAGTCTTTTTTTTTTTTAAAGTACCAGATTTGGAGAGGATCCATTTTTTATTTTTTTAATTGCAGGTTCATAGTGGAGCTTGTTGGTGCAAATTTGAGCCCACCATTGCATCCATGAGGCTTGAGAAAGTCAGATTCGGCTTTTGGTTCACTCAATTTGATCACCATTTGCACCTTTGGCAAACAAGGGTTTGTTGCAAACTGTTTTTTATTGGATTCGTTATTATTTTTGCTTCAAAAATCGAGTTTTCACTTATTTGCAAAAAAAAAAAAATGATTTCTGGGTTTTGTAGCCAGCGTCGAATTTTGTAATGGGCATCTTTTAGATTTTGCATATCTTGCAAAAATATGGAGAAAATTGTTGTCCAAAAAGCGTCGGACGTTATTTTTCTCCTAGCTGAAGGTCAAACAAATTTTTTTTTTATCTTTTGCTTGTTGGATCAAAAAACAATTTCTCGATTTTGTTTCTAGCATCAAAATATTTTTTGGTTTTTGTTTTCATCTAAAAATAGTGAGTAGATTTTTCAGAAATCAAATTTCAAATAGATGTTTTTGCTAAAAACTTGTTTCCTGCAAGCTAAATTCAGTGTTTGAAAAATTCATAACTTTTGGCCATGGTGTCTATTTTTTGCAAATGAAATATCGATGAAAAGCTAGTTTCAAGCACTTCATAGTGATGTAGGCCATTTTTCAGATTTGGTCATCTACTCAAATTTGAGATTATTTTTCATCATGGAGGAAGATGTGAACATTCATTAGTGCATGCACTATTTCATTTTTTGTGTGCATTAGGTTTGCATTATCTATTTGTTTTATGCATGTTTTGCATGTTCTCCTTTTCTCCATTTGTGAGAGATTGCATTGCATTTGTACATGGGCACATAACATGGCCTAGTTGTTGTCGGGACCCATCTTGCATTATTTGTTTTTGTGTAAATTCTCCCTAAGTTGCACTTAAGGGGGGTTGTTGGTGTAATTAAATGTTTTGTACCTTGTCCTAGGTCACAATTACACCTTAGTTAAGTTACTTAGAGACCACATAGGAGTTTTTGGAAAATTTCCACCTTTGGTGGATTTATCTTCTTATTACTTTATCACCTCCACATTTCATGTGATTAGGTTTCCACCTTTTGTGAGTGATCCACTATTTGTGGTGGTTATCACATTATCACTTTCCACTTTAGGTGGAGTGATAGTTTTTCATTGTTGTATCATGTCATAAGATTAAGACACTTGTCATAAAATTATATTCTCACCTTGGCTATATAACCAAGGGGTCTCTACTACATTTGAACAGGCATATCATATCATATCATTGACATTGAATACAATTTATTTGTCACATCATTTTCTCTTTTTTTTTAATTTCTATTTGGTCCATAGATTTTGGCATCCATAGTCAATTCTAACATGGTATTAGAGCATGTTTGACTCTAGCAGGTGTCTTAACTTTTTGTTTGTAGAGAGAACCAACACATATAGTGACTATCCTAGTGTTGTTGAATCAAAGGTTTGAGGGGAAATTTGAAACGTAACTATCAATCCACTTGTTTTTTTCTACTGTATCTCGATGCATTTATTGAAAACATGTTATAAGGAGTCAAAACTATGTGGTGTTTTTGTGACTGTTCTAAGACTGAACAAGGGTTTTCCAACATGGAAGTGAGGAACCAAAGAGAGGTTTTTAAGAATTAATGCCTGTAAGGGTTATGTAAGGGTCTGATGAGTCTGTGCAGAAGTGTTTTGAGGTGTTTGGGGCTTTGGGAGTGTCGAGAGAGGTCTGGAGTTGTATGTTTCTTTAAAACCCTTGATTTTGTGAAGGTTTAGGAGGTTTTCTTGGGTTTTGTGATTTAGAGGCTCTATAGACAAAAAATAATGACAAAATTTGAGGTTTGGAACCATGAACTAAGACTTTCCAAGGTGTTTGGATAGATACCTAAAGTTGGAAGGGTGGTCCCTTTGGAAAAAAGGGGCTAATTGTGAAGCCAAAATTGAAGTAGGTGTGTTGAAAGTCTATGTCGGTCCAAAAGAGTGATTACTGATTCTTTGGTATGTTGTGTAGACCTAAAAAAATGGTATCTCAATCCATTTTGTAATTGTGAGAAATATGGCTAAAATTGAGTTTTGAGTACTACAAGAATAACCAGTCACAAATGTGAGTTTTGGAAACCTTGATGAATCTAACTTAGGGATTGTTCTCAATTGATTCAATTGTCATTGTATGAATTTTGATGGTATTTGTAGGGCCTTGGTGGAGTCTTGTTCATTTGCAAGGTTGAGGAGTTGAGACCCTTGAGGGTGGGTTGATGCCTATTAGATTGAATCATTATAAAGAAGAGTTCTTGATTGAGAATTGACATTTCCATTGTTGTGAGTCTTCTCCACCTTGGCTCTGCATCAGAGTGCTACAAGGGTGGATTGTTGGGTAAGGTGTTGAATGAATAGTTTGGTTTGATGGGGCTTTGAGGTTGTGTAGATTGCTCAAAATAGGTTGTATTAATCTTGTTAGAATCCCTTGAAGGTGGGTTGTCAGATTGATTGGGTTTGAGCCTCCTTACCTCTGCATAGGTGAGGCACAAATAATTGAAGCATTCCAAAGGATACAAACCACCACGAATGGAGCTTATTTATACAATATGCTTTAGATGGGTCTTATTGAGCATTCGATAGTAATTAATTAAATATTAGATGTAAAAAAAATCCATGCCTACAACATTCAAGCATACAACTTACAGGCTACACATGATAACATCATTCAAAAATGGCAGTAGAAAAATAAGAGTTTCTTTAATCAAAAATCTGAAAGGCTATACAATGATATATATTGATAAGATTATATAAATATATCCAAAAAAACCATATAGGCTTAGTGAAAAGGAGCCATTTGGACATAAAATGTCACGTATATATATCAATAGTACAAAACATATGTTCCAAAATTCCACATAGGCATACAACAAAAAACACTAATACATAGTCATTTCCCTCTAGGGGAAGGAAATAGATCACGTGTTGCCTTCAAAATTCGGCTAGATGGAGTGACTATTGCTTGTCTTGTCTTTTGAACATGCTCGCTACTCCTCCTCTCTTCACTTTGGACCTTCAACTAATACAATTAAAAGTAAAGATGTTAAAACATAGAAATTGAATTATGGAATGGCATACAACAAAATATAATCACTTATCGCATACATATAGTCATCATGCACATTTAAAGCATCACCATGTCCATGATCTGGAGTGACAACCACCTGTAGCAACCATGAAGATAGAAATTAAACTACATAAAATCATCATGAAAATTTTCTATAATAGACCATAAAAGAGAAAATATAATGTTAAATTGACTAATCTATTCCATACCTCTCTCAATGGATTAGAACTAGCTATTGTTGCAACAAATCCATGGTCCATCTTGCCACCAACATCACTCGGGCTATCTCTTGTCAACAACTACAAATGAAACAATATCTCACATATCATGTTGATATAGGAGAACATAATGTGACATGATCAAGGAATACTTGAATGCAATGTTTGTGTTTCTCATCATTTTTTAGATTTATATATATGCAAAATTATGAAAACTACTAACATAGATTTACAACCCTATTAATGAATAAAGGATACCTGAGTGTATGTTGTTTGAGAATATGAATTGTG
Source organism: Sequoiadendron giganteum (assembly GCA_007115665.2). Taxonomy (NCBI): domain Eukaryota; kingdom Viridiplantae; phylum Streptophyta; class Pinopsida; order Cupressales; family Cupressaceae; genus Sequoiadendron; species Sequoiadendron giganteum. The sequence goes on along the minus strand of VCHN02000014.1, from coordinate 82,087,890 downwards.
AGGAGTGGAGGAAGAAGGTGCAATAGGAAACTATTTGAAATCAGAAGCATGTTATGAGACAAACATTCAAATATAACATTCAACTATTCAAATGCAATAATAATATCTTTAATACTAGCTACATACATGTGGACTCATTGTCGAGAATGTATAAGGGTCTGTAGAAATAGAGCATCCCTCATGAATAGTGCGACCCTGAAATTTCATCATATCAAAATTCTAATAATTTAGTTATTCTTAAATTTCAAAATATATTTTAATAAACCACATTAAAATAACTTGCTAAATTTTACCTGAGTGTCAATGTTGAATGTATCATTTAGAGTATCATCTATGAAATCTATCGCCTCTGCAACTGATGTAGGTTGTGTAGCTAAATCACAAGCACCTTGATAATCGTATGTGCAAACAACACCACAAGCACCACAATGGTGGGATGGAGCTCGGGGCCTACACGTCTCCTCCACACCAGACTCTACCAGAGGACTCACACATTGTAAAATGGTCTAGGTGAGTGAGCCAATCAACTTCATCATGTCCACCTCTACATTGTCCTTAACAATGGAAGGAAAAATGACATGCTCCACCATGGGTCTACCCAAGGCTCTCGGTGCCAACTCTGGATTACATCATGTAGCAGGTCTATTGTGTGTGGAGCCCCCACCTCTACCTTGAAAGTCTAAGATTTCAAAATAGTTTGAAATTTTATTGAGGAAAAAATCACAATAGAGTTTCCTCAAAAAGTATTGCAGCACCTCATGCTTATTGCATAGAGGTTTGTCAAATACCATCCACCACTGCTCCCAAAATTTGTTTCTAATTAAATCATGGTGGCACCAATGGATGAGGAACCTCTTGCATGCATGAGACAAAGGTTCATTGGTTTTTGGGTCTTTAAATAGGGCACACAACTCAGATTTGCTAATTTTTAGTTTTTTGACATCTGCATATGACAAACCATTAGCATAAAATTGCCTCATCTCATCTCTCTTAGTTGACCAAAAAGTCATTTCCTCGCTCATTTCTCCTACATGAGTTAAAATTGACTTCAATGATTCAACAATCCCTCTCCTATAAGGGTGGGTTTCGGCATGCTCAATTAATCTTGCAATTATTGAATGTCTCTTTTATTGTTTTCAATTTGATTTTGAATATTTTATTGTGTTCCTTGAGGATTCTTATTAATTGATGGAGGGGTTTTGGGTTGTTCTTGTATAGGAGGCTCTTGATAAGAGGGTGATTGTGAATTCTCAATTTTTTGAGGTGGAGATTAACTCCCTGAGAATCAGAACAAAATTTTATTATTAAAATCCATTTAAAGTTTCTTTCCAAATCAAATTCAAAATAAATAGAATAAAAAAGCACACCTCTTTGCAATCTTCGAACTCTCTGATGTGTTGGCGGAATCCTCATGGAAAATATTTGGTGAGTGTGAGTCATAGACCTGAAATCTTCCTTCTTAAGCCGTGGGTTGAAGAAAAAATAAGGGTTCAAAACCCAACTTTTGAATTTTATGTCTAAAAAGACATTTGGCGTGCGCCAAAGGCCTTATTTCGAGGTTTTTTTTATCATTTTTTCAATTTGGCACCTAAATTATTTCACAGATTGGTGAACTTACCCATATGCTCCCCTTGACTGTAAAAAATAAAAATACTACTAGCTACTCCTTGTAAGAGGTAGATTTCATTATCAGTCCAAGACCAAGAATATATATAGAATTCTCACCTGGATAGTGTTGACGCAAAAAATTTGTAGGTGGCATCAGTCTTATGGGAAACTTAGCTACTGGGGGACATAGTGTGCTTACCTAAGTAACCTCCGAATTTTATCAAAGCCGGATCTTCATTTTTAGTGGGGAGGTAAAGGGTTAGAAGGACAATAGGAAATACTAAAATCTAGACTAAAGGCGATGCACCAAAATCATGAATAAAACCACTTGAACATAGTGTCAAAAGAAAAGGCTTGAACAATAAACTATTTTCTATCAAATGGATTATCCAGAAGAACTTCAAACATAAGAATATCCTTTAATTGCATAGCATAATCTAATAAAAATTTTGTCAACACGGAAGAGTCAAACATGATCTGTATTTATAATGTTGTAGAAGATTAAAAAAGCTGAAGAACAGGCATTCATATACTATAGGAAAATAAAAGCAAAGTGTAAATATCTTATCAAAATGCATGAAAAATATGAAAGGTTGAATTCATTGGCACATTATGCAAACTTCAAGTTCAATAAAAATATTACAAAGGCTATTCCCAGTGCTTGGGAATTTTTTTGTCTATCCAACAACCTAACAAAAGAGAAGAAGAGTTGCTTAAATAAGCTAGCCCACCGCTTGAAAGCCAAATTGTGAAAGATGCCCTAACAAAACATCAACTTTCCAAATCTCCTTGAGCCAATACTGAATAGGAAGATCACCCACCGATGCACCAAAATATTTGTCCTCAGAGAAAAGATGGCCATGCAGTAGTAGCAAAGGACATGAAACATCGAAGAAGAAAACATGGCAGAAAAAAAGAACAAATGGCACAGGCGATAACTCCTAGATAACCAACGCACAATAATATGCCACGTGTCGAGCACATAGAGCCTAGCAAAAGAATGAGGGATGCCCCAGTGAAAAGCTTCAAGAGGAAGCCATGTGGGTGACGCTGAGCAAAAATAACTATGTAGTGGGCCGAGCTCCAGAAATGGCTAGAGAAAGCCACGCGTCACACACAAAAATCGAAAGAGGAAAAGTGATATGGAGTGACAAGGATCATCATTAAAAGGCCACATGGCAAATGTCAAAAAATTATGAGTCATAAAAGACAAGGCGAAGGAAAGATAACATCAAAGGCTAGCGGTTCGTGAAATAAAATTCATAGTTTGGCGACTCACAGGGACATTTCGCTTGCAAAATGAAGAACCCCAGAAACCTTAGTTCAAAATTCCATTATCGCTCACAACTAAGAGAGGGTAGCCTATAGGATGGTCTAGACCTCATTTGAGGGCACGAAGAGGGCTTGTATATTTTTGTGTGCCAATTTGAGATCGATGATTTCCTTATAAGGAAATCCGCCAAATACCTTTGCCTCCAATTCAATCTAGAAAAAGAGTTGCGTCAGCTGATGCATGATACCTTCAATATTTTTGGTGGTCGCAGACTGATCAAAAGATTGGATAAAAAAGAGGTCTTGGTTCTTCTCCTCGATCCTTACAACTATGTGCTTGACACATGCTACCACCTGATCTGTGATGAAGGGCAATGTGAGGCCTCGCTGAGTTAAGTGAGAAAATTTTGCCTACATGTCACTGTAATTTGATTGAATCTGGCTCTACACTCCACTACATGTTGGATGACCTCGTGCATGGAAATGAGAATTTTTACACCCATAGCCACCGATGTTCGATCCTCAATACCTATGCCACTCAGAGCCTCATCGAAAGCTATATACAACTTTCCCAACAAAAGTCAAGCCTCCGAAACTTTATTAGAAGTGATCTGCTATACCTATTGTATTGTTTCACTAACTGTTCCACATAGGTTGGTTTCTTGCACTATAAACTTCAGGGTAGGCTGAAAATTAAGGAATAATTCCTTGACCTTATACTAGCATGACACATATAACTCCTTGGAAATTTCAAACGAGCTCATTTGTAGTGTAGGAGGTTGGGCTCTCAAAATATCAAACTTTGCAACTCTGCTGCTCAGGTCTTCCCTTAGCTCTGATAAGCTGCTGTCCAAAATGGATAGATGACACCTTAGAGTGGAAATTTCCTTCTCTTTCTCTTCCAAGGCCAATTCGGTAAGTTTTCTCTTTTAAATTTCCAACTCTAGAGCGACATTCATCTCATTTACTTTGTCATTTTTGCTCTGTCAAAGCTACTTCATACTGTCATCTCTCTGCTTCAAATCGGTAGAGAGAGTTGCCTCGTTCACCTAATATTGCTCAATTTCATTTTGTAGGGTCAGAACGACATCTGTGCCCAAATTCTGAAGCTCACTCACTTTCTCCTCCAAGGAATTATTCTTGACCAGTAGGCGATTAATTTCATTTTCTCCGGCCCTATACTTATTTTCCCAAATATCAACCTTTCCTTTCAACTCTTTCAATTTCTCCTTTTCTTTGCTTGAGAGTTGAGCTTGAGGAATTCGGTGGTCACTACCCTTTGAGTCTCCTCCATCAGGTTGAATTTATCCTACGAAAAAATCTAATGCAAGTCCATCCCAATGGCGTTGATAGAATAATCACTTGACAACATTTCTCTGACCGGTTTGATTGCATTGGGGGTGATCTTTGCAAACATCAGTGAATTTTGACTCTTGTGGAATACTGTTTGCAAAAGAGGCTTTTCCTATCTTCTCGTATCCTTTTCTCTTATTTTTTGAATTCAGCTTGCACGGGCACTTTTGTTTGCATCCATAAGAGAAAAATATTCCTAGGAAGAAATACCTAGTCCACCAAAAAAAAGAAACTCCCAAGGGACTGCTAGTGGGAAGGAAAGTGCGATCAACGTATCAGTGGAATTGCTAGGCCTCTTAATAACTACTGAGGAGAAGGGTGGAATAAATTGGCCACTCGGAGATGACAACAATACGATATGAGGAAAGGTTAGGGAAGCACCAACTGAAAGGCTAGACCTCAGGGATGAAAACTGTTAGCTCATTAGGTTAGGACTAGTGAGTAATTGTGTTCCAGAGGTGGAATGAAAAGAAAGAGATGGAAATGGGAAACCGGGAGGGAAAATATGTTAGAATTAAGTGTTGTACACCTTTCACAATGCTTATAATGTTTAATTTATTATTATGTGTGTGGTGAACCTAGGGGTACCTAGATGGATGTGCATCACTAGGAGTTATAATGTTGGGGCCACTTTATGTTGTATGTAACATTGAGACTTAATTATAAAATTTAATTATTTAATATTGGGGAAAAATAAAATATAATAAAGAACCCAATATTAAATGTGGGGTCACATGTTTTTGTAATTTCATGGTTTTCAGGACATGGTTTATGTAATAACACTTAGTGGTTTTGTGAGAGCATGCTTCTATAAAAGCAACCACAAGGCTAGTTGTTTAGGGTTGGAGAGTTTGTTGCAAGTCATTTAGCAATTTGAGCTAGTGCATGTGTGAGGGTTTGAATCATGGCATGGGATGTGTGGATTCATGTTTGGTCACATAAAGTGTATGGATAGCTTGCTTCAGAAGTGTTCATGGAGTCTCTAAAGATGTATTGTAATGGGTTTTCATTGCTGAATAATACATGGACTATGGATGTTTTCTGGAGGCTAGGTTTTTCCCTCTTCAATGTTTTCCCAAGGTATATCTTGTGTCATCTTTGATGGGTATGTTGTCTATTCTCTTTCTTGTGAATTTTGATTACTTATTTGCATAGATCTCTATATTGGGTTATGTGGAAATTTTCATTAGATGGCTGCAAATTTTCTAACAAGTGGTATTGGATCTTTGGTTGTGGCTGGATAACCATGTTGGTTCCCAAAAGTGCTAGTTTAAACCATGAGAGGTTGCCAAGCTCTCACAATGCTTTTGGCCAAATAACAAGGCCAATTGATGCAATAGTACCTTCTTCTCTTCAAGCTCTACAAAACCTAGGCAGGTGCACCTATCTGTATCTTGCAGATTTAAGATGGGTTTCTTGGTTGAAACAATCTATCCACAATGGAAAAAGGAAGTGGATAGATAAAATTACTACAACTAATCCTACTCCTATTGCACAACTGAAAGGTTTTTTGAATAAATTTCTTGATATGGATTTGTATCTCTGGGTTGTGGTAGATCAATGCCTTCTATCCACATGGGAAATGGAGTCAAAATGATATGTGTTTCCTCCTATTGGATTAACTCTAGTTGTTAGGCACTCTAAAAATTCTATGGCTGGCATAAAAATTCACTAAGTCTATGACTTGCATAAACAGTGCTGGAATGTTTCTCTATCAAATTCTTCTTTAACTATCCAAAAGAAATCTCAAAACCACTATGATTTATCAAGAGAATTTAATTCTGACTTGTAGACACCAGTTAATTAAATCACACAAAATAAGAGTGCATTTTGATAAACCAGAGATATGCTTGATATGTTGATTTAAATGATTAAAAGATCCCAAGTTCGAGACAACCAAAAATAAAGAATATGAATTTTATTTATCACAACAATTGAACACCAAAATAAATTTACCAATTTAACATATTTTCCCCATTGATTCTACTTCAAGAAAGTCTATCATTATTTACATTCCAGTCCCTTCTCAGGAAAATTCCAACTCCTGTAGTCTAACTACCACCTTCTTTTTCTCTTCTCCTACCTCGTCCTATCCTTCAGATTTTTGCAAATATTTATACATTACAACTCAAGGGTCATGACCCTTCATTTTTATAATTATGGTCGTTTACATTCTTCATAGTTAAATAAAATATTTAATTAATTTCCTTGTCAGAAAATTAAATATTTCATACAATAGTTATGCCTTTGCTTTTAATTTAATATTTTGGAAGCCTTTGATTTTGCTTTGATATTTCAATCGCTTTGTGTATTTATTTCTTTTATTGCTCATGACTTTGACGGGTCCCGCCAATGAATTTCATGGCTTCCATCATTTCTTACCGCTTTACCGCGTTCTCCTCCTTGCCCTCCCATGGTACTGCGGTGGTCGTTCTTCAAACCGCTAGTTGTTTTGCCCGTTGTTAACTCATCGCCTATCCTTATCCACCGCGCTACTGCAATCACTGGCCTAACTGCTAGTGGTACCGTAGTAGCTTCAAAATAATTTCTTGTGTCCATCTCACCGCTTACTAACCTATCGGTTGATCGTTACCGCAGCCACCATGGTCTCAATTTTAACAGTCACAGTATAGCGGTAAGCCTCATGTCTGCCAGCTCCTTAGCTACCACCGCTAACGACCAACAGTTTATCGTGCTACCGTGGTCAATGAATTGACCGTGCATGGTAGTGCGTTAAAGACATCATGCTCACTCCTTCGACCACTACCGCCACCACTTGCTAACCATTAACTATTATCGTAGTCACCATGGTCTCCATTCAAACCCCCTGCGGTACCACGGTGAGCCTTTTGTCTGCCCACTTGGCCGGTCAATGATCGCCCACTACGCTACCATGGTCTATGTTTAGACCATGCGTGATGGTGTGGTAAAATTTTTATGCTTACTTGCTAACCACTACCGCCATACCATAGGCCCCTTTATGGGAGGCCGCGGTAAAGCGGTAAGTGAGATTTTAAATAAATGCTAGTCAGTGGTATATGGTGCAAGGTATATATGAATGGAAAATATTATTTTTTAATTGAAAATATAGAAAATGAAAGGGAATTTGAATGGGAGTGAATCGGTATATAAAAAATAGGAAAGTAATAGGTTCCAATGAGAATAAAACCCTTAGGATTTTTATGGAAATTTGTGAGAAGACCTTAGGGTTTTAGATGGAAAAAATTAGTTCTAACAGTGGCTCCTGTTGGGGATGAGTGATTGTTCAATCACTACAAGAATCCAGAGTATCTTTGGTAGAGAAGACCAAGAAAAATATATGAAAAATGAAATCCATGGCAGATGAAGGGAAAAAAGTGAAGGACATGAAAATGGAGCAAATGGAGGTAATGAAAAGGATCCTAAACTACTGTACATGGAAAAATATTTTTTCAACAAGGGAACTTATGAGAATGCCCATGTATTGGCAAACTCAGATCCTCAAAATTGTTGCGCATGGAGGTAAATGATTAAAGAGGTTTGTTAGGAATTGTCCATACACTGGCAATCCTTAATCCTATGTACCTGCTATGGTTCAAAATCAAACCACAAAGGATGGCTCGAGGCCACCCCAAAATAAAAAACTACACTTTCCTCTATCATAGACCTTATTCTATTAAGAGCTCATTAGGTTTCTTTTGAAATTGTCCATTCCACATGTCCTACAACATGCATTGTCATTAAAAGCCTTAAAGAAATCATTGTATTCAATTTGATTTATATTTATCTCATCAGTCTGCATTTCATCATTCTTATTCAAAAAATATTGATCACCCTCAGCAAACAAAGTGTATCCACTTTCAACAAAACATTCATAGGCATGCTCAGTGTCATATGTTGCTGAATGATCAAGCAGTTGTGCTGGGGCTTGCAAATCTGAATACTCCTTATGGAAACTAGAAAATTCAATCTCAACAACACCCTCTAAAACAATCAAATCAGAGCCACTCTCCATTTCCTTCTTATTGTTCATTGGTATTGACACATATTTTTTATTCATATAGTCATCCTTATACACACTTGACTTACCAAATACTGAATACTCATCATCAATTATATGTAAACCAATATCTTCCTCTTGCAAGAAAAAATTATTTAAATCACATACCTCCTTTTGGACACAAAAAAACATTTGATCAGCTTTAAAGCAATCCTCATCACTATGATATATGCATATGGGATCACATGAATTGTTACCTTCACTGTCAAAACAAATGTAGGTTGGAGCCAAAAATTTGGACTCATCTTTAAGTGCACACTTTTGGTATTCAAGAGCTAACAAATCTGAAACTTGTGCACTGTTGAGCGAACATATTTCAACCAGATTTCTTGCTATTTCTCCAACTTCTTGATCTTCATATGAACTACAACAATCATCCTTTTGTAGATCAACATCCACCATTTCATCTTCACAATTTGAGTATTCAATGGATCCCTCATAGCACACACTATCACAATTTTTTATGCAAGAGATATCTTCTATATCTTCATCCTCTTGGCCCTCATAAAAGCTTTCTCCCATGATTTCTTCTTTATCATTAATTGTTTCATCATGGTATTGATCTGAAAATGAAGGTACAATTTTTTCATCTTTGCTCGCTTTATCACCAATATACTCCTTATGTAGTGTATCTTCAAAAACATCTTCATCTTTGTAGTCCTCATCCAAGATGCATGATTGACCTTCCATATCATCACCATCTTCCAAATCTAAAAAATTGTCACTAAAAATCCCAGTAGCATATACTTCCTCTGTTTGTTGCATTGTTTGACCATCCATGATATCCCTATTAGATTCATTATCCATGGAATCAATAAATTTATTTTTTGTATTAAAGGCACATTGTTTTGATGAATCTAACCAATAAGTTGATTCAGGATCCCATGCAATTACAAATTGTGCAACAAATATGGGCTTTGTAGGCCTACGATGAGGAGGTAATTGCATACAGATTTCTACCATCCTATTGTATAGAGATATTTCATCCTGTCCTTCATATTTCCTTATGTCAAAAAATGTATCTAAGGGGGATATTCCACATTTTGATTATGTAATGAAGTCTTGGTTTTGAGTATGTACATCTTCATCTTCTTCTTGATCATCATCTTTTTCCCCATATTGGTTCATGAATATTTATTTCAGATCCTCCCATGAGGATATACTTTGCATAGGCAAACTTATAAACCATTCTCTTGCACTATCCCTCAAAGATCTTGAAAAACATTTCATAATGATATCCTCTGGATAAATTTGAAAGTTGACAATGAAATTCCAGAATTGCTCCACATGTTCACAAGCTGATTCATTCCATTCTCCATGAAATCGAGGGATATTCTTTAGCAATTCTGTCAGTTCACAGGGATAGGGATTTGGGTAGCCTTGGACATTACTATAGTTAAATGTTTATCAAGAGAGGAAAATCTTGGAGGGCCATAAGGGTTTTGGTAGATCATTGATCTATTTTCAGGAAATGGAAGGTGATTCATTTGAGGTAATGGTTGTGGTGTATAAGCGTTCTACTATGAATAGCGCATATTACCTTCATTGTCAACTTCAATTCCCTCTTGCAACATATGTTGTTTCAATTGTATTCTTTTTTGTTCCCAGTATAACACTTGTTGTTTCATTTCTTCTAATTTTTTCCTTGTTTGGTGTCTTCTTTGTTCTTTTGTCATCTTGAAAAAATGTTACTACTCCACAATATTTATGCATTATATAATCAAATCAAAATAGAGTCGCCACCTACTTTTCCAAAAAGTAGGAAAAAGAAATAGATTATGATATTGCTTTGGTTTGGCCCCAACGGAATCTCCAAACAAAATGTGAAATCTTCATTGTCTCTATAAATAGAAAGGTTGAAAACTTTCTGGAATTTGTCCCCAATAGAGTCGCCAATTTGTTGGTTCTCAAAAATGTCAATTTAAACCACGAAAGGTTGCCAAGCTCTCACAACGCTTTTGGAAAACTAACAAGGCCAATTGATGCAATTTTACCTTCTAGTCTTCAGGCTCTGTGAAACCTAGGTGGGTGCACCTATCTGTATGTTGCAGATTTAAGATGGGTTTCTTGGTTGTAACAATCTATCCACAATGGCAAAGGGAAGTGGACAGATAAAATTAGTACAACTAATCCTACTCCTACTACATAACTGAAAGCTTTTTTGAATAAATTGTTTGATATGGATTTGTATCTCTAGGTTGTGGTAGATCAGTTCCTTCTATCCACATGGTAAATGGAGTCAAAATGATATGTGTTTCCTCCTATTGGATTAACTCTAGTTGTTAGGCACTCTAAAAATTCTATGGCTGGCATAAAAATTCACTAAGTCTATGACTTGCATAAACAATGTTGGAGTGTTTCTCTATCAAGTTCTTCTTTAACTATCCAAAAGAAATCTCAAAACCATTGTGATTTATCAAGAGAATTTAATTTTGACTTGCAAACACCAATTAATTAAATCACACAAAATGAGAGTGCTTTTTGATAAAACAGAGATATGATTGATATGTTGCTTTAAATGATTAAAAGATCCCAACTTGGAGACAACCAAAAATAAAGATTATGAATTTTATTTATCACAACAATTGAACACCAAAAGAAATTTACCAGTTTAACATATTTTCCCCATTGATTCTACTTCAAGAAAGTTTGTCATTATTTACATTCTAGTCCCTTCTCGGGAAAATTCTAACTCCTACAGTCTAACTATTGCCTTCTTTTTCTCTTATCCTACCTCATCCTATCCTTCTGATTTTTGCAAATATTTATACATTACAACTCAAGGGTCGTGACCCTTCATTTTTCTAATTATGGTCGTTTACATTCTTCATAGTTAAATAAAATATTTAATTAATTTCCTTATCGGAAAATTAAATATTTCATACAATAGTTATGCCTTTGCTTTTAATTTAATATTTTGGAAGCCTTTGATTTTTCTTCGATATTTCAATTGCTTTGTGTATTTATTTCTTTTATCGCTCATGACTTTGATGGGTCCCACCAGTGACTGTCATGACTTCCATCATTTCTTATCGCTTTACCACAGTCTCCTCCTTGCCCTCCTGTGGTATTGAGGTGGCCGTTCTTCAAACTGCTAGCCGTTTTGCCTGTTGTTAACTCATCGCCTATCCTTATCCATCGTGCTACTGCGGTCACTGGCCTAACTGCCAGCAGTACCACGGAAGCTTCAAATTGCTTTCCCGTGTCTGTCTTGCCGCTTACTAACCTATTAGTTGACCGTTATTGCATTCACCACGGTCTCAATTTTAACAGCCGCAGTATATTGGTAAGCCTCTTGTCTGCCAATTCCTCAGCCACCACCGCTAACGACCAAAGGTTTACCATGCTACTACAGTCAATGAATTGACTACACGCGGTAAAGACTTCATGCTCACTCCTTTGACTACTACCGCCACTACTTGCTAACCATTGACTATTACCACAGTCACTGTGGTCTCCATTCGAACCCCCTACGGTACCATGGTGAGCCTCTTGTTTTCCCACTTGACCAGTCAATGACCACCCACCGTGCTACCACAGTCTATGTTTAGACTACGCGCGGTGGCGCGGTAAACATTTTATGCTTACCTGCTAACCGCTACCGCCATAGCGCAGGCCCCTTTATGGGAGGCCACGGTAAAGCGATAAATGAGATTTTAAATAAATGCTAGTTAGTGGTATATGGGGCAAGGTATATATGAATGGAAAAAATGATTTTTTAATGGAAAATATAGAAAATGAAAGGGAATTTGAATGGGAGTGAATCGGTATATTAAAAATAGGAAAGTAATAGGTTCCAATGAGAATAAAACCCTTAGGATTTTTATAGATTTTTATGGAAATTTGTGAGAAAACCTTAGGGTTTTAGATGGAAAATATTAGTTCTAACAAACCCTAGGTTGAGAAAAATATTGATTAAGTTTGAATCTATGAAATGCATGAGAGAATGAAATACATGGCAAGATATGAGGTTTTTTTTTGGTTGTTTATTGCAGATCTAAGGGTTTTGGGTTTGCTGTTATAATGGGTAATTTTCAGATTTGGGGTGTGCAAAAGTTTGGGCAAATAGGGTTTCTTGGTTGTGCATTCATTTGAGGGTTTTCTGGGTGAAAATTATAGATGACCTCCTCAAACAAAATGGACCTCATGGTTGGATTTAGGTTGGTCAATAGACAAATTTTGTTATATAACTCGACCTATTTTGGTTATTGAAAATAAAATGCATTTTTTTTTGCCCATACCCCTGTTCAGTCATGCGAACGTCGATGGTAGAGTCGTTAGAATATTAAAAATATATATATATTTTTTTAAATTATTAAAATTATTTGTCCATCGGTGAAAAATTTGTGCCTGCAAAACAATTAAAAATATATATGAGTAGGGGTACGGGGTTCACAAACTCGTACCTACCCTTGCATGCATCAGCCCTAGCATTCATACCTGTTGCAACCATAATACGTTTTCTCTCCTAAAATAAAAACTTTGAAAGTTGTCGGTATTTTTCATTGTTAAATATAAGGGAGGAATAAATGCTTAAAAGAGAATCTTTTAAAACCTCTATTTAAAATTTAAACCATCAGCCCACTCATATTTATTAAATCTTTTCCAATAAAATAATAAATCAATGAAAAATCCACCACTATTGAAAAAGGTTCAAATTTTTTAATATTTGATTTGGAGTGTGACCCACCAGAATTTGCCTTATAGTCAGATTGGACCAGTTTTACTTTAGGAGGCATATCTTTCACCCACGATGTTAGTTTTTTTATTTCTTGGACTTGTTGGAAAGGTGACTCAGAGCTCTACACTGTGGGATGACAATTTTTTCTAGATTTTGTATTTTTGACAATGTTTTTCTTGGTAAAAGTCAGATGTTTGTTTTGAGCTTCAAGAGGGCATATCGGGTGCATACGTTGTCAGATTTTGGACTTCGAATATTCGACATAAAGCCTATTTAGAGAATTACATAGTGGATCAAGTTTGAAGTTATTTTGGCATGATTTATTTTTTGTTTCTTTATCTAAGTTGTTTATGGGTTATGTTGACTATGGTGATACTGTGAGCTTATGGGTTGTCAGGTTTGGAAGATTTGATGTTGAATTCATTGTATGCTCAGTTGTACATCTTAGATTACTCTCTTTTTGACATGGTTATCAATATTATTTGGATATTGATGTTGAATTATTGTATCTACAAGTTGTGCAATGTTGTAGGTAGTTTATACTTACTTGTTGCAACTATGACTTGGATATGGGTTGTCTTTTCCCATTGATATTTCAGTGTTGATGTGTGTTCATTTTTGCTGGCTTGGTTTTCTGGTTTTGATTTCATGTTGAGGAGGTGAGATGGTATTACCAAGTATAGTCATGATATGAGACCTATGTATTTGACTACGATTATGCAAATATGTGGATATGGTTGGGTGATGATGGTACATTTGGTGGTGATAAGGGTTTTATGGATGTCTCTTGTGCTTTAGAGACTTTGGCATGTCATGATGGTTTATTCAGGTGCATTATTGGTGGTGTTGGATCAGTTCTTGATTCAGGTTGTGGTGGTGAATCTTCTTGGAGATTGGTATCATGATGTCATGATAGCTTGTTACATGGCTACACTTTTCAATGGGAGCTTTTGACTGTGATGGATATGTTTATGATGGTTTGGAAGTTGTAGGTATCTTTTTGGCTTGGATATTTTTGTTCTACTTATTATGTTATTGACATTTCAGTTGTGTGTGTAGACCTGGATGATCTTCATGGAGAGGATGGTTGTCATGATGCCATGTGTTACTTAGTATCACAGTTTAGTGGGAGTTGTTGGCAGTGACGAGGATGCATCATTGGGTATGGTTTCTTCATGTGATTGGGGATATGATTTCTTCATCTAGAGTATTTGTTATGATGTCATGGTATACTCTTGATGTGCAGTTAGAGTTTGGCATGGTACTTATTCTCTTGAGACCAGGATGTTTATATACATATGTCATGATGCATGTGATCTCCTAGCATGAGATGGTTAGATCATGGATGTCATGTTTAGGTTCCTTATTCTATAGCTGGATCTTTGACATTGATCTTGGCAGTTCTCTTGGTATTAGGTACATTGATCATTCACTTGATTAGTTCATGTTGGTGTTATGTTGCATATGGAGTTTCATATGGATTGATTGATTACAAGTACTCATGGATAATTTGAGACATAGGTGAGGCTTGAGTTCTCTTGTGATTAGAGACATGTGTTGAGATGGTTACTATTGATGAGATTTTAGTAAGAAGTCTGAGGAGCCTACACCTTGATTGGATGTGAGTTCAACATGGACCTATGAGGAGAGTGTTCTTGGTTGATTCATGATGACTTGGATATCCTAGAGGAGCATTCTCATTCCCCACTCTTGGTCTACTCGGTAGGTTATGATTTGAGAGGTATTTTCCCATTATATCTTTCATATGTGTTATTTTTTGTTCTTTGATTCTCATGGGATTGAATTGATTCATGGTGGTTATGGATACTCATTTGAGGATAGTTTAGCATGAGTTTATATTATTTTATCTTTCATAGATATGGATCTTGAGCTATGGTTAGTTCTAGAGGATTCATTTGAGGGATGCTATAGCGTGGTTATCTCCTTGTGCATTTGAGGAGTGTTAGGAGATGGTTTATGGGATGATTTCTAGTTATGGGGATGGTTACTTTGAGTTTGATCTTCTTGTTAGAGAGGCTTACATCAATGTTGGCTTTGTTACATTGATTCATATGTCATACTTGATCCATGAGATTGGATGTTATGGATGTTTTTGAGGGTTTTTAGTTGGGGTATTATTGAGGAGATCATACTTGACACAGTTGGAATATAGAGGTGTATAGGAGGACATGCTACAAGTTTTTGGGTTATAAGTTTTTCATATCATTGTGGATTTTTTGTGGTTTGTATTCATCTAGAAATTGCCTATGTAGTTGGAGCTCTTGGATGTGTATGTCACTCTTTGACAGGTTTTCACATGGAGTTTGTTATTGTGGTTTATGGGTGGATATGTGATGGAATGATTTTACTATGTTATGTATACATTGGAGGTATGGATAGTTGGATGTGTTGGAATTTTCTATGAGTGTCATTTCAGCTATAGTGATTTATTCTTGATAGCTAGTGGTGCATATTCATTACCTTTGGATTGAGTGTTTGTGTTTTGAGATATCAGTTTGAGGAAATATTATGCTTCTTTGTGACAGTTAGTGTGACATCTCTTTGGATGTGTTCTTATATTAGTGCATTGGAATAGTGGAGGATGATAGCATTCATGGATGAGATGGTGGTCACCTTGGTTCTTGTTATAGATGTATCTTGATGGGTCACATGGACCACTTCGATTCGAGGATGGTACATATTGCCTGTGGAGTTTATTATCTTGATGTTTGAGGTTACTTGTTACCCCCTTATGCAATGTATACAAAAAGTGGGTGATTGTTAGAATTAGGTGTTCTACACCTTTCATAATTCTTATAATGTTTAATTTATTATTATGTGTGTGGTGCACCTAGGGGTACCTAGATGGACGTGCATCACTAGGAATTATAATGTTGGAGCCACTTTATGTTGTATGTAACATTGGGACTTAATTGTAAAATGCAATTATTTAATATTGGGGAAGAATAAATATAATAAAGTACCCAATATTGGGGTCACATGATTTTGTAAGTTCATGGTTTTGGGTACATGATTTATGTAATACCACTTAGTGGTTTTTTGGGAGCTTGCTTCTATAAAAGAAACCACAAGGGTGGTTGTTTAGGGTTGGAGAGTTTGTTGCAGGTCATTTAGCAAATTGAGCTAGTGCATGTGTGGTCATTTGAAGCATGGTATGGGATGTGTGGATTCATGCTTGGTCACATGGAGTGCATGGATATCTTTCTTGAAAAGTGTTCATGGAGTCTCTAAAGATGTACTGTAATGGGTTTTCATTGTTGAATAATACATGGAGTGTGGATGCTTTTTGGGTTGGGTTTTTCCCTCTTGAGGTTTTTCTCAGGGTATATCTTGTGTCATCTTTGAAGGGTATGTTTTCTATTCTCTTGAATGTGGATTTTGATTAATTATTTGCATAGATATATATATTGGGTTATGTGGAAATATTCATTAGATGGCTGCAAGTTTCCTGGCAAAATATTTGACAACCTTGGATATCTAGCGATAGAAAAAGATGGTGCGGATGAAATAGAAGAGGAAAACGAGGAGGAGACCAAAGACATAGAAGAGAGAGAAGAGGGATGAAATAACACCTGAGGTTCCTAAAGAACTACAACCAATACCACCGCTTCTTCATGTTGTGACTCCTCCCCTCTAATAGACTCTCTCATTCGTGGTCACTTATCCTTCAAAAAATCCTCAAGGTTCACAATAACCTTCGACCCATGACCGGAACTCCTTGGCCTCTTCCTACCTGATCTAGACAAGCTAGAAGGCTCTAACATTTGTGTGTTTGAAGATTCCTCCCATTGTACATGATGTCCACTGATAGTCACCTACTGTGTTAGATATTTTTCAATGACAGGGGCATTCTGGGTTACCTCCTCTCTAGGTTTCATGGCAGAAATTCCCTTCTCATATAACTTCTCTGAAATTGAAGGGTTTGGATATTTCTCATTGTCTGAATGCTCATGAACCCAAATGTTGTGAAACTGATTGTATGACTCTACCTCTTGGGAAAGGCCAATTGTTGTCTTCATCTCATGCCTGTATGTCCAGAAATCTCAAATTATTTTTGGCTTCCATCCAATCCTACCTGACTCACTACATAGGTACGGGCTCATCTTCTGATTTTGGCTAGGTTTCCCCACAACGTGGTAAAAGTTCAGCCATGGTTCTCTCCCCTCCTTAGTAGGAAAATATTCAAGGCCTACATAAAATTTCAAATTCCCCTCTTCAACATTTCTTCGAGGGTCCTAGAATGGTCGAGGCTGGTGTGGAATTTTTATGCCAATCTCTAACAGATTATTCTTTGGGTTGTATTTTCATGTGTCATTCATAACTACCAGCCCAAGACTACCCAACTTAGAGTATAAAACCTCTAATTTGTTAAATTTTGAGCTCTTTTTCTTTACTAGCGATATCGAACCAAACATGACCAACAACGTCAAATAGGAAGTCAAATGCCTTCCTCCCCAGTAGTCATTCTCAATGTTATTCAACTCTCACAATGCCTCTAGGGCCAACACTCTATTAGAAACAATATGCGCGAGCTGGAAGGGTTCCCAGACAAAAACTTACAAATGAAGCATCATGAAATCCATACCAAAGAACCAATCGCAAGGTGGAAAGAGGCCTCTCAACCATGATTTTTGTCTTGGCAAAAATCACACGGACATGCTTCTCCCAGATCTATCCAAAGCCCACAAAGTTAGAGCTAGGAACAAATCCAAAAATGCATAATAATTGAAATTTTTTGATAGGACAAGATTCCATGTTGAAACTAGCTTCCTCATGCCACTTTTGACGAAAATGGCCAGGGCCATGAATTTCTTGAAATAATCAGGATTCTGATGCAAAATCATGTAGACCAGGAAAGAAGAATACCTATATCTAGAACCAACCTCAAATTCCTATAGTTGTTGGATCATCCCATTTATTATAACCTTTGCAAAGTCCATAAGCAGAGGCATGTTTTTCTTCCTCAGCATAAAGATGAGACTCATTTGGAATTCGAAAACCTCCTTGTCTGTATCCAGCCCACAAATCAATGCTAACATAGAACAGAAGGAAGAACGCCCCAATTTTAAAGCACCCAGAGCAATTGAGAATCTAGGACATGTTGAAACATCTGTCGATTGAGTAGTCTCAATGTGATAAAATTGTTGTGCCAACTGGAGCATTCTCTAGTACTACATCCTTTGAATGTCAAAATCTTCAAAATTATTGAGTGAGAGGAATGGGATGCATAGCATATGTTGCAGGTCTTGGGGGCTGATAACTATCCTCCAATTAGGGCCACTTATAACTCCAGTTTGAGGATCAAAGCTTGGTGCACATGTTACCATAATTTCTGGGCAATAATGCACCAGAGGAACCATGTACTGGGGAATCCCATAGTTCCATAACCGTTTGTGGAAAGGGTTCTGACAAGTAATTCATCTTTTCACATGAAGCCTCCCTCAGGCTCTTGAGATTCTAAGATAACTCAGGATCCAAAACATTATCCCAATCCTCTGATACTAGGGCTTGATTTCTAAGAGAAATCGTGCCAAGTGTTTTCTGGTTTGCTTGACTGGTAAAGGGCTAGGATGACTTTGTTGGGATGCCTAGAGTAGCATAAGACTCTTGGCCATATATGTTTACATAGGGTACTATCAATCTTCACTCATTAATATTCTCTGGGACTAGGGCCTATGTTGACCTTCCTGCAATTTCAACCATTTCTTTGTATCCACAAGAAGCTTTGCAAAATTTGCAAATGACTTAGCTTTTGAAAACACTTTCTCTCTTTGTGAATGACTTAGCCATTTTCATTCTTTGATAAATTCTCACAATAAATGACTTTTGCGTTCCTAACCTGCTTTTTTATTTTTTCATGAAAAATGGCTTAGCAAGTGTACATGCTAGCCTTTCACATATTGTTGCTACATGCACCACCAAATTTTTCATGTGTGCAAAGAGATCACCAACCTACCAAAATACTCTTCATATTTAAGGGACATGACTTCACATGAGGTGGCACCTAATTTTTCTTGGACAATGTACCAAGAGAACATTTCCATATCTTTTGCAAGCTCTTTTGCATTTATTGATTTCCTAATTGTACTTGGGAACATCACCCAATGACTTTATCAAAATATTTTCCTTGATTCAATCGAGACGGTAGCTCCTCATGCAAACACCTGGCCTATTTTAATTTAATTCAACAACTTGAACGAAGAAATTTGCAATTGTACATGATCATTCACATCACTTCACACATCGTGACACTGATTATCAAGGCTTGATAGTACCATTTCCCTTTGATGTAATCATAGCTTGCCTCATTGGGAAAACCCCAACCAATCTATAAATAGGGCCCCCCTTAGCAACCTTGATAATCACAATTACCTTCAACATTCTTAATTAGTAGGCCCTAGTTAATCTTAGCAATTACATCCTCTAGCTAGAGTAACAAGCAATTATGGAGACACCAACTAGACTAGTTTTCAAAAAGACCCATGCTACATTTCTAGGAAAGGTTAGGTGCAGACGCCTGAAGTGCATAGCAGGCATAAAAAACTTGTTATATGTAAAGGTGATCAAAGGGGTACTAGGCAAAGACTATGTAGAATACGAGGACCAATACAAGGTAAACACCAGCATCTTCTCTCACTTTGTTGCTTCGCTCCTGGACATCAACGTTTCCAAACACAAAATTTTGAAGCTGACCAAACAAGTCTTCCCTCGGCATTACCTTGGAGGATTGGAACAAGTAGTGCAGGCCACCGAATTTGATCATGGGGTCCCTTTTGTTTGCAACCTGCATCAGTTGTTGTTGCATGGAGGACCCATGCCAACGAGGCCTTTTTTATTTGGATTTGAGTTGTAAACCCACAAAGAACATCACTCCAAGGTTCGTGTTGGTTGCTACTTCTTGATATAGATACATCATATTGAACCCTTCTAAAACATGCAATGTTACTTAGATTTCAAGAGAATGGTGTTTCCTCACCTTGCACCACTGGTTTTTGTTATTGTTGGTCATTCCTCTATTTGAGAATTGAGAAAAGATAATCCCAATTTTTCTTTTTGCCTTTTTGCCATCCTCCCGCCCTATAGTAGATATATATGTATATTTTGATACATGGCCACTAGCCTCCACCGTATATAATGTAAATGTTCCAGAAATAATATAATATTCATGTTTTTCATATGTTGGCTCATCTCCAATGTGTCTCAATTTCTTGCAATACTGTTGTCATTTTCAAAAAGCACTGAGAAAGCCCAAAACTTAAAGAAGGAAAATAATTACATATTTACAATTTACAAACCCACTCCATAAGAAAAACTAATTAAAGTTTTTAAGGTGTATTCCATTAACTGGAATACCCAAGGCATTACCTTCCATGTTTTCTAACTTGAAAGAGTTAAACTGTTTACACTAGATGATTTTAAAAGGCCCTTCCCAGGGACTACCAAACTTTTTGTGTTGGTTGGGCTTTACCCCGCGCTTGTTGAACTTGAGCACCGAGTCCCTGCATTTTAGCTCTTGGTTAGATGTATTTTTATCAAACCAATTCTTCACCACCTGCTGGAAGTTGTTCATGGCCTCAATAACATACTCTATTTTCTCTTGTACTTCCAGTAACTCAGAAAACCATACCTCCATAGGTTCATTCTGCTCGATTTCAAGAGATTTGTGAAATTGGAGAGCATGGATTTCTATAGAAATAGATAGCAATGCCTTCTTCCCGTACACCATCTCATAAGGGGATGTCTTTAATATCTACTTGGGCATGATACAGTCTGCCCACAACGTTGTTCAAAGTTTTTTATGCCACTCCCTCTGGTTTTATGAGCCTATCCTTTTGATTAACCTGATGAGGTTTTTGTTTGTGGATTCTGCAAGGCCATTCCCCTAAGGGTAATAATTAGAAGAGGTTTTCAAGAAAACCCCATATTTCAATGCAAATTGGCTCATCTTAGAGTCGAGGAAATATTTATCATTGTCAGAATTAATTGTTTTTGGTGGGCCAAATCTGGCTACCAATTCCTCCAGGAAGTTAACAATTTCTACTTTCATTGCATTTTTTAATGGCATCGCCTCTACCCATCTAGTGAAGTAGTTAGTTGTTGTGAATATCCACCTATGTCTAGCTAATGAAAAAGGGTTAATCATACCAATGAATTCCAGACCCCATTGAACAAAAGGTTCCTCCACTAATATGGGTCTTAGTGGCATAGCAGCATTATTTCTCTTTCCAACATAAAATTGGCATTCAATGCAAGACTTTACTAATGAAAATGAGTCATTGAATAATGTTGGACAAAAATAGCCCGCACATATGAATTTAGTTGTAGTAGTTCTTGCAGAAAAGTTCCATCTAGCTAGTTTGTTGTGATATTGATCTAATATTATTTTGGCTTGTTCCCGATTCACACATCTTAGCAGGACACCATTAAAAATTCTTTTGAAAAGTACTCCTTCTAAGAGAACATAGCTGCTATTTTGCAATCAATAGAATCATATCTTAAAGGAAGGGAGATTGGTCGGATACCTTCCTGTTTGCATGAAGTTCATCCTAGCCTCCAACCAATTACCCTCAGAGCTTTCTTCATTCAGTAACACAAATTCTGAGACTTCGCGCTCTATCATTGATTCATTGTTTTCGGTAAGGTACTCACATAGTCCTTTTCGCTTAACAGTCTTGACAGGACTGATCTCAATTATCATACTCCAAGATCTTGGTAATCCAATTAGCTCTTTTCTCGATGGTCTCTCCTTGCATAATACATTCTTTCACACTAGGATGTGATACAAAAACAGTCACCTTATTACATCATATTAGGTGCCAAAACTTCTTAATCCCTTTCACAATAGTAAAGGCCTGATTTTCTATAAAATTTTACCTTACCTCATACTCCTTTAAGGTGCATGAGTAGAAAGCAACAAGAGATTCTTTTTTATCCTCATCATCCTTCTGCATAAGCATAGTGGCAATAATATTTCTACCACCAAAAAAATACATGATAAATTTCTTCGATAGGTCCAAGTTGATTAATATAGTGGTTGAAGAAATAACCTCTTTTATAAGCTCAAAATATTTTTCGGCCTCCATTGTCCACTTGAAAGTCTGGTCCTTTTTCAGTATCAAGGTAATTGACCAAACGATCCCTACAAATTCTACAAACGAATTGACTAATGAAATTGACTTTACCCAAAAAATATTGCACTCCTTTCTTTTTTACGGGTAGAGGAAGCTCCTAGATTGCATCAACTCTTTTCGGATAGATGAAAATGCCCTACTTCGAGACAAGTTATCCCAATATCTTCCCCTGGGGGACTTTGAACACACATTTCTTTGGGTTTAGAGAAATCTTGAATTCCTAGCACTTCTGGAAGACAAGCTCTAAATGATCAAAGTGATCACAGATATGGAAAACACTATCAAGTCATCCAAGTAGATAAGTATAATCTTATGTATTAAATCCCTAAAGACAATATCCATAGCTCTTTGAATGGTGGCTCCAATATTTGAAATTCCAAAGGGAATCTTAGCATATGTATTTGTTCCCCACTTTGTGGTGAATGTTGTTTTGTGTTGGTGTTCCTCCTTTACACGAATATGATTGTAGCCTGAAAAACCATCCAACATTAAAAAAATTTAAAAACTAGCTACGGTTTGTAGAATTACCTCCATAGAAGGAATGGGGTAATGATATTTTAGGGACACCCTATTCAAGTCTCAAAAGTCTACACATAGTCATATATCACCATTCTTCTTCTAGACTTACACCAGGTTAGACACCCAAGTGCTATGTTTGATTGGGAACACTATTTGGGATGCAATCAATTTATTCAACTCTTGTGAAATGAGTGAATCAATCTTTGATTTCAACGACCTCTATCCCTAACGAACCTCCTTTTCTCCTTGCAATAGCTCAATTGTATGTTGAATATTCTTGGAATCATATCCCTTAATATCATCATGAGACCAAGCTACTACACTCGGATATTCTATAGGAGTTAAGAAAATACAACTTCACAAACCCTGAAGATTACCTGCATGCAAATAATCTTCAAAATTGGACTGCTGCGGACGCAATGGCGATGTTTGTTTGAGCTGAAAATGCTTCAAAATTGCAGGTATGCCCTGGATCAGGAAAACAAACCCCAAACCCTTGAAGCTCCAAAAATATTCAAAACAAGAACAAGAAGCAGTAGGTGTGGAGCTCTAATACCATGTAGGAGTTAAGAAAATACAACTTCACAAACCCTGAAGATCACCTGCATGCAAATAACCTGTCACAAAAGAAGAGATGGAGATAAACAAGTAAGGGTTCTCTAAAAACTGAAAATGTATATATCAGAGAGAATGAGAGAATGAATTGATATGAAATACAATGGGATCAATCCTTATAAAAAGGAGATCATGCAAACCCTAATAAAACCCTAATAGAAGCCCTAATAGGAAAATATTTAATAATTAATATAATTATTAAATGTCACTTTATGCAAACTAACATGAAATCTTAAGAAGGGAATAAAGGTAACTTAATCAACATAATTAAGTTAATACCTTTACTCTAAATATTCCTCATAGAAGTGATTTAGCCTATCTTTGTTCTTTTGAGATACTCCCTTATCGACCTTGAGATTATTTTTTCTCCAATTTGCAAATCACTGTAGTCACCTTTGTTAGCTACAAGCTTCCTTTTATCTTTCCTTGCATCATCAAAATCAAAAAGGCTCTCTAGAGTGACTAGGCCTCTGTGAAGCTTATTGGATTTCAACTAGATTACTTGGTCCCCATAGCCTTCAACGATCTTTGGTTGCAATTGGTCAGAAAATTCCCTAGATGACACTCACCAATATTGATCATTGTTCAGAACAATAGGTCATGCAATTACTCACTACATGTTTATTCTTTAAAACTCTGAGGTTGGCTCAAACTGAGCCCTGAAAGTTTCCATTTGGTTAGCTTAGGAGTTCTTCTCTCTCTGTATAGCCTAAATATTAAATGCCTCAAAAATTTCAATAAGATCCCAAACCCTATGCCGGTATGATCGCATACGAACATTGTTTGTAGAAAAAATCCCTTGGATTTGGTTGATGACCAATTTTGAATCTCTGAACACTCTTATTTTCTTTGCACCCATTTTTTCTAGAAGGCTCAAACCATGGACAAGGCCTTCATATTCTTCTTCATTTTTTGAGCATGCGAATTGGAAGCGATAAGACCTCTATGTCTTTTCTTCGGACAAAGATGTCAAACATATTCCTGGTCTAGCTCCTACTCTACATATTGCTCCATCAAAGTGCAAAGTCCATAACTCTGAGGATGTTTCACCTCTGGACTCTTTAGTAACTTTGGGCATAATCTATCCTTTCTCATTTATGAAATAGCTTTTGAGCCCAGTTGCATGATAATTTCCAAAAGGGTCCATGTCTATAAAATCATTCAATAGATCTTCTTCACTCTCCATCCAGGAGCTGGTGCCTTCTTCTTCCTCCAAAAATTTAACATTGAGAATTTCTTCCCAAGTAATTGAAGTATGTGTCGCTTCAAATTTGATAAGGGCCTCATTAGCAACATTATCGGAATGAAATTTTTTTTACAATAGTTTCATCTTAGCTCCATGTTTGGTTCTCAAAATTAGGTGTGACCAGTCTAGTGCTAGATATCCTCCAAAATTTGTTGTGAACTCTTGGGACAAACATATCCCAAATAGAGGAGGGACATCAATCATTATAGTATCTTGATTCATAGTGGTATTGTGTCATGCAAACAATGTCATAGGAAATTCCTTGATTACCTCGACAGTATCAACTTTATTTTTGTCTAGATGCATGACTCCCTTGTTAAGAGGCTCATATTTTAGCCCAAAAGTATTGGCTACTTGCTTGGGAATGACAGTGGTGCTAGCATTAGAGTTGATCATACAATTATACAATAACTTTTCACCAATGATAAGCATTAGAAATAAAGGCTTAGGTTTAGGCTTACTCTCTTTTCCGGCTTCGAGCTTTTCTTCTGGTTGATTTGTTAGCACTTTATCCAGGTTCGGCTTGGATATCTTTTCTTCACTGGGATGACTAGGAATCTTCACATCTTCCTCTCTTTACAATGCTTTTTGTAATAGCACCTTTTGCTCTAGAATAGCTAGGATATCCCACAAAGAAGCATTGGCAAAGGATTTGTTTAGTTGTTCCACGACATTGAACTATGTTCACGACTGATGGGTCACAGTTGCTTTCTCCTTAAGCCTCGCAGTTGGTGTATGCAACTATTTGGCAACAACCGGGGTGATCATAGGAGCCTTTTCCTTTGGAGGACGTGGATTTAGAGAGCTGTTAGTAGCCACCTTAGACTATTGTGGGACTGATGATAGGTCTACCGAAAAATTGGGCATTGACTCAGATGGACCATAAGTCGGTGGAGATGTGAATTCTCTGGTGAGTCTCTGCTTTGAATGCGTGTTGTAGTCCAATTGCACTTGGGGTACCTGAGTTACATGAATTTCATTCAGAAATGTTGACTCTTCTCCTTCCATCCATGAAAATAGCACTTTGTCTAGAACTATGTCTAACTCCTGCTATATGGACATCCCTTGCATTTGAGTAGCGAAGACTGCATTGTCCATCTACTGAGAGGCATATGACTAGTTTCTGGGATCAGGTACACTGGTTTGGCTACGTTGCTCCACAACCTTCTATTTTAAATTCCCTCACATAAAATTTTGGGGCATGTGTCCATCATTACAAGGAAAACACCATGAATTAGTGTCTTCAGCTAGGTTAGTCTATCCTGCCACTAGCTCCTTACTTGAACTAGGATGGATGGTCTGGATCAGTAGGGTCACTAGAACAACCTTGTTATTCGATTGATCTTGAGTGTTGTTACGCGATCTATCTTGCCACTAATTTTCTTGGTAAGGAGTTTTTCTACCTTGATAATTTTGGTAAGCCAGCTTTTGATAGCTATATTGTTGCCACTTCATGGTAGTTAATTCATTCATCATAGTTTGCATCTATTGTCTCATATCATTCATCTCGGCCATCAGGGGGTTAGGCACTAGAGCTACACTCAACATTGTTCTTGGGTACATTTACATAGGTTGGGGAGGAGTTGCAGGAGCGTTGGTTGAAGCTACTTTAGCTTTCGTGGCATTAAATTTCAGAAACAATGGCATGATGGGTCTTGGTGCCAACTTTCTAGTAGCAATAAGGTTATTCTCCATAGTAACAGTAAGACCATAAGCCTCGAGTAGATTATTTATGCCAAGAGCCTATAGCATCATGGAAATATCAATATTAATGGACTACAAATAGAACATGAACGCCAAATCTGGAGGCAACAACCTACCAACAGGAACTCTCTGCCAAGTAGAATGAAACTACATGTTGAAGTTAGGCAGAGCTTGTTTTATGTTGGTCAGTTGATGATATAGTGAAGACCTATCACCAACATTTGAAAAATTATCGTAAAATAGGGTTCCAAGATTGTCCCAAGTAGCAACCATATTAGCCAGAAGATTTATATACCAGTTCAACGCCTTTCCTTAGAATGATGCAGCAAGAAATCTTAGAGCTATGTTCTCATTAGAAACACCATACACCAAACACATGTTTACCACAGCTTGCAAGTGCTTTGTTAATGTCTTCGATTCATCCCCATAAAACTTAGGGATAGCTCTAAAGTAGAAGTGGGGATTGGAACCCATACTGTAAGAGGTACAAGTGCTACTAAAGGACTAGTAGCGTCCTAGGCTACATAATTTCTAGCAAACATAGGTGCAGGAGATGAAGGAGAAGGGGGAGGTGAAAGACCACCTTGCCGAACTCCAAGGTGAACATAAACTAATGGTGGTACGAGTAGGCCAGGGAATCTTGCAGTTTATGACCTAGTTACGGGCCTATGGCTCATAGACACTTATATATCAAGCGAACGTGCAAGTTTGCATCCCACGAGGCATGCTAGAAAAAGAAACGTTAAAATAAAATTTTGTAGGTGGTAGCAATCTTACGGGAAACTTAGCTACTGGGGACATAGTGCGCTTAGCTAAGTGACTTACAAATTTTATCAATGTTGGCTCTTCATTTTTAGTGGGGAGGTAAAGGGTTAGAAGGACAACATGAAATATTAAAATCTAGACTAAAGGTGATGCGCCAAAATCATCAATTAAACCACTTGAACATAGTGTTGAAAGCAAAGGCTCAAACAATAAATTTTTGCCTATCAAATAGATTATCCAGAAGCACTTCAAACATAAGTGTATACACCTCAAATTGGTCTGGAGCATCCAATTAATTAAATACAAATTATTTGATTAATTATCCTAATTTCCTCTACTATTGAATAAACAGAAATATTTATTTATATAGTTCACATTTAAATTCATCTTAATTAAATAAACAAAATTAAATACTTTGTTTTATTCAATTATCAAATCCCTACTTTATTCTATCACATTAATCTTACATTAATTAAATAAAGATCAAACACTTTATTAGTTAATTACCATTATTCTTCTGTTTAATTTAATAAACAACTTCTATAGTTCGTTTTATTAAATTATTTATCCCTCTTTTCACTAATTTAAATAAATAAAAAATGTTTGAATTAAAGGATAACGAATATTCCATCTATGTTTCCTAAAAAATGAATTAGATATCCTATGTCTAATTTTTGTCTAAAATATGTCACAATTAATGCTTTGAAACTTCACAGGAAGTTCTAGAGACAAATTGGAGACAAATTCCAAATTATTCTCTCAATCCTCCTCCATCAATCCTTCCTCTTCTCTTGCTTGGTGTTTTCATGGGTAGAGACAATCACCAAAATTATCTCAATCTCCTCCATCTTTCACAATTCAATCCTCCAGATTGAATCCAAGCCTCTCAATGTCTTCCCTGTGCATTTCCACAGCCAGGAAATCTATAAATAAAGCCTCATTGAACCAAAAAAAGGATCCAGATAATCTAACTTATGCACTCTTACTCTGTAGGAATTCAAGCATCAAGCATCTAATATTGAGCAATCAAGCTTTCATACCATGGCTGCCTCCTGTAGCTGAAATTATCTGTTTCATGTCAATTCATGCTAGTTTAATTCATTTGCCATCTAGTATTATTATATTAAGCTCCATATCATTGCTTTAGTATCCATCTCATTCTTTGAATTGTCATTCTAACAATCATAGTGTACTCACGATCTGAGAGCCATTTTGATTTAATAAATCTTTGGAGATAGAGAGCAATATGACGCTTTTAGTAGATTATTGCATTGAATTGATTCAATTTAATTTGTCTTTGATATAATGCCATATTAAGAAGTGTTTTGAGCTTTACACCTTAATTCACCACTTACAATTTGGCTCCCACCGTGGGGCATTAACCCTAATTTTACAAATTTTTCTGGAAAGTGTCATGTAGGTTCCTAGCATGTTTTATTTTAGCGCTTTCGTTAGAAACTATAGCACTTCCATGACAAACTACAATGCTTTCATGCTCTATTTAGGCGCTTCCGTCAAAACTTTCC
Source organism: Sequoiadendron giganteum (assembly GCA_007115665.2). NCBI lineage: Eukaryota > Viridiplantae > Streptophyta > Pinopsida > Cupressales > Cupressaceae > Sequoiadendron > Sequoiadendron giganteum. The sequence continues at coordinate 82,059,410 of VCHN02000014.1, read as the reverse complement.
GCGCTTTCAAATTTAGCGCTTCCGTCAAAAATTTCAGCGCTTTCAAATTTAGCGCTTTCGTCAATTATTTCAGCACATCCATGATTTAGCGCTTCCATGGAAAATATTGGTGCTTCGGTGTCCTGTTTCGGTGCTTCTATGTTTTAGTGCATCAGGTAAGAGTTATAGTGCTTTGGTGGACTGTTCTAATGCTTTTGTAATTTTATTCTGGATCTGACGCAACCATAGCTAGTTTTTAATATTTTTCATAGGTGGATATTTTTCATAGGTGGACTAAAATTTATCAATCCTAGGATAGTCAGTGCATTTATTTTAGTACAAGTTAAAAAGAACAACATGATTTCTATGAAGCAACACCATCACATAGATTAGAAAATTTCTTTTTGGGCTTAAAATAGAACAACTTATATGTTGTGCTTGTGGTGATTAGGCTTATGCTCTCCCCTTAACTGGGTGACCAAAGTGCCAGATTCACTTTTATTTCATGCTATTTACGCTTTATTAAATCCTTCAGAAGGCCTGTCGTAGTGGGAAAAAGTACTCACCCTACGAGAACGACCTAAGTGGGAACACCTCAAGCCAAGGATTCCAACCCACTATAATAAAAATGAAAGTTGTTGATGAAAGTCCAACTTGATAGTAGTGAGAAAGATAACCATCCCCAAAATCTTAGTTCTAAAGATTGGGAGGTCTCCTGAGGGATTTTATCAATTGCCACACTCCACGGAAGCCCTATCTACGAACCATAGATTAGTTTCTCACTGAGTCAATATCCATACATTTTCATACTTGCAGTGCAAGGGGAGGGAAGAATTTTCCCCCAAGACACTCACTATATAATTTCCACAGACCGTTTGCTCAGGGGATGAGAAATCCAGCTCTGAGTATGTGCTTGGAAATGACAAAAACATGGGTTCCCTCTAGGGGTGACAAGGCTGTGTGCATCAACGCAATTCAAGATGTGGGCTATGAGTATAATGATGACCTACTTGTCCTTAAGTGTGAGTCTGTTTGATTTGTATAGAATTGTCAAAGCAACCTGTCAAAATTAGTAAGAATCATTTGTAATTCTTGAACATACACAATCTATTCAGTTAAAATGAACATTCACAATTTCTTGCTATGTTTTCATAAATTCATTAAAATTAGATTTAAGATCATCCTAAAAACCAACAAATTCAAGTTATATCACAAAATCCATGCTGCGAAAGTGGAAGTCCACCACATTTCTCAAAAGAAAAATCAAAATCACAAAACCCAAGGAACCTCTCAACTATCGAAATAAATTGAGAAGACAACATTTTCTATATCAAAATCGAAAACTTATTTTACAACATAGAACATTCATCCACATATATCACAATTTTGCTAGGGGTCACACTTTAGATTACACAATAGAACCACTCTATTCACAAGCCTTCTTCCAAAGAATAGATCTCACTCAGTATCGCAACCATAGTCAGCGCATATGTCCTTATCTTCCACAATCCCTGATATAGTATGCCACAAGGCCAGATCAGATTTTATAGTAGAGAGCCTTAAAATCCTATTTTTAGCATTCTGGAATCTCATTTCAATGCTTCTGGTCACTATTTTAGCCCTTCTGTGAAATAGCGCTTTCGAGCACTGTTTCAGTGCTTATAGTCTATATTTTAGCAGTTTCATTAAAACAATGCTTCCATCATATTCGACAACACTTTCATGCACTATTTCAGTGCTTCTATCAAGATAGTGCTTCCATCAAAATCTACAGTGCTTTCATGCACTGTTTCAACACTTCTGTAAAGTAGCGCTTTCGAGCACTGTTTTAGCACTTCTATCAAGATAGTACTTATGTTACTTGTTTTAGTGCTTCGAGACTCTATTCTAGCACTTCTATGAAATAGTGTCTTTGTCCTTTGTTTTAGCACTTCCAAAACAAAGAGTTCAAAATTTTCACCAATCAATCAGCTTGTCATTTTATCCACAGTTTTAATCATAACCAAGATTCTTTCTATCAGAATCACTGTCTAGAGACCGAAAATAGATAGGTTTATACAAACTTCCAATCTTATCAACTGAAAAAATATCTTCCAAATCACAAGTGTCAACATCAAATACACAATTGATTACTACACTTAAGTTTCATCATCAGGATACTATTATCCTTCATCACGAAACCAATTATAGTAATCAAATTTTTAATACAGTCTCATCAATAAGATCAATCATCTTATTCAACTTTGTTAAAAGTTCAATTGACATTTTCCTAGCATATAAAATCAGCATTTTGGAAGAAAGGGTAAAAATTTGTATGCCAATCTTCACTAGGTCCCAAAAATAGAGATTCTTAGAGTAAGAAATTTTAAAATCCCATGCAATGGTAGAGGAAAATCCTTGAAACAATCTAAACCGAAATTATAAGAACAAAATAACTCTAGAGGATATTCAAGTAGCTCAACAAGATCCCAAGTTCCATATATTATGGAAAACATTTTAGAACAAGATATGGAGAAGTATCATTTGATGTTGGCTGAATCAGGTGCCAAACTTCCCAAGGAATTCGACGTGAATCATCTAAAGGAAGCACCTAGAACAAGTGAGACTAAAATTATGCAACCTCTACAAACAATAGATCCAGTTATCGCTTTGACATCTCAAATGCAACTATTACAACAATAGATACAAGATATGATGAAAGGAAGTACCAAAAGATATGTGATACAAGACATTTGTCCTTATCCTTTCAACGCAATGGTTGGTCTGATACCTTTCCCTAGACAATATGAAATTCCAAAGTACGATAAGTACAATGGAAGAATGGATCTGATAGATCATATTAGGGAATTCAAAACAATGAGTCTTGAGTTTTCCCAAGAGGAAACTTACTTAATGAGATTATTCCCAAGGAGCTTGGGAGGATCATGTATTGAGTGGTTTTCAAAACTACAACCAGGTATCAGAACTTTTGAGGAACTAGTCAACAAGTTCACTTCCCAATACTCCTTTAACATCCAACATGATGTTACGATAAAGGATCTTTATAACCTAAAGAAAAACAACAGGGAGAAATTTTTGTCTTTTCTACAAAGATGGCGATGCCTGTTCACTAGATATCCTAGATCCATTCCTGAGGAAGAAAATATTGAGTTGTTCATTGACAACTTAATGGAGGAAATGAGTTATAGACTGGAATTACAATGTCCTCCCACATTTGAGAAAGTCATAGAAAATGGTCTTAAAATTGAGGAAGCATTAGTCAAAAGAGGAGTTATCAAACATTTCAACAGTAAAACAAACAACACAAGTAACTTCTCCAATCAATACTCAAGTAGTGATAGCCAAAATTTTGGCAAAAGAATCGCAACACAACTATCAATGAAACAACAAATGAGTCGCAAAATGTCAAACCGATTTTTAACTTGATAGAATCTACATCAAAGAATCAAAACAATGAGATCATAAAGACACAATCATATCATAAACCATCAAATCGGCGAAGGTTCACACCTTTAGGCCAAACAATAGAATCAGCAATGAAAGAACTAGTCGCTAGTGGCATTATCACTGCACATGAAGCCTGATTCTGGGATCCAAAGGTCAAACCACCATGGTGGAATGATGTTGATTGCTGCAACTTCCATAATAAAAAAGGTCACAAAAATAACGATTGTATGGAGTTGAAACATGCAATACAAGACTTGATCGACAACAACAAAGCATATGTGGAAACACCCCAAAACAATAACAATCACTTGGCCTTCAAAGACCCTTTTCCAAACTATGACAAAGGAGCATCATCATCTTCAAACAACAAAGGGAATAATGTAAACCATGTGTTTGACACTACAATCCTTTGTCTATCTAGAATAGAGAGTTATCACATAGTTAGTCACAACATTGACGAACCCAAAATCAACAACACTACTCCATTGGAATTGCTCCCGAACATATCAAACTCTGATAATCAAATCAATGTCTTAAAAATTAGAGACATCAAGAACATCAACCAGTAAACATAATGACTAGGGGGTAAGCCAAGGTCATATTAAAAGAAGTTGGATATACACACGTAGTTCCACCTCCATCTCACTATAACATTGTTGATCAACTGCAAAACATTCTTGCTTAGATATCGATACTAAAGATCCTTAAAATATCACCATCACATAAGAAGGTTCTCAAACAAGCTTTAGTTGCCACTACGGTACCAAAGAATCTAGATGTTTGTCAGTTTCAAGCTATGGTGAGACATTTGACTACCCTACATTGTCTATCATTCTCCGAATAGGATGATATCTTGCTAAACCATCCCCATAATACTGGACTCCATATTGAAGTCTTAATCCACAATCACCATGTCAAGAGAGTCTTAATAGATGGGGGAGATAGTTTGAATATTTGCACTCTAAAGTTAATCTATGCACTATGATATTCAGATGATGCTATTGATTCTAGTAGAAAAATGACTATCAAAGCATATGATGAGGAAGAGAGATCGTCTAAAGGCTTGATTGTGCTACCCATTCAAGTGGGGCCCATGATGAAACACATAGCATGTCAATTGTTGGAGAAAGAGTTAATATACAAAATTCTCTTAGGACAACCATGGATCCATGAAATGTAGGCTATACCTTTGACTTATCATCAATGTTTGAAGTTCCCAATAAATGGATGGGAGGTGACTATATTTGCTCATTACAATCATCCTCAACATTGTGACACCCTCAGGATCTCTCAAGATACCTTTGTACCACACAATAGGGAAGCATCATGTTCACAACCATCCAAAGAAGACCAACATCCAAGTATCACCACCAAGTGGGTCAAGAAAAAGGGTAAAGAAAAAGAAATAAGTCCTATGGAAATTCGATCAATAGATAGTCAGGATCAGTAAACATCTTTATCACAAAAGTTTCAAGAGCAAGTTTAACTGACGGAAAAAGGAATGTAAACATATTCTATGGAGCAATCACTTAACCTATCATATTAATGCCATCTCCTAGGACATATGGTAAACCATCTCTGATAAAACCTCAAATATCATTACTGGTCACAACTCTTGATGAAAGGTTTGTCAAAAAAGGTACAATAGAGGATTAAACAAACAACAAAGAAATCCTGGATTGGCTATACAAAGACGAGGAACCCTTTACATCAACATCAACACCGATAAATATGGAAAATGAAAAGCTATTTTAGAAAAGATGGGGTATGAAGGACAAGGACCCGTTGGATTGAGAAAGGATGGAATCACAGAGCCTATTCAACCTCTCACTCTCCACACAAAAGAGAAGCCAGGACTAGGATATTCTGAGGAAGAAAAGTAGGAACTAACAAGGATGGTTGTAGAAAATATCATTCAGTTTAGAGATAGCTCTAAAACAAACTCAAATGAATATGAGTGGACATTTCTTTCATTGATATTCAAGTTGATGTAATTCAACAATATGCATGTACGCATGAGGAGGGTCAAGGTTCTGGGTCTAGACCACTCATGGAAGAGTCACTAAATATTGATGATTCGAGTGGGGATGAGCAGATTTCAAGTGGACTAGACGATCTTGAAGAAATTACCATCACAGACCTCGATATTCCAATAAATAACTATGATGAAATGGCTATCTAGACCCTTACATCCATCACCTTGAAAGAATTTGATAACCAAATGCCATTAATCCATCCTAAACTCATTGACTGGGAACCTATCAAACCTTTGAATATACCAATATTTACAAATGATGATTCCATCGTAAACTTCCTATGTCATATTAAACCTAATACAAATTTTGTCTATAAAAATCATAACAACATGACTCGGCAGGTTGGTGTCAAATCTTCCAGTTGCGAAAATAACAACAAGGAAAATAGATCTAATGGTGAAAACCATTCTATGATAGCATGAGATCTGGAAAAATTAAACATAAAGAACGCATCTACCGGTGAAAACCTTTCTGAGGCACTTAAAGATGGAAGATTTGACACTCTTCTGGAACACTATCATGAACGATCATCACTCTTGGTGGAACCAACACAATCTGTAAATATCGACACTGAAGATACGACTTAAATCCTATATCTGGCAGAATCTATGACAGAACAAGAAAGACCGGAATTCATCAAATTCTTTAAAGAAAGAAGCATCAACTTCGCTTGGTCATATTCTGATATGTCAGGCTTAGACTCAAACCTGCTCATGCATCACTTGTCTTTGCCTGTAGGAATCAAGCCTGTCAAGAAAAAATTGAGAAAAATGCATCCCCATATCACATTGATGGTAAAGACAAAGCTAAATAAATTGTTGGATGCTGGATTCATATGGTCTACAGACTATTCCAAATGGATATCAAATATTGTACCTATTTCAAAACCAGACAATAGCATCAGAATATGAACATATTTCAGGGACCTAAATATAGCATGCCTGAAGGATGATTTTCCACTACCAAATATAGACATCATCGTGGACTTGACAACAGGGCATGCCATGTTGTCAATCATGGACGGTTTCTCTGGGTACAATCAAATAAAAATAGCCCCATAAGATCAAGAAAAGATAGGTTTTACATGTCCATGGGGAAATTTCTACTAGAACGTCATGCCATTTGTTCTAAAGAATGTAGGAGCCACTTATCAAAGAGCAATGATGATAATATTCCATGATATGATGCACACGTTCATGGAAGATTATGTGGATGAAATTTTGGAAAAATCTAGTACAAGGGAAGGACATCTACATATCCTAGACAAAATCTTCACACAGACGGAGAAATTCAATGTCAGATTTAACCCCAAGAAGTGTGTCTTCGGGGTCACATCAGTAAAACTATTAGGGTACATTGTCTCGGAAAAAGGCATTGAAGTGGATCTGGAAAAATTCAAAGCAATTATTGAGATACCACCTCCTAAGAATATAAGTCAACTTATATCACTACAAGGAAGGCTCCAATGAATCAAAAGATTCATCTCCTAGCTGGTGGATAAAAGTCATCCTTTCAATCATCTATTGCATAAGAATATAGTTTTCAAGTGGGATGAATGGTGTGAAACAACATTCATTCAAATCAAGCAGTATCTAATGTCACCACCCATTCTCATGCCACCAACACAAGGTAGAATTTTGATATTGTACATTTCTACGGCATATATCTCTTTGGGGGCACTATTAGCACAAGAGGATTATGAAGGAAATGAACATGCCATCTACTATATCAGCCATACTTTGAATGGATATGAAATAAATTACAATTTCATAGAGAAATCTTGCTTGATGGTACTATTCGCTACTCAATAGCTAAGACACTACATGTTAACTCATACAATCAAACTAATAGCAAAGATCGATCCTTTAAAATATCTACTCAGTAAAGCTGCCTTAACAGGTAGATTGGAAAAGTGAGTCATTATATTAAGCAAATTTGACATTTAGTATGTAGAGATAAAGGCAATCAAGGGACAAGAAATCGCTGAACAATTAGCAGAGGCCCCTCTACTAGATGATCGACCAATGACAATGGAGTTTCCAGATGTAGACATTCTGACAGTGATTCCCCAACAATGGGTATTATATTTTGATGGATCATATACACAATGAGGATCAAGAGTAGGAATCTTGTTTATCTCTCCACAAGGACACACCATTCCAAAATCATATAGATTAAAGTTCCAGTGTACAAATAATGTGGCAGAATATGAAGCATTAATCATTGGGGTCAAAATAGCAATTCAGTGGAAAATCATGATCTTACAAGTATATGAGGATTCTCCACTAGTTATTTATCAAGTAAACGATGAATATCAAACAAAAGATGAAAATTTGATGCCCTACAAGAAAAAAATAGATAATCTAAAATAGTCCTTTGTCAGTATCAAGTTTGATCAAATTCCAAGGGTGGAGAACAAAGTTGTGGACGCTATCGCTACAATTTCTTCATTACTATAATTGCCTAAGAAGCATGTTTGTTATGAATTTATGGTAGAACAAGTGTCATGTCCTTCCCATAATAATACAAAATCTGCTACCATCTACCATGTCGAAACCACAAAAACCTCCATCTATGAAACGATATATGCTTACCTAAAAAATGATGTCCATCCTCCTGATCTATCCAGGAACCAAAAACGAAACTTCATCCGCCAAGCCACATGACATACTTTAATTATCGACATACTTTATCGTCGAGGTCTTGATGGTAATTTAATCCGATGTCTAGAACACAATGAGTCTAAAATGGCTCTATGAGAGGTTCACGAGGGTATTTGTGGCACTCACTCGAGTGGGATAACTCTAGCTGAGAAACTCCTTTGTTTGGGATATTATTGGCCATGCATGGAGAAAGAATCCTATCAGTTTGTTAAGAAATGCCAAAAGTGTCAGGTTCACAACAATATGATTCATGCACCAGCACAAGAACTGCATCCCTTCATATCAACATGGCCTTTTTGTCAATGGGGCCTAGATCTGATAGGAAAAATAAATCCATCTTCATCTAATGGACACAAGTTCATTATAATAGCTACAAAATATTTCACAAAATGGATTGATGCAGTACCTCTTACAACCATCACTACAAAGAAGATCTCCTCTTTCATATTGAACTACATAATATGTCGGTATGGAATACCTCAATCCATTATCACTAATAATGGACAACCTTTCAAGAATCAAGATGTCCAGGAACTATGTGATAAGTTTCATATCCAACATCCGTTTTCAACACCGTAATACCTCAAGGGAATGGCCAAGCAGAGGCCTCAAATAAGACAACACTCAAAATTCTCAAAAAGATGATTAATAATGTTGGATGTGATTGGCATGTTCAACTCAATCCTTCACTGTGGGCCTAATAAACAAGTATCAGAACACCAACTGGAGCTACACCATATGCCTTGGTATATGGATCATAGCCATATTGCCCATTTAAGTTGATATTCCATCCCTTTGAGTATCACTCAGAGGTATCGTTTCAGATGAAGACTATAGGGTGTCTATACTACAGGAACTAGAGTTGTTGGATGAGCATCGTCAACAAGCTATTAACCATCTAACGACTTATTAGCAAAGGATGTCAAGAAGTTGCAACCACAGGGTAAAACCAAGGGTCTTTCAGGTTGGTGACTTGGTACTAAAAGAAAACCCTAGGAATCAGCAAGAGAGAGAGAAGAAAGGGAAATTTGAGCCTAACTGGCTTGGTCCTTTTGTTGTAATATCAATGTATGGATTAGGAGCATATCAGCTATCAATGTCAGAAGTGGATTTTTTTGATGAACCTATCAACAGTATTCATCTCTGAAAATTCTATGCTTAAATCTTCAATTGCACGGGTCAAACTACTGGAAATTGTTTCCTTGATGAAAACCTGGCAAATAGGCATCTTGGCAACACAAAATACAAAAAAATATATATAGATGGAAATTACAAAAAGAAAAAAAAAAAAAGAAAAATGAAAATACAAAAAAAAAAACACAAAGAGTGTAATCAAATCATATGGTGAAAACCTGGAAACAGGCGTCGTATGTGATTCTAAGATCAACTTTCCCATCTATTTTGATATATATCAAGATCCTTATTCTGGTAGTCAATACCATTTCATATCATGTCAGTAGTCTTGCCATCTTTGCTTCCATATCAAAATCATTTTCAAAAAGTCAAGTATCACTCCAAAGCTTGGGGGAAAAATCTGGATATGACTATGGGCAACAAAACATCTATTTAATCAAAGGGCAGAAAACAATATTACAGAAAAATGAAAACAAAGATCAAAGCGCAACATCAATCATCATCGTCAAAAGCATCAACCATCCGTATCCTTATCAAAAATCCAAAAACATGTCAAAAAGGTAAGTTTGAAAAAATAACATCCAAAAACATAGGTCTATGTCAGTCAAACTACGTGGTCTCTGCGTGTGTAATGTAGGCAAGGCTAATATTTAATCAGCCCCTGAGACCCCTAGGATAGGTTAGTAGGTTAGGTCTTTGGTCAAAATATTGAAAATCCAAAAACATGTCAAAATCAGGATGGATGATCTCAAATCTGAATAATGAATGAAACACTCTAAGTCAACAATGGATAAATTGTATTTTTTTATTATCATTTCTTTGGAGTAACTCAATGATGTATTGAACTAGAGAAACAAGGAAGAAGAATGATGTTTTTATTATCTGCTATCTATAATATTAATCATATAAATGTATTAATTGTTAGGGGATGTGCTATGAAAATGTATCACTGATGACATTCACAATTCACACATCAAAATGATTAACCACTATATGTTTACACAATGAATGTTCAGGTCATCTCAATTAAATCATACCTAGATGCTTGTGTTCGCTTGCAATATCAAAAATCATGAAAGTAGTACTCAGGTCGTCATTGGTCTAACATATACCATTGACGCTTGTACTCACTTTCAACATCCAATAAAGCTCTATGATGACAAAAAACACAAAAGTACTGTTAAAATGACAATAGTTTGCATATAGTTGCATGATAAAATTAAACTATATTTATATTAGTTTTGCATTTGCATTATAGATTTTTTACATCGACTAATGATATCTATATCAACCTGTGCTAGATGCGGAATCATGTCCCACATCTTTGGGAAAAACTCTAAAATCCTCCTATAATTAATCAAAAATCAATTAGCCTATCAATCTAATCGGCTCTAGTGAGACTTTGATCAAATCTCATGAGCGATTATCATTGAACCTCACCTATCATGATGCCAATCAATCAATCTATCATTGATCCTCACCTATCATGAGGTCAATCATCAATCTAGCATTGATCCTCGCCTATCATGAGGTCAACCATCAATCTATCATTGATCCTCGCCTATCATGAGGTCAATCATCAATCTATCATTGGTCCTCACCTATCATGAATTCAATCATCAATCAATCATTGAATCTCACCTATCATGAGATCAGTAATCTTCTAATCTATTAGGATAAACAATCAATATCAAATCAAAGGTTGACAGAATAAAAAATCATCAAACACAAGGAGGCAAAGCAAGGCAACATTTTATCATCTAGTAGAATCAATATCATTTGTTGAGAGATAAATTATTTCATCATCGTCTCTTCATCATATCATCAGAAAATCATAAAATTTTAAAAAAATTCTAAAAATCATCCCATCATTAATTTATCTCCTGAGGGGGCATATTATCGGCAATCATCTGAAAATCAATGTCTGGGGCATACAAAATTATTTTATTTATCATCGATCTTGGTAGTAGCAGCATAATTTTCTTCGAAGCAACGCATAAACACATCACTTCGAAGAGGGGCAAAATGTATACACCTAAAATTGCTCTGGAGCATCCTATTAATTAAATAAAAATTATTTGATTAATTATCCTAATTTCCTCTACTATTGAATAAATAGAAATATTTATTTATATAGTTCAAATTTAAATTCATCTTAATTAAATAAACAAAACTAAATTCTTTGTTTTATTTAATTATCAAATCTCTACTTTATTCTATCACATTAATCTTACATTAATTAAATAAAGATCAAACACTTTATTAATTAATTACCATTATTCTTCTATTTAATTTAATAAACAACTTCTATAGTTCGTTTTATTAAATTATTTATCCCTCTTTTTGCTAATTTAAATAAATCAATAAAAATTGAATTAAAGCATAACAAATATTCCATCTACATTTCCTCAAAAATGAATTAGATATCCTAAAATATGTCACAATTAATGCTTTGAAACTTCATGAGAAGTTTTGGAGACAAATTCCAAATTCTTCTCTATAGGAAAATAAAAGCATGGTCTAAATATCTTATCAAATGCATGAAAAATAGAAAAGGTTGAATTGATTGGCACAGTCTGAAAACTTCAAGTTCAATAAAAATATTACAAAGGCTATTCCCATTATTGTTGAATTTTTTTGTCTATCCAACAACAACCAAATAAAAGTGAAGAAGAGCTGCTTAAATAAGCTAGACCACCATTTGAAAGCCACATTGAGAAAGATGCCCTAGAAAAAAATTAACGTTCGAAATCTCCTCGAGCCGGCACCGAATAAGAAGATTGCATAGAAATGTGCTAGAAAATTCATCCTCATAGAAAAGATGGCCATGCAGCAGGAAAAAAGGACACACGGCAACAAAAGAGAACAAATGACACAAGCAATAACTCCCATATAACAAACACACAATAATACACCACACATCAAGCACATAAAGCCTAGAAAAAAAATGAGGGACGCCCCAATGAAAATCTCAAAAAGGAAACCATGTGGGTGACCCCGAGTGAAAATAATTGCGTAGTGAGCCCAACTTGGGAAATGGCCAGAGAAAGCCATGCGTCACACACATGAAAATCGGTAGAGGCAAAGCGATATAGAGCGATAGGGATCCCCGTTAGGAGGTCCCATGGCAAACATTGAAAATTTGTGAGCAATAAAAGACAAGGAAAATCCGCGAAGGAAAGATAACCACAAAGGCTAGTGTTTCATGAAATTAATTTCACAGATAGATGCACCATCTTATGCATCTAGTTGAATTAGAGAAGGGAAATAACCCCTATCTTATAGCGAAGATAATCAATATTATCCTTTATAAGATAATTTATTAAAATATCTACAAATTGATCCTTTGTAGGAACATACTCCAGCTTCACCTCATTCTCTACAACTTTCTCCCTTAGAAAGTGATACCATATGCAGATATGTTTTGTTCTTGAATGCATTATTGGGTTCTTTGAAATATTAATAGCACTTTTACAATCACATAAGATAGAAATAGGTTTGTTATATGATACTTTGATATCCTTCAATGTTTGATTTATCCACAACACCTTTGTGCAGTGTGATTCCACTACAATATATTCTAACTTTGTAGTAGATAATGATATTGAATCCTACTTGTTTTCGAACCATGAATCCAATCTGCTTCTAAGAAAGAAATAATCTTTTCTTGTAATTTTTTCATTTGTACAACCTACCCAATCTACATCTCTATATGCACTCAAAGAGAAAGAAGTATCCTTGGGATACCATAGACCAAAATCTTGAGTTCCCTTCAAGTATCTAAATGTTCTTTTAACTGTTGCAACATGTGATTCTCTGGGATCTTCTTAAAATATTTCCACAAGACAAACTACATGCATGATATCTGGTCTAGTAATAGTTAGGTATAGTAGTCCACTAATCATTTATTTGTACTTTCTTTGGTCAACCTTAGGAGATTCATAATTCTTACTTAATTTACAACCAATAACCATAGGAGTACATACTAGTTTAGAATCCTCCATTCCAAACTTCTTCAACATTTCCTCAACATATTTTGACTATGAAATACAAATATATTTTTTTATTGATTTATTTTTAGTCGAAGAAAAATAATAATCTCCCCACACATTGAAAACAAACTCTTTCATCATATTTTCTACTAACTTCTTAAAAATACCTCCATTTCCTCTAAAGATAATGTCATCAACATAGACTGCCACAATCAAAATTTATTCTCCCTCAACCTTGACGTAAAGGTTTCTATTAGCAGTACCATTTTTGAATCCTTGCTACAACAAGTACTTATCCAAACTTACATACCAAGTTCTAAGATCTTGTTTGAGTCCATACAATTTCTTCTTTAATCTTCAAACCATATCAAGATCATCTGATAACTAAAAACCTTCTAGTTATTCAATGTAAACTTCTTCTTCTAACTCCCCATTCAAAAATGTAGACATGACATCCATTTGATATACCTTGAAGTCTTTATATGTTGAAAAATCCAAAAAAAATATAATTTCTTCCATCCTTTCTACCACAGTAAAAGTCTCTTCAAACTTTATTCATTCCACTTGTGAGTAGATCTTACAGACAAGTCTAGTCTTATTTGTAGCAACCTCATTGTTCAACTCAAAAGAAATACCAATATTTTTACCACAAGTGAATAATTCATGATTCCATCACATAGAAATCAATTTTTTTCTTGTAATTCAAAGACTAAATTCACATTTGAAATAACACATATTTCAAACTTTCCATTTGCATTTATAATTAAATATTACAATCTTTCCAAAAAATGACATATAAATTCTCAAGATAAAATCTCTTTCATTACAACCTCCATAGAAATGGATATAAGAAAACATGCATAGATCCTTGAGCTTCATTAGCACTAGTAACAAATGGTCCAAGAAATACCATACAAATCTTAGCCACCAACTGATGAGGACAAGCATCACTCAAGTGCTTTTTTCCAACCACAAAATCAAATGTGCTCCCCGCACATTTTCCACATATGGCAAGATGGACCTACCCTTCGATGAAGAGATTGGTTGGTAAAAACCCATAAAAAATAGCCTTCCTAAGCTTAGTTTTATGTCCTACAATATAGAACCCAATCATATGCTAACTACAACTAGGAGTATGAAAATCTTGAACTAGAATTGTCTATACTATACAAAGTGAATTAATAGTGTAAAGAGTGAATAATTACACTACTTTGGCCAAAGTTTCATATAAAAGTGTCATCTATTCACCCACTATCCTATCTCAGTTTTTTTAATGACCATTCATGTAGTATTCATAGGTAATTCCCTCTATTGGGTAATCATTAACACCAAAAGCAATATCACATTTATAATAAACTACACATAGGAAGTTCCCTCCATTGGGTAATCGTTAACTCTAGGAACAACCTATTACTATAACATTCCTACTAAGGAATTTTGGTGTACTGTACACTACATGTGGGGCCCGTCCTTTCTTTTGGTTTTTATTCCTTTAGATAAATAAGAAGCCGAGACCATCTATTACTAACACAACTATCTACCTTAAGCATAATTATATTGTTTCATAATTTTAAGCTTGTATCAACAAGTTTTTCTTGATCCTCTTGATCTATTATTTCATTTGAAAACCTTTTTGATCTAAGGTTAATCCTATTTCTTAGCCTATCTCAAATTTATAGAGGTTCAATCCTTCTTCCCATATAATAGACCTACATCAATGATAGAAGTTATAAATATTCTAGAATTCCACCAAGATTTGGTTTATCCTATTTTCCTAATTGGCTAACATAATTGAATTCCACATAATATAATCATGGTTTACATAAAACCTTAACATTTCTTGCTTGTTCCCATATAAGATAACCTTCTCAAGGACTTTAAGAAATTTCTTCACACATTTTTCTATTTTGGCCTTAATATCCTAAAAATAAAATTCTCCCAATTTAAGTTGGTTACCTTGGTGAGTCTACCACCATAATTTTATGTCAATTCTCTCGACATAGAAATATCAAAATATTCTTGTGATCTACCACTTTTCTTTTGGAATTCCATGGGAGTATACAAGCCCTACCAATGACAACATCCTATCACCATCCTCTGGCATTCTAGATATCAACTTGCTACATACCTTGCAAAATTATACTTTATCCCCTTCTAGATTATAGTGGCTCCTCATACGAATTTTTTTTTCATTCCCTTGGGTACCTAATTAGGTCATTTTTTTACCTCATTCATCTTTTCATCTTCCAAATTTCTGGGTACATAGGTTCTTTTCCAATTCATAATAGCCCATCCCAACTAAATGAAAACCTCTTCCACAGGCATATATCACATTCAATTCTCAAAAAATAATATTTAAATATTGACAACAAAAATAAAATCCATCCCCTTAGGACATCCAAATCTTGGATTACTTTTGTCCTTTACTCATTTATAATTTGTATTCCAATTTTCAGCTCAATCTATTTCTTCTGATGAGCATTTATACTAGTGTGAGTAATTATTCTCATTTTATCATGATGAATCAATATTATCTTCTAAAATATATCAATAATAATTACATACTTAGCTACCAATCATGTATGTCCCTTGATAACTCAAGATCATGAATATATAATTCTTCCCTTTTCAATTTTGTAGGCAATAATTTTTCCTTTCAAGATTATGAAAACTGCCTTATCCTTTTTCTAAGGCTTCAATGATACTAACAGTTGATCTTCTAACTTAATTATGTATAGAGTTGTGTTGTAAATATTTCTTTCTCATTGGTCATAAGCCTTGACCTTTCCACTACCTTTCACTAGTTACTCTAATAAATTATCCTTTGTCCTTTCCAACCTTTTGGTTATTGAGGACAAGATGAAGAAGTCAAAAGTTATTTCAAATTGGAAATATATCAATGTACTTCATTTTTATAGGGTACTTTATCTAAGTCTATCTAATCTCCTTCTACCCCCCTTAGTGTTTCCATGATATTATATTATCTTAATAGTTGAAATCTTAGCAAACATTTTCTCTCCCCAATTAATTGAATTGGTTTAACATTCCTTTTCATTGGTTTTTTTTAATTGGTTGTCTATTAATTTCCTTTATTAACTTCCTTGATATTCTTTGAATATAATTTTTCATTTCCAAAATTGGATTCATCATCATCTTCTAGAATCAACAGTTGGATCTACCATAACGTGATCTAATGAATATACCAAAATTTACAAGATACTATAGCATTTCATTCGAATTCTCTTTTCCATGATTAATAATATCCTTTATCCATAGTAGAATATTATCATATATATGAAAATCATCTTTTATTAATGAGCTTGCTTAAGGATCCCTTATGACAAATGTGCTCTGACCCTAATGTGTTGTTTTCCATGATATTATTTCTATTTGATGCATAGTCTCCTTTCATATCCAATTTCCTCTAAACATAAGTTTTCTTCCATTTAAAAGTTCATAAATTCCATTTGTACGTCAACCAAACTATTCTCTTAACTGATCCTTTGTCAGATTTAATCTGATTCACATTTTAGTTCCCAAATAACAATCATATTTCTAGGTGATTTTTATCTCAATTCTTGGTAACTTTATTTTCTCATAACTTTAGACATTCTATGGTTGTTTGTCTTCTTTCTCAATTTCAATAGGGATCTCCAAATTTTCTTTTCCTATTTCAGTTGGTGGAGCCATGTAAACTTTGAATTCTTCATAGATTGCTTCTTTTCTTGACCAACTGCATGCTAATCTTCATACAAAAGTATCAAATTTCTCTCTTGAATCCAATTGACATCATAATATTTTAACCTTGTATCAAATCAAATTTTCCAAGGGTTTTTCTAACCTCTTGTTACCTCTCTAGTTGCTTTCGATTCAAAAAATGTTGAATTCCTACTTTGACATGAGTTTCCAATTTATTCTATCAATTAATTCATTTCCAATAAAGCATACTCATAGTTTCAAAATATCCTTACTCAATCCAAATTCCTTGACTCTTTCCAACTATTGGTTACTATCATTAAGGGATTATTTCAATTCTTCCTATCCCTTAGAGTCATTTAAATAATTTTTTAGGGTGAAGGTACTCATTGGTATACCTCCATAACCCTCCTACCAAACCTAGTTGTCTAATCTTCCATAATCCAAGGTTTACCATATTGAGTTGTTGGTTTAAGAGTTTTCAACTCTAGGGACAATTATTTTTTAGTCCCAAACTTAAATAAGTTTTCAGCAATATTAACCTCCCCTTTGTTTCAATTTTTTTCTTTAACTCTTGCCATCCCAGCATAAGAAATTTTCAACCTTTAACTTCAAATAAATTTTACGTTTTACTTATGTAATGATCCCATAGGCTCTAGAGATGAACCTGGTAGATTCGATACCACATGTAACAACCCTATTATTCAAATCAAAAGAAATACCATTTTTTTAACCACAAGTGAATAATTCACGATTCCATCACATATAATTTTTTTTTTTTTGTAATTCAAAGACTAAATCCATATCTGAAATAACACATATTCCAAACTTTCCATTTGCATTTATAATTGAATATTAGAATCTTTCCAAAACAATGACATATATAAATTCTCAAGATAATATCCCTTTCATTACAACCTCCATAGAAATGGATATAAGAAAAAATACATAGCTCTTTCAGCTTCATTAGCACTAGTAAAAAATGATCCAGGAAATCCCTTGCAAATCTCTTCACCAATTGATGAGGAGAAGCATCACTCAAGAACTTTTACACCAACCATAGACTCAAATGTGGTCCCCCGCACATCTTCCACATATGGCAAGATGTCCCTACCCTCTTATGAAGATATTGGGTTGTAAAACCCCATAACAAATAGCCTTCCTAAGCTTAGTGTTGTGTCATAAAATATAGAACCTAATCATATGGTAGCTACAACTACGAGTATGAAAATATTGAACTAGAATTTTTTATACTAGAGATAGTGAACTAATAGTGTAAAAGTGGCTAATCACACTACTTTGGCCAAATTTTCATATAAAAGTGTCATCTTTTCACCCACTATCCTAGTTCAATTTTTTTAATGACCATTTATTTACTATGCATAGGAAATTCCCTTCATTGGGTAATGGTTAGCCCTAGGAACAACCTCTATTTTATAATAGAATATGCATAGGAAATTCCCTTTGTTGGGTAATCATTAACCCTAGGAATAGCCTATGACTATAACATTGCTACTAATTAATTCAAGTAACTCTTACTTATTGAGTAGACAAATAAAATAATGTCATATCATTGAATGACTCTAGTACAAAATGTATGATCCCAACTATAAAAGTCTGCAATCAATGGTTTATCTCAACATTATATAACTCTCTTCAAGAGTATAAATAAATAACCTCAAACTAAAAGTATAACCTTCAACAAGGAACAAATTTACTCAAAGTATAATCTTATCAATAAATGAACTCAATCAAAATAATAATCATATCAATAAATGACTTATTCAGAGTATAGTCTCACAATAATAGACTCTATTCAAGAGTATATTCTCATCAATAAAAGACTATTTAAAAAATAGGTTTTCATCAATAAAAATACTTCACATCAAGAGTATAAAACAACCAATCGAGTAATAATCTATCTAAATAGGCTATTCCCACCTATAGCTCCAATAGTAATAATTCACAAATTTAAGTGATCAACTTAATCGCATGGGTAATATCCTCCTTAGTTTACCTTATTCCCAGGATAAAATCAATAATCAACAATCATACGATTCATGTAGGTTATTCTCAACCTAGGGTTCCATTCAATAATTAAGTAAAGCAACAATCAAGTGATCATTCAAGTGTTGACTAACAATCTGGTTTGCATAACGTTGAAACCTATCAATGATGACATGTCTCTTATACTAGTATTTTTTTTGTATTACTACCCTCACTAACTATTAGGGATTAACTTTCACAATATACTATCAAATACAAGCTGGATAATCTAATTCCAAGGTAATCTATGAACTTTCTATAGTTCATAATACACAATAACTTGAAGACAAATACTTCATAGGTTATGCTAAGCTTCTCCTTTCCCTATTATATAATACTAATGAATGCAATCACTCCTTAATATGGAGTATGTACAAACACTCATGTAAGGACCATAAGATGTAAATATAATAAGATTATTTCAAAACATAATCTTTACGTAACCTAGAAAATCAAGGAATTTTATCTTGCAAGACAACAACAACATTCAATCTTTTCAAAAACATATAAAGCATAAGAGTGCTGAATAACATGCCTATAAAATGCTAATCTCAAATGCAATAAACTAACTTTCAAGCTCAATCCACTAAATTTTTTCAATAAATCTCCAAAACCATACACAAAAATTCTCACAATAACCCCCTCTTAACTTCCTCAAAAACATCTCTCAGCTCAAACAAGAATGACTTAGATAAAATGCAACATAATGCAAGTGAATAATGCATCTAAAGGAAGTAATATTCACCCTTATTTATAAATAAATATGAGACCTAGCTATGTTGGAACATACCAGTCTACTAAGAGGGGGATGAATCTATAAGTCTTAAAATCTTAATCCTTAAACACTTTAAAAAGAAATTCTTTAAACCCTTAATGTGAAAATTGTGGTTTAATATACAAATACATGAACATGCACACACATAAGAATTACATAACAAAATATATTTGTGGAATAGCCAAGATGGGAAAAATCATGGTGGAAAATACTACTAGGAGCTATTGTCCTAATCTAGCCTCACAATCCAATGTTCAGTTACAATGATTTAAGGGAATCAACCCTAAGGGGACTCTAGTTCCATGGTTTTAGGAGCAACCAATCCAAGGAAGCACACACTTCCTAATATAAGAAACTACCTAGCTATCTAATGACCCCCACTAGTCAGATTTACAATAATGGATATAGAAATTTGATTGCAGCTCCATGTTGCAACCTAACTGCAACTACATAATTCTTTGTTGTATCTAAAACACTCTCTCTTCTCAGCACACCCCTATCTCTATATTGCACTTAATATTCTATCCAACACATAGTCAAGAATTGATCTTCTATTTTGTATTTTTTTCGCTGACTTGTGGGTATTTCCTCAAGATTCTCACCTCCAATATGATTTCTTGGAACCTTCTATTAGGGTTTACCTAGTATTTTCTTCGTCATACACAATCTATGTCAAGACACATCCACATTAAATTCAAGTGTAAATTATTTGATAAGTATAAAATTCTATAGAACCCTAGGATCAAATAAGAATTAATTCATTTTATATTTATTTAATCTAATCATGACCTAGACCTCCTTGGCAATTTGTGTTGCTACAATTCATATCAAATCTCCAATTAGTCTTGTCACTAGAGTAGTTAGACCAATTATATTCTTCCATTGTGTTGGATACAAGTTGAAACCCTTGTTTACATAGACTGAGTAGTTGAAGTATTAATCTTTGAACTAGGATCATCGATCTCTCTCTTCATGCAATGATCCAACATTCCCCATTCATCAACATACCTTCAAAACCTCACCATCAAATAATCGGTCCTTAAACCTCCATCGTTGATATTTTCTTTCACAACCATCACATATTGCTACACCTCACCAATTGTTCAATTCATAACACCGATGTGAATTGATGTAGTAACCACCATTTGATCTTCCTCGATTAAATCTAAACTTGTTATTGTAGACACATAAAAATGACCAAGACCTGCAAGCACTATTTTAGCACCTATCGTCATAACATGATTATAATATTTTAATTATGTTTTTAACCTACATTCAACTATTAATTAAATAATTTATAATTATTTAATTAATTCATAATATCTCTCATTCTTCATGATTATAAATAAATATATTTATTTATTTAATATGTCACTAACTATCAAAGTCTTCTAATAATTAAATAAAATCATCCTATTTATTTAATTAAATCTTTATCATTAATGTCCTCCTGATTATTAAATAAATATATTTTAATATATTGATTTAATATGTCACTAATTCCTAAATCCTCTCTTAATTAAATAAATTTAGATAATTTATTTAATTAATTAACTACTTTTTCTAAATTAAATAATTATTTTTAATTATTTAATTATGGCATGTGACACTTTTATATTTTTAAATAAAACAAATCATTTAAAAATATCTCACATGGTTAACTGATGCTTCATTTAGTAATTAATTTCAAAAATCAATTACTAATTATCTCACAAAATCTTTATTTTGAATTAATTTAATTCTAAAGGGAAATATTCTTCTACAAATCAAGTAATTTCTAAAATTACTGATTTTCTAAAGTCTCATCCTCTTGTCTTCCGATTTTTACTAATTTCACCTCAACTGTCACATTCAGTCTTGATTTAATTCATTTAATTAAATCTTATTTACACATATGGGTATTTTTCCCTAACCCTAATTGAGAGTTGCCTTATTGAATCTTGACCTTTGATTCTAGGGCATTCCTCAATCTCTCATCTTGTCTATCCATTCAAGATTGGATTTTCTATAAAATGACAATCTTGAGCTCATTTTTGGATCCATGATCATTTGCTTAGACTACTTTTATTATGGGCATTCTTCATATCATAGACTTTCATTTTATTATTCTGCAATATTAGGATTGAGTTTCTTGTTGCATAGTTTAGTGATTTAAATCCGTCAAAGGCATTGCTAGGACTAGGCATAGATAATTTTCTCACAAATTTGAGGGCATTATTATCACAACAATCTTAAGAAGGTAGAATGGAAGCGAAGCATGGAGGAGAGAAGACATGGCTGAGATCAATCTATTTTATTTCTTTTCTCGTTTGTTCTCTATTGTATTCCATTGTTATATGATCTAATATGCAAGATTTTATAATGTTCAACTAACAATTTTGTGTTGCAAAAATTCATATGCTACATTGGTGAACCCAACATTCTAACGAACTTTTGCAGGTGTCGTACGACTTTGGATTTTTTTTTGCAGAAACGGTATGGAATGACGCATTCACAGGATGAAACAATGCAATCACTCTATCGCATCACATTTGTGATCACGAGCGATGCAATCACTCTATTGCAATGCATACGATCCTTCAAACAACGCATTTGACAGAAACCAAGCCGCAAGTAATTAGTAAAAATATTTTATGTTTTTTTTGGTTGTTGTTGTAATCTGGATCTGACACATTCGTGGCCAGAGTTTGATTATTTCTTTCTTTTTTGGTGTTTAAAAAGAAGCAATCCTAGGATAGACAAAATAATCTAAATTTATCAATCCTAGGATAGACATTTTATCTAATTGGAATTTTGGATTAACAATGAACATCATGTTTTTGTGAAGCAACATCTTCACCTAGAATAGAAATTTTTTATTTTGGGTTTAAAAATTGAACAACTTGCTTTTTGTGTTTGAGTGGATAATAGGCATATGCTCTCCCCTTCACTGGGTGATCAAAAAGCTAGACCTATCCATTTTTATACTTATGCATTTATGTTTTCTTACAACCCTTAGAAGGCCTGCCGTAGTGGGAAAAAGTACTCACCCTACGAGAACGGCCTAAGTGGGAACACCTAAAGCCAGGGTTTCCAACCCACTCTAATCAAAAGCAAGTTGTTGATGAAAATCCAACTTGATAGTAGTAGGCAAGATAACCATCCCCAAAGCCTTTGTTCTAAAGGTTGGGAGGTCTCTCGAGGGATTATATCTATTGCCACACTGAATGGAAATACTTACTAAGAACTATAGTGTAGTAGCCAGCCGAGTCAGTAACCAAACATCGTTTCAATCACGGTGCAAGGGGAGGGAAGAATCTCCCCCCAAGACACTCACCATATAATCACCATGGACTATTTTCTCAGGGGATTCGGTATTCACTTCCGTCACCTTGAGTACGCACGTGGAAAAGACAAAAACACAGGCGCCCTCTAGGGGGTGACAGGGATGTGTGAGTCGACGTAATTTTAAGATGTGGGTTGTGATTGCGAGGATGACCCATTTGACTATTAAGAGTGAGTCTGTTTAAACATGCACTTCACATTTTTATTTTTGTGTTTTCCAATGGTTTCTAATAGTCTTCAACAAATTAAAAATCACAAACTGAAACCAGAAAAAACTTGTCAAAAACTACAAACTGCATTTGGGTTTTTCCCATAAAATTGTATATTGTGACGCAAGTGCTCTGCTACACCACAATCGAAAGCTACAAAGCCGCATTTACTCTTATGAGCCACATTTGAGCCATCAGGAGCTGTATTTTCTCTGTTCAACCACATTTGCTATCAGTGAGCTACATTCGGTTACTTGAGCTACATTTGGCAGACATAAACCCGAATTCACCATACTGTGTTGCAATCGACACTTCCTGAACCGTATTTGATTATGTGAGCCACATTTTCTTTGTTGCACTACATTTACTGCAATGCATTTGATAAAAACTGTAGACAATTCTTTACTCTCCAAATTAGAAAGTCCAAAACTTGTCTTTAGTTTAATCCAATCTTTCTTCACTGTTATAGTCCAAACCAAAATAGTCTATTGCTCAACTTTCCATCAAACATTGCATTTTTAGGTACCATTTTAGACTCACAATAGGTTCTCATTTGGCCTTCCATTAGATTGCATTAATAGCTTCACCATCTCCTTAGACACTCACTTTTGCAGATTTTAGGAGTTGACTCTTATCATTCATTGTCCACACTTTGCATTCAATACTAGGTTATCATTGGACCCAATTCCTCTTGTCACTATGTCAATCCATTGGTGAATTACTTCCCACTCAATATTCTAGTGTGGAAACTTCACTTTGTCCTACTTATAGTCCTTCTACGGTCCATTGGTTTTCCAAAAGTTGACTCATTGCAAGAACTTTGTTGGCCCAAGTTTGTCCTCTTTAGATCCCACTAGTAAGTACATATTAGGATCATTTATTGCATATCATTTGGCATCTCCATTTAGTGTCGTTCCACTTGCATCCACAAGCCTTTTTCATAACAGCCTTTAAAAATCCAAATAGAAACCAAAAACATAGTCTCATATTTAGATCATTTTCTCCATCATCCCAAGTTGAGCAAAACTTTGTATGGTTGAAACTAGACTACAGAAAAAGAGAAGACTCATGGATTCCTTTGGACAAGACACCAACTTTCTTGAGTTCACAACTGGTATGAACTCATTTCCTAATGCCACGAACAATCCTTGTTTTGACATGGAAAATTCCAACTTCAATCCTTTTAGTGAGATGAACATCCCATCATCTCCATCACATCTTTTTGAACCATTTATCCAATGGGATGAAAATGGGGATGTCTTTGAAGAAGACATACTAGTTGCTGCTCAAAACCCAGAAGTGGCCTCTTTTGTGGAAGAAATGGTCTTAAATGACTCTTCTAGATTCCTAGCTGTGCTCCTTGACCAAGGGGCTAAGTTACCAAAGGGATTTGATCTTAACACTCTTAGACTAGCTTCTCCCACTCCAAAATCACACAATTCCTCCATGGGAGCCTCTTCACAAAATATCATCAACACAATCAATGCTACCTCCCTTGGTCATACTACCGCCACAACCAACATTGGAGGATCATCTTCCCAAACCAACACCACATCATAATCCATCCCCCAAAAAACATCCACCATTCCTTCACAAAAAATGGGGGCAACCACATCAAACCTCTTGGGAACTACATATAGTTCCATGAGTACATCAGCAAACCTATCATTAGGTTCTTCAAGTGCCATAGCAACCAACTCATCCAACCTATTTGGGAGAAATAAACGGAGAGTTTTCATTAAAGGCACCTAACCCACTTCATCATAGGTTAATACCAACATTCATGTCACCCAAAACACGAACATTCCTCAAGGCCACAATCTCTTATTTGGGCAGGGCAATCAAGGCGCTCACTCCTTCACTCCATTTGGACATCAAAAAAATTAAAACAAGCAAGGTCCTCAAATTCCGTCCAACATGGCAGGATATCACATCCCCACTTACACCTCTCAAGTCCGTATGCAACAACACATCCCTCGTCAAAATACTCATTTCCAACAACTACCTAATCACAACACTCATTTTTCTCACTAGCAACCCATTCCAAATCAACACATCTCCTCAAAAAATTTGGGGACTCAAGCCGTCTCTATCACCAACATAGGTGATGCTACCAACCATCCAATGGTGGAAGCACTCACACTCCAACTCACTGCTCTTCAAACACACGTGGAGACCTTGCAACAATCCAATAAAAATTCATACATGTCACATGACTTGTGTCCATATCTGTTTGACACAACCCTATATATGCCACCATTTCCTCATGGATAATTTTTCACCACTAGTTGTATCGACATTGCTTATAAGAAAACTTATCTCATGAGACTCTTTTCTAGAAGTCTTGGAGGTCATGCACTAGAATGGTTCTCACTTTTGCGTAAGGGAATAAAAACATGGGACGAATTGGCAAACAAGTTTGTCAAAAACTATGCTTACAATATTGACACAGACATTGGCATCGCCTCCTTATGAAAACTTACCCAAGAGGATGCAGGAGAGACTTTCATTCCATTTTTCCAAAGATGGAGAACCTTAGCAAGCAGATGTCCGGTAGAAATACCTGAAAAGGAGGAAGTAACCATGTTTGTACAAACTCTCCTTGGTCCACTAAGGTATGGATTACAAGTCCATTGTTGCACCACTTTTGTTGACCTTATTGGAAAGGGTGTTCAACTTGAGAAAGCCTTGATCGCTAAAGGCGAGTTGAAATATAATGGCAAAACCATCAATGCCACCACCAATAATAACCCGAGTAGCTCAAATGACAAAAACAAATACTGGGTTAAGAACAAGCACATCACAAATGACGGTGTAGTTGATGCAAAAATAGTCAATGCAATAGGTCATGTACAAAATAAAAATAAAATAAAAATGCACCTGTAACTACACCAACACCAACTGCCAAATGCTATCCAAAACAATCATGCACAATCTAATCAAAGGTAGTTGCGTCAACCACGACAGCTCCAAAAGCGTACATACACCCCATTGGGTGAACCTATTGAAACTGTCTTGAAGAAACTTCTTCAAAATGGCATCATAATGCTAGAAGAGCCCAAACTATATGACCCTGGTCAATTCAAGCCATCATGGTGGGATGACAGTTCATTCTATGATTACCACCGTGCCAAAGGGCACAAAACTTCCTCTTGTCACCAATTGCGAAATCTAGTGCAAGACCTCATAGAGAACCACACCATTGAGTTGGGTGGTCAATCTTTTACATCTAATGTAGATCATACCATACACAAAAACTAGCTGCAGGATCATGGTAAAGCTTCCTCATCTGGCACAAAGCATAC
Organism: Sequoiadendron giganteum; assembly: GCA_007115665.2. Classification (NCBI taxonomy): domain Eukaryota; kingdom Viridiplantae; phylum Streptophyta; class Pinopsida; order Cupressales; family Cupressaceae; genus Sequoiadendron; species Sequoiadendron giganteum. The sequence continues at coordinate 82,032,804 of VCHN02000014.1, read as the reverse complement.
AAACAATCAAGCCAACCACATCCGTCTGGCCTATAATACTACTCGTTCTGCATATAGTTATCTCGATGGTAATATTATTAACAATCTTCATGCTACTAATGAAGATGAATCTATTAATACCATCAATATTAAAAGAGCCCCATAATACAATGTGACTAGACGTAAAGGCAAGGTCACTATCCTAGGTCCTTCTACCCATCAACCAAAAATCACCATACCTAGCTATCCGTCAGACAGTCAAACCCAAAACCAGAGTTCAACATTGTTGAGCAGTTAAATAAAAAACCTCCTCAAATATCCATTCTCAAACTGCTCTGTATTTCACCTACGCATAATGCCTTCCTAGATAAAGTACTGCAAGAGTCATCTATCCCTACCAACATCGATGTCAACCATTTTGAGACTATGGTCGAATACCTGAATTCACCTCACCACATCACCTTTTTCGACAGTGACTATTCCTCACCTAAACCATCGCATAACGACACCCTTCACATTGAAGTCTTTGTCTATAAGCATAAGGTTAGATGAGTCCTAGTAGATGGTGGAGCAGGATTGAACATCTACTCTCTCAAATTGGTCAAAGCTCTTGGTTTTTTTGATGCGTGTGTAGATGTTAGCAAGAGCATCATCATCAAGGCATACAATGATGAAGAATGTGCTTCTAAAGGCGTTATTACCATTCCTCTCTGGGTAGGACCCGTCATCATAGACACAACATGCCAGGTCCTAGAACATGATATACACTATAATATATTACTTGGTCGCCCATGGATTCATGCTTTAAAAGCCATTCCATCCACATACCACCAATGCCTCAAATTCCCTTTTGATGGAACTAAGATCACCATCCCAGGAGATCCTGATCCATTCTAATACCGTACCAACTTGCGAGCTACTATTGAGCACCAGGTACCCATCAATCAAGAGGCCTCATATTCCACCTCATCCAAATACATTGACCCATCGACACTCACAAAATCATCCATTCCATCATCTTCTACCATACCATCTCCATCGACCTCCACCCCAAGTAAAGATATTCAGATCCAGGACCTTGATTGTGGAGAATTCAAATTAAATGTGGCTTACTGTATAACCACAATACCGAAGCCACCTAAGGTCTATGGTAGACCCTGTTTTACAGTAGAGCCCAAAATAACTTTCAAGGTTCCACCATAAAGTGTTTTCACATGGTGGGGCAACATGGGTAATGAAGTCATTATTGACATGGACAACTGGATTTACAGAGACCTGATAGAGTTATCTCCACTACCCTTGCATCTCTATGGCAAAGGATATGATATATGCAAAGCCCAAGGTTTTGATGGTACAAGTGGCCTCAGAAAGAATAGCAATGGAAGATGGGAACCTATTATCATAAGGGCAAGACCAAGATACATAGGACTAGGGTATGACCAGGTTGGAACTGATGATCAACATACCCTTGAACTTTCAAGTAAGGTTGTAATGGCTATAGAAAGTGTTGAGACATGCAAAGAATCCCTTACCAAAATAGACTCAAAATGAATGGGAATGGGGGTCTGACAAAACCATCAGTGACTATGACATTGATGAACTATTCTTAGAACCTGGCCAACCTTCATTTGATGAGCGATTCCGCATGAAATATGACATTGACCTTATTAACTGACATTCTAAAAATAAGGAATGGGTAACCATTCCTTGGAATCCAGAAGAACACAAAGTGTCATTGACAATACCTGAATCATCCACCCCATTTTTGAGCCCACCCATGAGCCTAACCTACCCGAGCCCACTATCCATACTTTTGAAATACCAACCACTAGTCACAATGTCAATAATTTTATCCCATATTATGATTTTGAATTTGATTCATCTGACTCAGAGTATGGACCATCCATTGCATCAGACATGGAATTGGAAATTGACAACTTTGCCTTTACACTTGAGGCATCAATTTTCACACTTTTTGCATCCTCCACATCCTTCACCAACACTGACGATGGCATCCCTCTTGTGTATCAACAACTGATCGACTAGGACCAACAAGATCCACCGGTGATGGACATATTTCAGAATGATGAGGCAATTGTAGAATTCATGGGACTAAGAGAAGGTATTCCATGGGGCGATCACAAAATAGGGTTCTCCATAGATCTAGATTGTACAGCTTACTTCAGGGAGACTATGCAATCCTCCAGTTGCCAAAATACAAAAAAAAAAAAATGCCTTTAGGTGAAAACCACAAGGCACCTTCTGGTAGTAAAATAGTAAAAACAAAGGACACATCCGAAGGTGAAAACCTCTCTGAGGTGCCTAAGGATGGAGGATTGAAATTTCTCCATGTAACATAGGAAAAATCAGCTATGCTCATTGAGGACACAACAAAAGTTAACATAGCCACACTAGAGAATCCTAAAATGATTCTCTTGGCTGCATCATTGTGAGATGAAGAAAAACCTGAATTTAAACAATTCTTCATAGAGAGAAAAGTTAACTTCGCATGGTCATATGCTGACATGCCAGGGCTTGATCTTGAATTGGTTCTGCATCATCTTCCTTTAATCCCAGGAATCAAGCTATTCAAAGAAAAGTTGCGCAAGATGCACCCACAGATTGCACTACTTGTCAAAGCGGAATTAAAAAAGTTGTTGAATGTTGAATTCATAAGGTCAATTGATTATGCGGATTGGATATCAAATATTATTCCTGTTACCAAGCCAAATGGACAAATCTGTATTTGCACAGATTTCAGAGATTTAAATAAAGCTTGCCCAAAGGATGACTTCCCCTTACCAAACATAGACATGATTGTTGACTTCACGGCAGGATATGAGATAATATCTCTCATGGATGGATTTTCTGGCTATAACCAAATCCGAATTGCAATAGAGGATCAACATAAAACAACATTCACTTGTCCTTGGGGAGCATATTGTTGGAACGCCATGCCTTTTGGCTTAAAGAATGCAAGTGCCATGTACCAGAGGGCTATGACAACAATCTTCCATGACATGATGTTCTAATGGAAGATTATGTGGATGACCTATTGGCAAAATATTTGACAAGGACAGAACATCTCAAAGTCTTGGATAAAATTTTTAGACGTCTTGAGGATTACAAGATTAGATTGAACTCAAAGAAGTGTGTCTTTGGAGTCACTTTAGGCAAGCTGCTAGGATACATTGTTTCAAGACGAGGCATTGAGGTTGATCTCGCAAAAGTAAAATCAATTCTGGATATGCCTCCACCAAAGGGAATCAGTGAGTTACGCACACTTTAGGGTAGGTTGCAGTCTATTTTTCGCTTCATTGTATAGTTGGCAGACAAGTGTCAACCATTCCAATATCTACTCCGCAAAAGCATTCCATTTGTATGCATAGATAAGTGCAACATGGATTTTGATAAAATTAAAGAATATTTATTAATAGCTCCAGTGTTAATGCCACCTATTGAGGGAACACCACTGATTCTATATGTCTCTGCAACAACAAATGCACTGGGGGCATTATTGGCATAGAATGACCATGAAGAAAAAGAAAGAGCCATATATTACATCAGTCGCATATTAATTGGATATGAGCTCAACTACACAACCATTGAGTGGGAATGCCTCACAATTGTCTTTGTGGCACAAAAACTTAGACACTATATGCTGAGCCATCAAACACATTTAGTGGAAAAGATTGATCCATTAAAGTATCTCCTTAGTCGAGTAGCATTGACAGGTCGCTTGGTAAAGTGGGTCATGATTTTAAGTGAGTATGACATATAGTATATGGAGTGCAGGGCTATAAAAGTTCAATTCATAGCAGATCAATTGGATGATGTACCAATCCAAGCCACTCATCTGTTGATAATTGATTTTCCTGATGAGTCAATCTTTCATGCGGAACCAACTTTACCATGGAAACTATACTTTGATGGGTCCCACAATGGTCATGGCTCAGGAGCTGGCATATTATTTATCACACCACAAGGGGATTCAATTCCTAAATCCTTTCGGATTGCATTCCCTTGTACAAATAATATTGCAGAATACGAGGCATTAGTCACAGGTCTCAAGATAGCAATTCAATGGAAAATTCAGACACTCCTTGTATTTGGGGATTCTCAATTAGTCATCAACCAAGTGAATGATGACTATGACACAGAGGATGAAAAGTTGCTCCCTTACAAGCGCATGGTGGATAGTTTCCTAATGTACTTCAAAATTATTGCATTTGAACAAATCCCAAGAACACAAAATAAGGCAGTTGATGCAATGGCTACCATTGGATATCTTTTGGACATTCCTAAGAATGTGTCACAATTTGAATTCTTAGTGGAACAGCTTCTGATGCCTGCATATGATATTCCAGAGTCAACAATGGTGTGTGATATTGTTGGTCCAGCTCACCTTGGTACCAAGATATATATGACTATCTTAAATCCCAAATCCTCCCACCCAACCTATCCGACAACCAACAAAAATCCTTTATCTGAAAAGCAGCCAGACACACCATCATTAGTGACACTTTATACCGTTGTGGATTTGACAACACCCTTTTTCGCTGTCTCAACACTGATGAAGCCCAAACTACTTTACAAGAAGTACATGAGGGTATATGTGGATCTCATTCGAGTGTTCCAACCTTAGCTAGGAAAGTCACCAGACTGGGGTACTACTGACCAACTTTGGAAAAAGATGCTCTTTAGTTTGTTAGAACATGTCAGAAATGCTAGGTGCACATTGATCTGATTCAAGCACCTACACAAGAATTGAGACCTATCACTTCTCCATGGCCTTTCGCACAATGGGGACTCGACCTCATGGGTAAGATCCATCCATCCTCTTCAAATGGCCATAAATTCATAATAACCACCACTAAGTATTTCACTAAGTGGATTGAAGTCATCCCTCTCACCTACATCACCGGGAAACAAATATTCAAGTTCATCCTAAATTACATCATTTGCTGGTATGGTGTCCCACAATCCATCATCACAGATAATGACAATCCATTCAAAAATTAGGACGTTCATGAGCTCTATGAGCGATTCCACATCCAACACCATTTTTCCACCCCATACAACCCACAAGGTAATGGCCAAGCTGAGGCATCCAAAAAAAAATCCTTCGCATTCTGAAGAAGACCGTCAACGACGTTGGCCGAGATTATAACCTACAACTTAATCCTAATTTATGGGCCTATCATACCAGTATCTGCACCTCCAATGGAGCCACTCCATTTTCCCTGGTCTATGGATCTGAGGCCATATTACCCATCGAGGTCGAAATTCCTTCTCTCCGATTCTCTTTGAAAGGAATGATTGATGATGAAGAGTACAGACATACTCGCCTACATGAGCTGGAAATGCTACAAGAAAGATGAAAAAATTCCTTAAATCATCTACAGGCATATCAAAATCATCTCTACTGAAGTTATAACAAAAGAGTCATGGTGAGAAAGTTTGAAATCGGTGACTTGGTTATCATGCAAAATCCCAGAAATCAGGTGGACCATGAAAAGCCTGGTATGTTTCAGGCTAATTGGCTTGGTCCTTATATCATTACTGTCGCATTTGGTTCTGGAGCTTATCAGTTGGCCACACCTGATGGACAATAGTTGACAAAACCTATTAATAGTTTACACCTGAGAAAGTTCTACACATAGCATCAGAGAGCTTGGGCTAGAAACCTACGAAATACAAAAAATCATCCCTTGATGAAAACTTGGCAAACAGGCATCTTGGTGACACCAAAAAAAATTGAAAATTGACAAAACTAGTAAAAAGAAATGAATTCATCCAATAGTGAAAACGTGGCAAACAGGTGCTTTGGATAGGTACCATGGTGAAAACCTAGCAAACAGGTGCCATGTGTAGTCAATCGTTGCTTCGCCATCTACTATCACTCAAATCAACCTTTATCCATTTGTCATAATGGCAAAGGCCTGACACATTCATGACATCTGTCCTAAGTCCTATCAATTCTGACCATGGTTAACATTTGGTTGACATAATTCCTAGCATATCCTTGCCTTTTCCTTGCATTTACCTATCTCCATTTCATTTAAAATCGAATACTCCCCACTTTTTCTGGGGGCAAGACCTTTATCATGCAACTATAGTGGGTACCGCACATGATCCTGCATTCTTAAAAGTAATAAAAAATCTGAAAAAGTCCTGAGAAAATACAAAAACATCCAAATCAATTTCAAAATCCAAAAACAAAGTCAAATCTAATCAATCCAATCAAATCCTGTCAAAATCAATTTTTCATCCAGGTCCGAACTACATTGTCTCTACGCATTTGCTACATAGGCAAGATTCATCTTTGAATCCCCGAGAAATTAGGTCTGTCCTCCTAGGTTTTTCACAAAATAAATCATGATTCAAGCTTTTGTCCTTTAGACAACGTCATTGGTTGTGTCGAACTACGAGGTCTCTGAGTGCCTGACGCAGGCAAGGCCATCAATCGATGGACCCCCGAGGCCGCACTAGGTCAGTCCATTAGGGTTCATGGCACTATACATTCACACATGTCAAACTATCTTAAAATCAAGAAAATCTTATGTCAATCTCAACTATCAATCTATCGGCAATACGTTTCCCCAACACTTTCAGTCAATTTAGCATGTCAGCAATGACATGTAGTTAAAATCATATCAAGACAATTTAACTTGGCAAAACTTTGGGGTTCTTCTTCAGATATGTCCTTTTGAAGAGCAACTCTCATCATGTATTTATGCTTTTGGATGTGTCCTTCCTAAGCATCATCATCATCACCTGGAATTTTGATGGATTCTCCTAACTCCGAGAATCTATCTCCTACATATCAATGTCATTCAGGATGTGTCCTTCCTGAATTTGATATCACTCGACATTTAATAACACTTGACATTAAAACACTTGGCAAATTTTGTTTTTTCTGTCTTTTGATAATTATTAGGATATTAGTTCCTTATGTCTTAGGAACAACAACATATCATGATGATTATCCTTGGCTGCTTATCACTCTACTATTAGTTTCACCACGATGTATTGACTTCAGGATTTAGAGAAACAATGACATAGTATGAGGACTTTTATTGTATGTTTTTACTATCATGTGGCTAGCTTCTCCACGATGTCTTATTATCAGGATTTGGAGAAGCAACGATGTCCCATGATTGGTTTGGATTTTTTCATGGTTGATTATGATAAAGTGACTAGGGGCAATTGTGTTCCTCGCATGAGTCATGATCAACTTTGTCTGCGACTATTGATTTACATGATGGTTCGACCTTGCACACTATTGATCTATGTCATATCATAGTGTTTGTTGACCATCATGACATTTTTTCCCAATGATGATTAAAGAGAAACAACTAGAATAGCACTATAGCAAAGCTTTGAAGGATTTTTAATTTTCCACACTAACATGCATATCTTTCTTCGCACTAACATCCATCTTCGTCTTCTCCTCTATGGTTCTCAGATGATATCCTATGAGATACAAAAACAAAGTTGCATACATAATGGCATGAGCATTTCATATTCACATATGCATAAATCAAATATCGTAATTCACATTGCATAAACACCATAATTTACATCCATTCATAAAAAAATCATTTGCATCAACATATCACATCATTATCACATTGCATTCATAAACATAAGCATAGTATCCATACATCTCATATCATAAAATCATTACATAAACATTGCATAAAACATGAGAACACCATAACACATAACATCATATAGGTCACATCAAAACTACATCACATATATATACAATCTCAAAAAACTTCATGTCATAGGATAGAGTCATATAACATCCCCAAAATGGAGCTCGCAGGCTCGAATATTAAAATACAAGTGTCTACAAAATAAGTCCTAGGATGGCCCTCCTCCATCCCGTGGAGGTGAACTACAAGATAACTGTGACTGATCCATCAAGTGGAATGTGACCTAGATAGGTGTCCTCTCTTGTGTCGCCTCTGACTCCCTCACCTTCAGCTCCTCTTGAATGGGTGACAAGGATACACCACCCACTCTGTGTCTGACTCTCCTGGGCTGCCTCTACCCTCGGTCATCTCTCCTCCTCCTGGAACCCCTGCCATCTCCCCCACCTCCTCCATCTACACCTCCTCCACCATCTCCTCCACCCCCTCCACCTCCCCCACCTCCTCCATCTACCCCATCTCTTCCTCCTCCTCCCCTGCCTCTGTGTCTACCCCCGACACCTCTACCATCCCTCCCTGCACCCCTGCCACCTCGGCCTCTCCTTGGAATCTATGGGCGGTGGACCATCAGGATCTATCAAAGGAATGGGCCTATGAACCTGCCACCAGGTGTCAAACTCAACAGATGTCCCTGGATCTGCTGGACCCCCTCTCCATGCCCATTGAACTGCCACCACATTGTCAACTTGCTGCTCTGCTACTGTCACTGATATGGGAAGCCCCCACATGGTCTCCCTAGATGACCGAGCATACTTTGTTGTGCCTATTGGAACAACCTACTCCTCCCCAAACTGTCATAGTACCCGCTGGGGTAGGTACATCTCAATGATCCGCTAGGTCTTAATGAGTACCATCAACACCCTCGTACATCTCAGATAGGACCTATCGCCCTCGATGTGGATCATAGACCACCCCCTCTCCACTGATCAAAATCTAGAGAATATAGTACATGTCCTCCAAAGTCACTATCGCCTCCCCAGTAGGCAAGTGAAATGAGCAGGTCTCAGAATGCCACCTCTCACAAATATTTGTAAGAAAACCTCTATTTTCTTGAATAACGGGCATATAGGCAACATGGTGCAGGCCTAAGGCCATCAATCGCCATCTTTGACTATCACTGACATGATCTCTAAAGGCATAGGTCACTGGGCGGAACTCCTGGGTATAAATGGGTAGAAGCCGACTCTGCACAAGGAAAGGCCAAGGATTAGCACATATTGATCAATATTATGGAAATTTTGCTACAATTAGAAAATCAAGGGTACATAATGGTTAATCTAGGCAAGGTTATCAAAATTCAACTTTGGTCAACTATAATTACGTCGCGTTGACCACAAATGCGTCACAAGATTTCGATTGTGACACTCTGCATGACAAATGTGTTACAATATATCAAATGTGTTGTTCCAACCAGTACATGTGCTATCTAACATCAAATGCGTCATTTAATAAAGCAAATGCACAATCGAACTTCGAATGCGTCATTATAGATAGTGAATGCGTGATCTAAAAACGAATGCGTCATTTGACTTATCAATTGTGTTGCGAAGTGTCAAATGCGTCGGAAAGACATCAATTGCATTGCAATATGTCGATTGCATCGCAATATATCGATTGCATCATTTCAACTGGCGAATGTGCAAACACACAAATACCTAGCCTACCCTTTGCACTTGTGTCGCAATGTAAGAAAATGTGGTGATCGTGAAGGCGTTTGTGGCTTTTGCGATAGCATTTGCATCGCACTGCATTTTTTTAACACCCATCAAACCCTAATAAATGCATTAAAATAAAAATTTGACAAGTTGGATAGGGTACTTAGTAGTGCATCTATGCCCTCGGGTCGTCGGAAGGAGCGCACATGATATCCATGGTGTGTAGTCGTAGGAATCACCATCATCTCTCAAAGCTTTGGTTTCTGAATTTTCTGAATGACAAATGAACAAATGACATTTGATTTGAACTTTTCAACCTATTTATAGGCTAAAAATTAGGGTTTTGACCTAGTAGGTTATACTGGAGGCTCATTTGACCACTTTTGATTGGCATTTTGGTTAGCTTAATGCCCTCCATTTTCAAAATTGTTCGTGCCATTATTTATCGGCTCATTAATTGAGCTAATTGGGATATTCTCCAAATTTTTTTGACCCCGGGTCAAAATTCAAAAATTTTCCTGAGGGGGCATAGACACTCCATACCTTCATTGAGGCATATTTTGGACTTATTTTCTTTGCCACAATGTGACAAGCTGGATTATGTCAAAGAGGGCAAATGTAGACACATAAAAATGACAAGACCTGGAAGCACTATTTTACCACCTTTCGTCATGACGTGATTATAACATTTTAATTATGTTTCTAACCCACATTCAACTATTAATTAAATAATTTATAATTATTTAATTAATTCATAATATCTCTTATTTTTCATGATTATTAAAGAAATAAATTGTATTTATTTATTTAATATGTCACTAACTGTCAAAGTCTTCTAATAATTAAATAAAGTCATCCTATTTATTTAATTAAATATTTATCATTAATGTCCTCCTGATTATTAAATAATATATTTTAAGATATTGATCTAATATGTCACTAATTCCTAAATCCTCTCTTAATTAAATAAATTCAGATAATTTATTTATTTAATTAACTACTTCTTCTAAATTAAATAATTATTTTTAATTATTTAATTATGGCATGTGACACTTTTATATTTTTAAATAAAACAAATCATTTAAAAATATCTCACATGGTTAATTGATGCTTCATTTAGTAATTAATTTCAAAAATCAATTACTAATTATCTCACAAAATCTTTATTTTGAATTAATTTAATTCAAAAGGGAAATATTCTTCTACAAATCAAGTAATTTCTAAAATTACTGATTTTCTAAAATCTCATCCTCTTGTCTTCTGATTTTTACTAATTTCATCTCAAATGTCACATTCAGTCTTGATTTAATTCATTTAATTAAATCTTATTTACACATATGGGTATTTTTCCCTAACCCTAATTGAGGGTTGCCTTATTGAATCTTGACCTTTGATTCTAGGGCATTCCTCAATCTCTCATCTTGTCCATCCATTCAAGATTGCATTTTCTATAAAATGACAATCTTGATCTCATTTTCAGATCCATGATCATTTGCTTAGACTACTTTTATTATAGGCATTCTTCATATCATAGACTTTCATTTTATTATTTTGCAATATTAGGATTGAGTTTCTAGTTGCATAGTTTATTGATTTAAATCCTTCAAGGGAATTGCTAGGGCTAGGCATAGATAATTTGCTCACAAATCTGAGGGCATTATTATCATAGCAATCTTAAGAAGGTACAATGGAAGTGAAGCATGGAGGAGAGAAGACATGGGTGAGATCAATCTAGTCTATTTCTTTTCTCATTTGTTCTCTATTGTATTCCATTGTTATATGATCTAATATGCAGGAATTTATAATGTTCAACTAACAATTCTATGTTGCAGAAATTCATATGTTACAGTTATCTCATTCATCTAATGGACATCACATATCATTACTTCACTTAGGACTTCTCCTTTTATTTCTATGATGTGAAGACATTCAATGATCACCATTAGATCAATCACCAACTAATCTACACTGTCCCCCACTATACCACTTGATAAAAGCATGGGCCCACAAAAACATTAGCGGGCTAGCGGGCAACTACCATCTGTTCACCTTCCACTTCCTTCTTACATTCATCTCTCATTTCTAAAGGTTTCATATCTTGAAGATGTATAAGTTTGATGCACCTTTACCTAATGATACAATAATATTTTGCCACCTATCTTACTTGCATTATCAAGACCCACTACTTACTTTGTGCATCATCTGGTCAAAACCCTATTTGATCACCACTATTCCTTGCACCCCTACGAGGAGTGGTTGGATTCCCACCACAAATACCATGGGTTGACAAGAATCATCAATTTTTTTTATCGCCACCATTCATTAAACTCCATCGCACATCATTGTACTATAAGCTGGCTTCAAAGAACTTTTCATGATGCAAGGAACCTAAGTGATAGCCATTCGATCATCAAGGTTTGATCACCACCATTGATAAGGCATCATCACTATTTTGAGGGGACATGAAATATTCTCCTCTTGATATGATGCAGTCTCTTCAAAATGAACACATGGATAAATAATTCATTTGCAACTTAGGAAATATTATGGTAGCTGAATATTTTTCAGGCTGGTATAGCAAGGTGAAGGGGTCGATTCCCCACATGACTTCAAAGGATTAAGTAGTTACTTAAGCTACCTACAACCTATAATAACAAGTCAATGATGAAATATAATTTTTTTTTATCACCATGATTGTAGAACCCTAGGGTTTAACTAATAAACCCTAACAATACTTGAGATAAAAAAGTAAACCTTTTTGAGTGATCAACCAATCATTAAGACTTGAAAATTACATCATCATAAAGCTCTTGAAAAATATACATCAATTTTTCTATGTTTTTCACCTCTATCTTTTGGAAGAACTCTTTGTAACATCATGTCAATATTTCATGAAATTGCTGCAACATTTATAGATACACATTCCTTTCATCAACATGCTATACTATAGCTTCCAGAACCAGATACACTACATCTCCATATTTCTCCTTAGGCATCAATGACAACGTGCCAACACACCCTTCATGTAGGATCATTTCCATCTCACACTTGATCCCCTTTTGACATCAATGACAATAATATGCAAACAACATCCCCCTTTGTCATTGATGGTAAAACTAAATGCTCATACTAATTAACTAAATGGTCTAATACCAATTGAATTCTATAACATTAAATCTTTGTATCAATTGAACCATTTACACAAAAAATTACTCCCCCTTTGACTTGCATCTATTCTCATCAAAATTTTCCTTGTTCCCGTGTTGATCATTTTCTCACATTTCTCCCTCTTTGACATCAATGGAAAAAGTGCATACTACCCCTAAAAATATACTCCCCCTTTGACCAATAATTCAAAGAGAAAGTGGGAATCTTTGATTTGGAAACCATCAAGTCATTAAAAAACTGTAAAACTAGTTTACCTAACTTGAAATCTTCTTTCAATTTCTAGGGATGAATGAAGTAACAATTAGGCTCCCTCCGGATCCATGCTCAGTCACTAGAATCTAGTGATAGGATGTGGGAGTAACCACTCCCATTTTCTACCTTATATATTCAAATTATTCCTTTGGAAGAGGCTTGGTGAAAATTTCAGCTATCTATTCTTTAGTGGGAACATACTCCATGTTGTCTTCCTTATCTGCAACCTTTTCTCTAATGAAGTGATACTTTATATATATGTGCTTAGTTATAGAGTGCATCACTAGATTCTTTGAGATGTTTACTATACTTGAGTCATCACAAAGAATAAAGATAGGCTTATTATACTCTACCTTAATGTATTTAAGTGTATTCTTCATCCACAAGAATTGAGTACAACATGTTGTTGCTGCTACATATTCTACTTTTGTAGTGGATAGAGTGACTAATTCTTTCTTCTTGCTCATCTAGGAAACTAACATGTTTCCCAAGAATAATGCTCCTCCACTTGTTATTTTCCTCTTATCTACACTTCATGCCCAATCAAAATCTATATATGCTATTAAAGACAAATCTTTGCTCTTAGGATACCAAACCCATAATCAATAATTACTTTGATATATCTAGAAATTATTTTCATTATGTTGACATGAGATTCTTTTGGTGCAGCCTAAAACCTTGCAACTAAACATACTTCTTGCATAATATATATCCTTGATACAATTAAGTACAACAAGATACCAATCATTGACCCATATATAATTTGATTTACATCTGGTGATTCATCTAATTTACTCAACTTGTAGCCAGCTATCATGGGGGTATTGACTAGTCTACTATCCTCCATACAAAAATTATTGAGAATTTCCTTAGCATATTTGGTTTGAGATATAAATATCTCTCTATCACTTTGTGCATTTTGTAAGGCAAGGAAAAATGACAACTCTCGTAACAATGGCATCTCAAATTAATCTTGCATATGCATAACAAATATTTTACAAATTTGATCATTGCTACCTCCAAACAAAAGATGCCATCTACATATACAAAAATAATAATCATGTTCTCACCTTCCAATTTGAAGTACAAAATACTATATACACATCCCTTTTTGGATCCTTATTGTTGCAGGTACTAGTCTAATCTTGAATACCATGCTCTAGGTGCTTGTTTAATACCATACAATGCTTTCCTTAATTTGAAAACAATTAACCTGATCTGATAGCTAAAAACCTTTTGGTTGTTCTATGTAGACTTCCTCTTCTAGGTTTCCATTCAAGAATGTATATTTATCATCCATCTGATATAGTTTGAATCCCTTATAAACTAAAAATGAAAAAAACATTATGATTGCTTCTAATATTTCCACAACTGCAGATTTTTCTTTGAAATCAATTCCTTCAACTTATGCATACCCCTTGCACACTAATCTTGCCTTATTTTTTATTACAACTCCATCTTCATTCAACTTGTTTCTAAATACCCATTTTGTGCCAATTAAGTATTTTTCTCGATGGTCTAGGAACCAACTCCCCTATCTTGTTCTTCTCAATCTGATTGAGCTCCTCTTCGATGGCTCTTATCCAACTCTCATCCTTACTAGCTTCAGTAAAACTCTTTGGTTCAATCCAAGATAGGAGAGAAAAATTCACTTGTTCCTTATTCTTTGCAAGTTTTCTCATGGTCAAAACTCCATCTTTTTCACTAATTATTTGATCTATTGGATGATCCTTTTGCACATTATTTGTAGGTGCTCTTTCAATATTTGGCTCACATACCTCTTCCTCATTTTATTCATCAAAAAATTCCTCTTCATCTTTTGATTCAATCTCAAGGTTGTTTCTATTGGAATTAACCTAATTTATATCCTCATTAATCTTGGCATTGATGTTTTCCACCATCTTTTGCAACCTCTTGTTGTAACACTTGTAATCTTTTCTTTGAGTGGAATATCCTAAAAATATGCCTTCATCACATCTCAAATCAAAGCTCCTGACTTTTTCATCTTCTCTTTTATGTATAGTTTTCTACCAAATACTTTGAAATACTTGAAAGATGCAAGTCTTCCATACCACAGTTCATATGGAGTCTTTCTTGAATAGTCTAGATAACTAAGAGGGTGGAGGGAATCAATTATTATCAAATCTTTTTCTTTACTTTAATTAATTTGGAGAAAACTTAAATCAATCAGATAATAATGAAAATGTAAGCACACAACAACACGATGCACAAAGGACACCATAATTTATGTGGAAACCCAAGAATGGAAAAACTATAGAGAATGCTAATTCTCAATTATAAAACATCAATTAAGGTGACACTAGTTAAGGTGATTTTTTATAAGGGCTGACTGCCAAGTTGCTCACTAGAGAGTGGCTCACTGCCAGTTGGTCTCACTACCCAGTTATTATAGCCAAGGATATAAAAAGGCTCACCACCAAAAGAGAAAGGCTCACTACCTACAAAAAATGGCTCACTGCTAGAAGAGAATGGCTAACTACCTAAAAAAAATGACTCACTTCGAGAAGAACGATGAAAAGGAATCCACCACTGAAAAGAGTTGTCACCAACAATGACACTAGATAAAATCTAACTATTTTTTTCCTCCAGTCATACACTTTTTCACACTTCACAATGTCAGGATATTTAGATTTGGATTCATCATTCCTACCTTAATTGAACAAAAACATCTTATACTTATACCATTCCATGCTTCCATAATCTCCTAAGTTGGATAAACACGATTTCATAATTTCTAAGTCGGCCACAAAAACATTCCCATGCTAAAGAGGAATTAAACATGGACCACATAGAACCTCCTCACTCAAATCAACATGCTACATGATATCCAAAACAATAGAATAGAATATACATGTTACAATGAAAACCATGTGTCGGAGCACGTTAACCAACTACAAGATTGGTCCAGACCCAAAATAATGTATCCCATTATGGTACAAGAGGAATGTAACCAAGATAAAATAACCCAAGATAGATCATTATAGCACGACATTTGAAACTAGGCCAATCCAGATCACCAAAGCTAAAAAATAGAACATCAGTCACACAACCAAGTTATGTTGACATCAATGACAACAATTAATGACAACAAGCAATCAACATCATCTCAACACATTCCAACAATCCCCCTTTTCTATTGATGGAAAAAATCATCATTAACAAACCAAAACAACTCAATGTTAGCATCAATGACCATCTTATCTTCTTTTCTTCCCCCCCTTTGACATCAAAGACAAATGGAAAAACTCCCCCTCAAAAATACTCCAATCCCTTATGAGGAAGCCACCAAACATTGATCCAAATAAAAATGAGCATATAATAACCTGGACCAATGTACAGACCAGTGCATGTTATTGTAGACTAGGAAGGGGTAGAACCCCTAGCTTCTATCAGAGACATGCAAAAGTGTCTTTGCTCAACGGTTTTGTGAAAATATTTGCAATATGTTCTTTTTTAGGTACATATTCAAGTTTTACTTCATTTTCCAACATGTTCTCTCTCAAGAAATGATATCTTATGGATAAATTATTTATTCTAGAGTGTTGTAATAGATTCTTGAAAATATTTATTGCATTGGTATTGTCACACATGATAGAGATTGGTTCATCAAATGATATACAATAATCCTTCAGTTTTTGTTTCATCCACAGTATTTGAGTGCAACATGAGGATGCTTCAATGCATTCAACTTCAATAGTAGATAAAGATACATAATCTTGTTTCTTATTTGACCAAGAAATCAACCGAGAGCCAAGGAAATAATCTCCACTACTTGTACTTCATTTCTTATAAACAATATCTGGCCCAATCAACATCAGTATAGGCTATGAAAGTGAAACTTGAGTCCTTTGGATACCATAACCCCAAATGTTTTGTACCCTTCAACTATCTAGAGATTCTTTTTATTGAAAAAACATGTGATTCCTTTGGCCCATGCTGAAATCTTGCTACTAAACAAACTACATACATAATGTATGGTCTAGTGGCCATCAAATATAACAATCCTCAAATAATTTATTTGTACATCCTTGCATCAGCTTTAGGCAATTAATCTTCTTTTGTCAACTTGCATTTAGTAACAATAGGTGTACAAACTAGTTTAGAATTTTCCAACCCAAACTTATTCAATAGTTCTTTTGAATAATTGGATTGAGAAATGAAAATCCCTTTTCTATTATGATTTACTTGCAATCCAAGGAATATTTTTAGCTCACCTATCATAAACATTTCCAATTCCTTTTGTATTTCATCTATAAATTTTCTACACATATCATCATTTCCTCCAAAAAATATGTCATCAACATAAACCACAATAATCAGGTTTTGATCTAAGTGAGTTCTATAGTATAAATTACTATCGGTAGATCACTTTTCAGCCAATCCACTTTTTTGTGGAGTTCTTGGTGAAAATTATTGCCTCTTGATTCCATGGTCTTCATAATACTTACTGAATTCACTTAATGTGAATTCTCCTCCTTTGTTTGATCTTAAGCAGTTGATTCTCCAACCATTTTCCTTCTCAACAAGATTCTTGAATATCTTAAAAATCTCAAATGTCTCAACCTTCTCCTTTAGAAATATTACCCATTCCATTCTAGTATAATCATCAATTAGTAGCATGAAATACCTCTCACCTTGATACCCTCTTGTCCTTGTGGGACCACACATATCAGTATGAACTATTTGAAAGGGTTGTGTGGTTGAATAATACTTTGTTGGAAACTTAACCCTTGTTTTCTTTCCTTGCCGACATTGTTGTCAAGTAGTGTTTGTAGGCTTGGTTATTTTTGGAAAGTTTCTTACCAACCCTTTTGAGCTTATTTTTACCAAATTGTCAAAATTAAAACTCCCCAATCTTCTATGCCTCAACCAACTCTCATCTCCTTGAATTATTAGAAAATTTTGGCCTTGCACTTCACAATGGCTATAGAGATTACTATCAATACTTAATCCTTGTGAAATTGTCTTACCATTCTTTCTTATCTTGCAGCCTTCAAAGTTAAATACTATTTTTTAACCATTGTCGCACATATGGCTAACACTTAGAAGGTTATGTTTCAATCCTTCAACATAAGGAGCTCTTTTTTCTTATTCTTCCCATCTTGAGTCAAGATTCCTTTACCACAAATCTTGGTAGTTGTATTATCACATAAGCTTACTGATACTTCTTTACACTTGTTGATTTCAATGAATTTTATTTTATCTCTAGTCATATTCTTGGAGTAGCTACTATCTATTACCCAAAAAAATTATTTCTTTGCATGCAGTACAGTTTGAGAAATCATAGATTGAGTGGAAATATTCTCTTTTCCTTGACAAACTTTCTTATATTTATTTTCAAAATTCTCTTGTTCTTCCTTATGAACCTTAGGCCCCTTTTCCATTTTGGGGGGTGTGTTTTTCTTCCTTAGATTGAACATTTGGTCTTATAAACTTTGTCCTACAATTTCTAGCTATATGACCAAAATTGTTGCAATTGTAACATATTACATTCAAATCAACTAAGGGAGAAAATTAATTTTTTCTTACAAAATTAATACTCTTCTAAGGAATGACTCTACATTCTCTAACTTATGAAGAAATTGATTACAAGTATAAAAATATACATGAAAGTACAATGAATACTTGGTCATAGAATTTCCTTGAGTCATATGGGGTGGTCTTCTTTGGCTTGGCATCCTTGAATCATGTTCTCTTATAAAACCATCAACATTTGTTCTTATCATGTTCTGCTTCTTCTTGACTACAACTGGCTTCTCTACTTCATCTGACTTCTTCATCTCAACAATATTCTTATTTTCTCCAACAACAACTTTCTCAAATGATTTCTCACATTTGAAACCAACTTTTATTCTACCCTAAATCATTTGTAAACTTTTTCAAAATCATTGACAAAATCCTTTCTCCATCCTAAACTAGATTTCTCTTTGTTAGAGGCCTTCTGAGTATTCAATAGCTCATCTAAAATTTCTGATCCACCTTTTAGCTTCAGTCCTTTTTCAAATTTCTCTTTAGCTTTCTCTAAATCCTTTCTTAAGGAAACTACTTCTACCTCAAGCTTCATGCATCTATCTATATCAGATCCTACTTTGGATTTCATCACTTTTTCCATTATTTTGGATTCCTCCACTTAAAGTTTCAGGCTTACTACCATCTGGTTAGATTCCTCAAGCTCTTTAGTTAGCTTCTTATTCTCCTTTTCTAGTCCCTTAGTTTCATCTCTCAGAATGTCAAGATCTTCTAAGGTAGAAATAAGTTCTCCTTCTAGATCTATTTTAGCTTCTTCTTCACCAAGATGTTTTACCATATCATGCTTTTGTTTCACTAAGTCCTTGGTGATTAAGAGAAATTATTTTCTTCTTCCATTACTAGAGCACAACCAATATCATCATTTGAACTATTAGTAGCATCAAATGAGTCACTTTCTTTTTGAATATACAAGTTCTTCTTTTTCTTTCCAAAAGTCTTCTTTTTAGGACAATAGGTTTTCTTCATCCTACAATGTTCTTCTTTTTAAAGGATATCCTTCTTGTAGGGGAATTTAGAATAAAAAATTCCTATTTTACCACAGTCAAATCATTTGAAAGGTAGCTTACTTTTCTAATTTCCAGACCCTCTTCTTAATCTTCTAATGAAGTTTTATTCTTCCTCGTTAGTCTCTCCTTGTTCAGATGTGGTGGTTTTAGCTTTTCCTTTATTAGGTGCTTCATCCTTCACTTTTTTGGAAACCATGAAGGTAGCTTCTTTTTTGGATGGTTCTACATCTTGAATCCTCATCTCATATGTGGTGAATATATCGTGGAACTCATTAAGAGTAAGTCTGTGAATTTCTCTTCCTTCCTCTATTGATGAGATCTTAGAGTCATACTTTTATGTCATCGACCTAAGAAATTTTAGTACAATAACTTCTTCTTTTACTTCTTCTCCATATCCTCTAATTCAGTTCACTATATCATTAACTCTCTAAATATAGTTTGTAGTCTTCTCTTCTTCTATCATCTTTAGGCCTTCAAATATGGCTCTCAAAACATGAATCTTGGCCAATTTTACCTTGTCATATCCTTCATAGATATTTTTCAATGTATCCTATAAATCTTGTGCATTCTTAAAATACACAATTTTTCTATGTATAGATCTAGATAGTTTGTTCATAATATAAAACCATTATTTTTTATTTTTCTCATAATCCCTTTTTCCTGCAACATCAATAGGAGGTCTGGTCGGTGGTATATATCCATTCACAATAGACATCCACACATCAAATCCTAAAGATCCCAAGTATCTCCTCATAAAAGAACTCCAAAAATTATAATATGTTCCATTGAACTAGGGTGGCTTGCTTGTGGAAGAACTTTCTTGACTATCCATTCTACTCACAAATCCAAGAATCTACCCGAGTTGGTTAAGCTTCTCCTAGGGAACTAGTATAGGGCACCCATGAGACTTCATGCCTCAAAGAGGAAATTTTTTTTATTGTTTTTGGCTTTTGTGTTTCTTTGATGTAATAAGTTCCTTTTGGACCATTTTCATGTTTGTGAGAGTCTTTTTGAGGTCTTAGGCAGATAGGTGTGGTCCATTTCTTACATTTATAAAGAAGTTGCAAATTTTTGAAAAGCAACTTTTCTAAATTGTTGTCTAAAAGTGAAAAATGGGTGTTTGTTAACCCATAATTCAAAATTTAGTTTGTAACCATTGGATTAGGCTTATAAAAGCATAAAAATCTTGATTACATCATTGGAGGGAGTGGATTGATGTTTTGGAGGAGTTTGAATCAATAAAGCACCTATTTTCTACAAAATTCCAACGTGTTGTTACTATTTCTCAATATTGTATGGAATTTTATGGAGGGATCATGGCTTGAAACCACTATGGGCTGAAATTCACATGAATCTACTTTCAAATAAACCTAGTTTTATTCATTTTTGTTGATAATTCAAAGAGATCCATCCATTTCTTTCAAAACTATCTAAAAACCCTACTTAGGGCTAACAATGAGAAAGAAAAAATGTGTTACCATTCATTCCACTAGTGAAATACTCTAAGAAATGGTGTAGTATATTTTACCATCATTCTTTTGTATTCCCAAGTTTGCAGACTGAGGGGTGGAAGATTGCACATGCTCATTTGTTGTAGAAAGCCTGATATCTCCATGCATTAGGTAAAGAGGCCAAAGGATTGGTGTGGTGATGTTGTAGAAGGTTGATGAATTACAATTTGAACATTGGGAGATATATGAGGGTGAATTTAGACCCTTTCTGGCCAAGGAGATTCATTTATCATTCATTTAGAGTCCTTTGAATCTTTCCCTAGTTGATTTCTAAGCCTAAATTATGAATTAGGCCTAACTGCTACATGAGCAATCAATATTTGAATGTTTCCTCTAAAGTAATCCTAATTTATTTATTGGTATGTTGAGTAAGTTCAAAAAATGGTAATCAAATATGTGGTTTTCTTGTGGAGATCAAACTTTCTTGGAAGATTGTGCCAAGTTTTTCCAATTTGAAGTACTACTAGGAGTTGGGTTGTTTGTGAAGGAAGTCTAGGTAGAATAGAGAACCTAAGTTTTTAGAGGCCATCCTTGGCCTAGACATGTAATTCAAAATTTATCTAGGGTGATCCATAGGTTGTGTGAATATTTTGTTGCAATAATGCATGATTTGTGCCTTGTAACCTTGTTGGGTACATGTGTTGTATGGAAGAAACCTTGAGTTTGAAGAAATGCAACTCTACAATCTTGTTGAGGGTTAGCTTGAGTTGAGTTTATGTTGGTTGAAGCCTTGAAAGGGGTTGACATCTAGACCTTGCTCTAATTGTCATTTTTTTAACCATTGTGGTTGTCTTATGCCTTGAAACTTATGATGTATCAATGGAGTTTTTGAGCAACAACATCAAGATCTTTTCCCTATGTCTTTGAGAGTCTAGTGTCTTCCTCTACCTCTACATAAAATTGGTATCAGAGCATAGGTCTAATCTGAAGAAGAAAAAGGTCGAGTTGAAAGAATCACAAAGATGCCTCTAAAAGGGAATGCCATTTCTAGAGAATTGAGTGAGTTGAAGTAAGAACATTCTAAAGAGATGAGAGAGATGGGAGAGTTGAAGGAGAGGCTTGTTGCCCTAGAAACAAGTCAAAAAAGAGGTATGGTCACCAGAGACTTGAGTGACAAAGAAGAAGAAGGGGAAGATTAAATTTCCCAAGGGCCGTGTTGATGGGTGTTTTAGAACTTCCTTAACACAGTCAATGCACAAGTGCACTACCTATCTTGAAAGGCAATCTCTGACAACAAGTTGCTGAAAATCACCCCAAGGTCTCTCGAGTGGCAGGTCATGACATGCATGGAATTATTTAGTTGGTATTTGATTTTATTTTGTTGGTAATCATAGGGTAGACTTATGGAAGTTAGGTTGGAAGGAAGTTGGATTTTAAAATGGAGTTCTTGAAGTGGAAAGTTAATGTGTAGTTTGTTGTAGGTTCAAACAACAATATTAAACTCCTATTTTGACTTGAGATTTGGCTTTACAATGTGTGATGAACTTTAGCATAGGTTGTTTATTAAAAGAAAAGAAAAAATAATAGTGAAAGGAAGAGTTTCTCAAATTTACAACTAGCAATGAATAGTGATCATAAAGGGTTTTATTGTGGACAACTTTCTCAAGACATAATTTCACTTAACCAGATTTGTGCACAGTATCATGAAATTTTTGCAAGATTCTAAGGACTATGGATATTCCACCATTCATCCACCATAAAAATATATGAACAAGCAATAGAAGTTGGGAGAAATTTCATATTTATGTCCAGACTAACTTACACAGTTGTCTACCATCTGTAAACAACCAAAAGTATGGATAAGAAAGGCATCAACACAACATAAAACTTCATAAGCATTGAACAAGATTAACTATTCTACCAAATAAAACTAAAACGAGTCTAAACAACAAATTAAATCTTTCTAAATCAGTTAACTAGGGGAGATGAACCATGTAACATGCAATAGAAACATAAGAACCCACCAAAATTCAATGAGGTTCTATTAATATTTCTGCAAAATGCCTTTACAACAATTCGATTCTCTTAAAATGAGAGGAGGAGACCCCTATTTATAATTTTCAAAAAGAAAAATATGTGGCCAAGATTCAGTCTCATTGTGTGGCCAGAATTCACTTTACATTAAGGTTTCACCTACCCCCAAATAAATAGAAATTTAAAATACATTCTTGTTATTTTCCTTATTTTGTCCTTGTGTGAAAAGATGGTAGCCTTTTTCCTTTTAGCAGATTGTTGTTTTCTCCTTTTGGCTACAGCTACTTAGTGCCTAGTTAACTACTAATTGTGGGCTACTAAACTAATTCATAATGGTTTATTTAACTAATGATCATGGGCTAGTTAACAAATTGTTTTTGGACTAGTTAACTAATGATAATGGGCTAGTTAATTAATTGATAATGTGATAGTTAACTAATGATCATGGGCTAGTTAACTATTGATCATGGCCTAGTTAATTAATTAATAATAGGCTAGTTAACTAATGATCATGGGCTAGTTAACTAAATGATAATGGACTAGTTAACTAATGATCATGGGCTAGTTAACAACTTGATAATGGGCTAGTAAACTAATTGATCATTAGATAGTTAACTAATGATAATGGACTAATTAACTAATTGATAATGGGTTTGTTAACTAATGATCATGGGCTAGTTAACTAATTAATAATGAGCTAGTTAACTGATTGATCATGAGCTATTTAACTGATGATCATAGACTAGTTAACTAATTGATCATGAGCTACTTAACTAATTGATAATGATCTAGTTAACTTAAAATCATGGGCTAGTTAACTATTGATAATGGACTAGTTAACTAATTGATAATGGGAAAGTTAACTAATGATCATGGGGTAGTTAACTAATGATCATAGCCTAGTTAAATATTTATAATGGGTTAGTTAACTAATTGATAATGAGCTATTTAACTAATTGACAGTGGGCTAGTTAACTATTGATCATGGACTAGTTACATAATGATCATGGGTTAGTTAGCTAATTAATCATGGGTTAGTTAACTATTGATCATAGGCTAGTCAGCTAATTGATCATAGACTATTTAACTAATGATCATGAGCTAGTTAACTAATTGATCATGGGCTAGTTAACTAATTATCGTGGATTAGTTACTCAATGATGATGGGATAGTTAACTAATGATCATGGTCTAGTTAACTAATTGAACATGGACTAGTTAACTATTCATAATGAGCTAGTTAATGAATTGATAATAAGTTAATTAAATAATTGATAATTGGATAGTTAGCTAATTTATAATAGGATAGTTAACTAATGATCATGGGCTATTTAACTAATTGATTATGGGCTAGTTAACTAATGATCATGAGCTACATAAAAATTTAATTATGAACTAGTTAACTAATGATCATGACCTAGTTAACTACTTGATAATGGGATAGTTAACTAACTAATGATGGGCTAGTTAACTAATTGATAATGAGCTAGTTAACTAATAATCATGGGCTAGTTAACTAGTTAATCACAAGCTAGTTAAACAATGATCATGGATTAGTTAAGTAATTGATAATAGGTTAGTTAACTATTGATCATGGATTAGTTAACTATTGATAATGGGCTAGTTAACTATTGATCATGGACTAATTAACTAATCATCATGGGCTAATTAACTAATGATCATAGATTAGTTAGCTAACAATCACATGATAGTTAACTAATTGACCATGGGCTAGTTAACTATTGATCATGGGCTAGTTAACTATTGATCATGGGCTAGTTAACTAAATGATAATGTGCTAGCTAACTAATGATCATGGGCTATTTAAATAATGATCATGCGATAAATAACTAATGATCGTAGGCTAGTTAAGTAATGACCATGGGCTAACTAACAAATTGATCATGGGCTAGTTAACTATTGATAATCAATTAGTTAACTAATTGATCATGGGCTAGTTAACTATTGATAATCAATTAGTTAACTAATTGATCATTGGCTAGTTAACTATAGATAATGGGCTATTTAGCTAATTAATCATGGGCTAGTTAACTAATTGATAATGGACTAGTAACTAATGATCATGAATTAGTTAATTATTGATCATGAGCTAGTTAACTAATTGACAATGAGCTAGCTAACTAATGATCATGGGCTAGTTAACTATTGATTACAGGATAGTTAACTAATGATCATGAGCTAGTGAACTAATTGATAATGATCTAGTTAACTAATGATAATGAGATAGTTAACTAATGATCACGAGCTAGTTAACTAATTGATAATGGGCTACTTAACTAATGATGATGGGTTAGCTAACCAATTATCATAGGATAGTTAATTAATGATCATGGGCTAGTTAACTAATGATCATGGCTTAGTTAATTAATTGATCATGGGGTAGTCAATCATTTATCATGCGCTAGTTAACTAATTGATATTGAGCTAGTTAACTAATGATCATGCTCTAGTTAACTAATTGATCATGGGCTAGTTGAATATTGATAAGGAGCTTGTTAACTAATTGATAATGTGATAGTTAACTAATGATCATGCGTTAATTAACTAATTGATCGTGGACTAATTAACTAATGATCATGGGCTAGTTAACTAGTTGATAATGGGATAGTTAACTAATGATAATTGGATAGTTAACAAATGATCATGGACTAGTTAACAACTTGATAATGTGTTAGTTGACTAGTGATCACAGGGTAGTTAATTAATCATCATGGGCTAGTTAACTACTGATAATGGGATAGTTAACTAATTATCATGTGCTAGTTAACTAATTGATAATGAACTAGTTAACTAATTCATAGTTAACTAATTATCATGGGATAGTTAACTAATTATCATTGGCTAGTTAATAAATTTATAATGGACTAGTTAAATAATGATCATTGGCTAGTTAATTAATTGATTATGAGCTAGTTAACTAATGATCATGGGTTAGTTAACTAATTGATAATGGGGTAGTTAACTAATTGATCATGGGCTAGTTAACTAATGATTATGGGCTAGTTAACTACATGATAATGGGATAGTTAACTAATGATCATGGGCTAGTTAACTAATTGATAATGGGCTAATTAACTATTGATTATGGGTTTGTTAACAATTAATAATAGGCTAATCAACTAATTGATCATGGGCTAGTTAACCATTGATCATGGACAAGTTAACTAATGATCATGTGCTAGTTAACAAATTGATCATGGGCTAGCTAACTAATAATGGGATAGTTAAGTAATTGATAATGGGCTAGTTAACTAATGATCATAGCTTAGTTAACTATTGATAATGGCCTAGTTAACTAATGATCATGGGCTAGTTAACAAATTGATAATGATCTAGTTAACTATTGATCATGGGCTAGTTAACTATTGATAATGGGTTAGTTAACTAACTATCATGGGCTAGATAACTAATGATCATGGGCTAGTTAATTAATTTATAATGGGCTAGTTAAATATTGATCATGGACTAGTTAACTAATTGATTATAGGCTAGTTAACTAATGACGATGAGCTAGTTAACTAATGACGATGGACTAGTTAACTATTGATAATGGGCTAGTTAATTAATCGATAATGGGCTAGTTAACTAATTGATAATGGGCTAGTTAACTAATGATCATGCGTTAGTTAACTAATTTCTCATGGGATAATTAACTAATGATCATGAGCTAGTTAACTAATTGATAATGGGCTTGTTAACTAATGATGGGCTAGTTAACTAATGAGCGTGATCTAATTAACTACTTGATAATGGGCTAGTTAACTAATGATCATGGGCTAGATAACTACTAATTCCAAACTACTTAACAATTGATCATGTAATAGTTAACTAATTATCATGTGCTAGTTAACTAATGATCATGGGCTAGTTAACTAATTGATAATGGTGTAGTTAACTAATTATCATTGGTTAGTGAATTAATATATAATGGGCTAGTTAAATAATGATCATGGGATAGTTAACTAATTGATCATGGGCTACTTAACTAATGATCATGGGCTACTTAACTAATTGATAATGAGCTAGATAACTATTTGATAATGGGCTAGTTAACTAACTAGTCATGAGCTAGTTAACTATTGATCATGGACTAGTTAACTAATTGATAATGGGCTAGATAACTAATGATTATGGGTTAGTTAACTAGTTGATGATGGGCTAGTTAACTAATGATCATTCGCTAGTTAATTAATTGATAATGAGCTAGTTAACTAATTATCATTGGCTAGTTAACTAATGATCATGGACTAGTTAATTAATTGATCATGGGCTAGTTAACTATAGATCATGGGATAGTTATCTAATTAATCATTGGCTATTTAACTCATAATTATGGGCTTGTAAACTATTGATCATGGTTAGTTAACTAATTGATCATGGGATAGATAACTATTGATTATGCGCTAGTTAACTAATTGATCATAGGCTAGTTAGCTATTGATCGTGGGCTAGTTAATTAATTTATAATGGGCTAGTTATCTAATGATCATGGGCTAATTAACTAATTAATAATGGGCTAGTTAACTAATGATCATGGTCTACTTAATAAATTTATAATAAACTAATTAACTAATGATCATGGGTTAGTTAACTATTTGATAATGGGCTAGTTAACTAATTGATCATGGGCTAGTTAACTAATGATCATGAGCTTGTTAACTAATTGATAATGGACTAGTTAACTAATAATCATGAACTAGTTAACTACTTGATAAAGGGCTAGTTAACTAATGATCATGGACTAGTTAACTAAATGATAATGAGCTAGATAACTAATGATCATGGGCTAGTTAACTAATTGTTAATGGACTAGTTAACTAATTAATCATGAGTTAATTAACTAATTGATCATGGGCTAGTAAACTAATGATCGTGGACTCGTTAACTATTGATAATGAGTTAGTTAACTAATTGATAATAAACTAGTTAACTAATGATCATGTGGTAATTAACTAATGATCATAGGCTAGTTAAATATTTATAATGGGTTAGTTAACTAATTGATAATTAGCTAGTTAACTAATTGACAATGAGCTAGTTAACTAATTGATAATGGGTTAGTTAACTATTGATCATGAGCTAGTTAACTAATGATGATAAGTTAGTTAATTAATTGATCATTAGATAGTTAACTATATATCATGATCTAGTTAACTAATAATCATGGTTTAGTTAACTAATTGATCACAGGTTATTTAACTAATGATCATGAGCTAATTAACTAATTGATCATGAACTAGTTAACTAATTATCGTGGGTTAGTTAAACAATGATGATGGGATAGTTAACTAATGGTCATGGGATAGTTAAGTAATTAACCATAGATTAGTTAACTATTGACAATGAGCTAGTTAATTAATTGATAATGGGCTACTTAAATAATTTGTAATATGTTAGTTAACTAATTATCATGGGCTAGATAACTAATGATCATGGGCTAGTTAACTAATTGATCATGGGCTAGTTAACTATTGATAATGGGTTAGTTAACTAATGATCATGGGCTAGTTAACTAATTGATATTAGGCTAGTTAACAATTAATAATGGGCTAGTTAACTAATGATCATGGGCTAGTTAATTAATTGATCATGGGTCATTTAACTAATTGATAATGGGTTAGTTAACTAATTAATAATGGGATAGGTAACTAATGATCATGGGCTAGTTAACTAATGATCATGGGCTAGTAAACTAATTGATCATAAGATAGTTAACTAATTAATCATGACCTAGTTAAT
The DNA here is from genome assembly GCA_007115665.2 of Sequoiadendron giganteum. Lineage (NCBI taxonomy): Eukaryota > Viridiplantae > Streptophyta > Pinopsida > Cupressales > Cupressaceae > Sequoiadendron > Sequoiadendron giganteum. Next base: position 82,004,228 of record VCHN02000014.1, on the reverse strand, counting down.
TAATTGATCATTGGCTAGTTAACTATAGATCATGGGCTAGTTAATTAATAATCATGGGCGAGTTAAATAATTATCATTGGCTAGTTAACTAATGATCATGGGCTAATAAACTAATTGATCATAAGATAGTTAACTAATTGATCATGGGCTAGTTAACTAGTTCATCATGGGCTAGTTAACTATATATCATGGACTTGTTAACTAATGATCATGGGCTAGTTAACTATTGATAATGACCTAGTTAACTAATTGATAATGGGTTAGTTAACTAATGATCATGGGTCAGTTAACTAATGATCATGGGTTAGTTAGCTAATGATAATGGGCTAGTTAACTATTAATCATAGGATAATTAACTAATGCTCATGGGCTATTTATTTTTTTATCATGGGCTAGTTAGCTTTTGATCATGGGCTAGTTAACTGATTTGTCATGGGCTAGATAACTAATTGATAATGTGTTAGTTAACAAATGATCATGGGCTAGTTAACTATTAATCATGGGCTAGTTAATTAATGATCATGGGCTAGTTAACTAATTGATCATGGACCAATTAACTAATTGATAATGCTCTAGTTAAATAATGATCATGGGCTAGTTAACTAATGATCATGGGCTAGTTAACTAATTATCATGTGTTAGCTAATTATTGATCATGGACTAGTTAACTAATTAATCATAGGATAGTTAGCTATTGATCACATGGGTTAGTTCTCTAATTAATCATTTGCTAGCTAACTAAGGATTATGGGCTAGTTAACTATTGATAATGGTTAGTTAACTAATTGATCACGGGCTAGTTAACTAATGATCATGGGTTATTTAATAAATTGATAATAGGCTAGCTAACTAATGATCATCGGCTAGTTAACTAATTGATCATGGGTTAGTTAACTAATTGATAATGGGCTAGTTAACTATTGATCATGGGCTAGTTAACTAATTGATAATAGACTAGTTAACTAATGATCATGAACTAGTTAACTAGTTGATAATGGGCTAGTTAACTAATGATCATAGACTAGTTAACCAAATGATAATGATCTAGTTAACGAATGATCATGGAATAGTTAATTAATTAATCATGAGCTAGTTAACTAATTGATCATGAGCTAGTAAACTAATGATCATGGGCTAGTTAACTATTGATAATGAGCTAGTTAACTAATTGATAATAAGCTAGTTAAGTAATGATCATGTGGTAATTAACTAATGATCATAGGCTAGTTAGATATTTATAATGGGCTAGTTAACTAATTGATAATGATTTAGATAACGAATTGACAATGAGCTAGTTACTTAATTGATAATGAGTTACTTAACTATTGATCATGAGCTAGTTAACTAATGATGATAAGTTAGTTAATTAATTGATCATGGGCTACTTAACTATTAATTATTGGATAGTTAACTAATGATCATGGGCTAGTTAACTAACTAAGCATAGGCTATTGAATTAATTGATCATGAGCTAGTTAACTAATTATTGTGGGTTAGTTAAACAATGAAGATGAGATAGTTAACTAATGATCATGGGCTAGTTAAATAATTGACCATGGGCTAGTTAACTATTGATAATAGGCTAGTTAATTAATTAATAATGGGCTACTTAACTAATTTACCATAGGTTAGTTAATTAATGATCATCGGCTAGTTAACTAATTGATCATGGGCTAGTTAACTAATTGATAATGGGCTAGCTAAATAATGATCATGGACTACTTAACAAATTGGTAATAGACTAGTTAACTAATGATCATGGGCTAGTTAACTAATTGATCATGGGTTAGTTAACTAATTGATAATGGGTTAGTTAAGTAATCATCATGGGCTATTTAACTAATCGATAATGGAATAGTTAACTAATGATCATGGGTTAGTTAAGTATTTGATAATGGGTTAGTTAACTAAATGATAATAGGATAGTTAACTAATGATCATCGGTTAGTTAACTAATTGATAATGAGCTAGTTAACTAATGATCATGGGCTACTGAACTATTGATCATGGGCTAGTTAGCTAATTGATCATAGGCTAGTTAACTATTGATAATGAGTTATTTAACTAATTGATGATAGGCTAGTTAACTAATGATCATGTGTTAATTAACTAATTGATCATGGGATAATTAACTAATGATGATGGGCTAGATAACTAATTGATAATAGGCTAGTTAACTAATGATAATGGACTAGTTAACAAATGATCATGGGCTAGTTAACTATTTTATAGTGAGCTAATTTACTAATATATAATTGGCTAGTTAACTAATTATCATTAGCTAGTTGATTAATTCATAACGGACTAGTTAAATAATGATCACGAGCTAGTTAATTAATGATCATAGGCTAGTTAAATAATTGATAATGGGTTAGTTAACTAATGATTATGGGCTAGTTAACTAATTGATCATGAGCTAGTTAACTAGTGATCATGGGCTTGTTATCTAATTGATAATGGCCTAGTTAACTATTCATTATGGTCTTGTTAACAACTAATCATGAACTAGTTAACTAATTGATTATGGGCTAGTTAACCATTGATCATGGGCTAGTTAACTAATGATCATCGGCTAGTTAAATATCGGTAATGGCTTAGTTAACTAATGATCATGGGTTAGTTAGCAAAATTAATAATGAGCTAATTAACTAATGATCATGGACTAGTTAACTAATGATCATGGACTAGTTAACTAATTATCATGGACTAGTTAACTAATTATCATGGCCTAGTTAACTAATGATCATGAGCTAGTTAATTAATTTATAATGAGCTAATTAAACAATGATCATGGACTAGTTAACTAATTGATCATGGGCTTATTAACTAGTGAACATAAACTAGTTAACTAATTCATCATGTGCTAGTTAACTATTGATAATAGGCTAGCTAATTAATTGATAATGAGCTAGTTAACTAACTGATAATGGATTAGTTAACTAATGATTCTACGTTAGTTAACTAATTGATCATGGGCTAATTAATTAATGATCATGGGCTAGTTAACTAATAATAATGGGATAGTTAACAAATGATGATGGGATAGTTACCTAATTGATAATGGACTAGCTAACTAATGATCATGAGCTAATTAAATATTTGATAATGGGATAGTTAATTAATGATCATGGGCTAGTTAACTAATAATTGTGAGATAGTTAACTATTCATCATGAGACAATTAACTAATTTTCATGTGCTAGTTAATTAATGATAATGAGCTAGTTAAATAATTGATAATGGGCTAGTTAACTAATTACCATAGGCTAGTTAACTAATTATCATTGGCTAGTTAATTAATTTATAATGAGCTAGTTAAATAATGATCATGGGCTAGTTAACTAATTGATAATGGGCTAGATAACTAATTGATAATGGACTAGTTAACTAATTGATCATGAGCTAGTTAACTATTGATCATGGGATAGTTAACTAATTGATCATGGGCTACATAACTAATGATTATTGTCTAGTTAAATAATTGATTATAGGCTAGTTAACTTTTGATCATGGGCTAGTTAACTAATTCATAATGGGCTAGTTAACTAATGATCATGGGCTAGCTAACTAATTTATAATAGGCTAGTTAAATATTGATTATGGGTTTGTTAAAAATTAATCATGGGTTAGTTAACTAATTCATCATGGGATAGTTAACCATTTATTATCAGCTAGTTAACAAATTGATCATGGGCTAGCTAACTAATGATAATGGGAAATTTAACTAATTGATAATGGGCTAGTCAACTAATGATAATGGGCTATTTAAATAATTGATAATGGGCTAGTTAACTATTGATTATGGGTTTGTTAACAATTAATCATAGGTTAGTTAACTAATTGATCATGGGCTAGTTAACCATTGATCATGGGCTAGTTAACCATTGATCATGTGCTAGTTAACTAATTGATAATGGGCTAGTTAAAAAATTGATCATGTGCTAGCTAACTAATGATAATGGGATAGTTAACTAATTGATAATGGGCTAGTTAACCATTGATCATGAGCTAGTTAACTAATTGACAATGGGCTAGTTAACAAATTGATCATGTGCTAGCTAACTAATGGTAATGGGATAGTTAACTAATTGATAATGGGCTAGTTAACTAATGATCATTGGTTAGATAACTAATGATCATGGTATAGTTAACAAATTGATAATGGGCTAGTTAACTAATGATCATGGACTAGTTAACTAATTGCTAATAAGTTAGTTAACTAATTATCATGGGCTAGTTAACTAATTATCAGAGGCTAGTTAACTAATGATAAGGAGCTAGTTAATTAATTTATAATGGGCTAGCTAAATAATGATCATTGGCCAGTTAAATACTTAATCATGGGATACTTAACTAATGATCATGGGCTAGTTAACTAATTGATCATGAGCTAGTTAACTAATTGATAATGGACTAGTTAACTATTGATAATGTGATAGTTAACTAATTGACAATGCCTAGTTAACGAATGATCATGAGCTAGTTAACTAATGATCATTGGCTAATTAACAAATTGATAATGGGCTAGTTAACTAATGATCATGGACTAGTTAACTAATGATCACGAGCTAGTTAACTAATTCATAATGAGCTAGTTAACTAATTGATAACAAGATAGTTAACTAATTATCATTGGCTAGTTAACTAATGATCATGTGCTAGTTAATAAATTTATAATGGGCTAGCTAAATAATGATCATTGGATAGTTAACGAATTGATAATGGGCTAGTTAACTAATTAATCATGGGCTAGATAACTAATTGATCATGGGCTAGTTAACTTATGATAATGGGCTAGTTAACTTATGATCATGGGCCAGTTAACTAATTGATAATGGGCTAGTTAACTAATTGATAATGGGTTAGTTAACTATTAATAATGAATTAGTTAACTAATGATGATGGGCTAGTTACCAAATTGATCATGGGCTAGTTACCAAAATTGATAATGGGCTAGTTAACTAATTGATAATGGGCTAGTTAACTAATGATCATGGGTGAGTTAACTAATGATCATGAGTTAGTTAACTAATTGATCATGGGATAGTTAACTATAGATCATGGGCTAGTTAAATAATGATCATGGGCTAGTTAACTAATTGAAAATGGGTTAGTTAACTAATGATCATAGGCTAGTTAACTAATTGATAATGGGTTAGTTAACTAATGATCATGGGCTAGTTAACTAACGATCATGGGCTAGTTAACTAATGATCATAGGCTATTTAATTAATTGATAATGGGTTAGTTAACTAATGATCATGGGCTAGTTAACTAACGATCATGGGCTAGTTAACTAATTGAAAATGGGATAGTTAACTAATTATCATGGGCTAGTTTACTAATTGATAATGAGCTAGTTAACTAATGATCATGAGTTAGTTGACTATTGATCATGGGCTAGTTAACTAAATAGTATGGGTTAGTTAACTAATGATCATGGGCTAGTTAAGTAATAGATAATGGACTAGTTAACTATTGACAATGGGAAAGTTAGCTAATTGATAATGGGCTAGTTAACTATTGATAGTGGGATAGTTAATTAATTGATCATGGTCTTGTTAACTAATGATCATGGGTTAATTAACTAATTGATCATGGGCTAGTTAATTATATATCATGGGCTAGTGAACTAATGATAATGAGTTAATTAACTAATTAATAATGGGTTAGTTAGCTAATGATCATGGGATAGATAACTATTGATCATAGGTTAGTTAACTAAGTGATAATTGGCTAGTTAATTACTGATCATGGGTTAGATAACTAATTGATCGTGTGATAGTTAACCATTGATAATGGGTTAGTTAACTAATTGATCGTGAAGCCTCTCTATGAGAAGAATTGTCACTTTGAAATAGACAGATTGATCCCTCCTCAAGTCCAACCAAGTAGTCTGAGTGAATTGAAAAATGAGGCATCTCTAAGAGAATGAGGTTTCTTACAAAATAGAGTAGAAAAACTTGATGAAAATTGGATTCAAGACTCCAAAATTAATGGAGAACAAGAGGGATGCTCAAGAAACACATTACAAGAGGAGGGAAATGGTGATGTGGGGGAAGAATTTTTTTCAAAGATATACCTATATCCCCTATTCGAAACCTAGAGAATGATAATTAAGGGGTTCTAGATAGTGGAGGAGATATGATGGATTCAAATTCAAAATCAGATTCAGATGAAGACCAGGGTGAAGAGGATGTCCTTGGCTTTAAGGAGAATATTGGGATTGTTAAGAAACGAACCATAGACCAATCTCTTGCTTCCAACAATAAAGAAAAGTTTGGTGAGACAAAGAAAAGAGGACCCAAAACCAATAGAATGCGTTTGGAAATAATTGGTAATGTAGTTGGATGAAGCAAATTGAGATTGAGAAGAGGTTATGTCTTTTCTCGACAGCCATGAGGGTCCTTTCATGGAATGTCAGGGGTTGCAATGCCCCTGACAAGATTCATTTGATCAAAAGATGTTTTGATCAAACAAGACATGTTTTAGTTCTACTACAAGAAACAAAAATAAAGGAGTTAGAATTTGAATCTTTCTCAAAAAAAATTGGGCGTTGGAAGTGTTCTTTATCAAGGGTAATTGGTGCTTCGGGTGGGTTGCGGTTGCTCTAGAATGATTCTATTATGGATGTTCAAATCATTAGATAGGAAATAAATTGGCAATGGTGTAGGGTGGAGTCAAAAAAATTAAGAACAAGCTTTGGTATTCTCAATATCTATGGTCCCAACAATTCAATCCAGAAGAAGAAATTATGGAAAGAGTTATCTGGAATCCTAAGAGAGGGGGAGGAAGGAATGTTTCTCCTTGGGGGAGATTTTAATGCAATAATGCGACCCTCAAATAAATTTGGGGGTGTTTTCTAGCCAGGGCCAAGTCAAAAGGACTTTTGTGATTATGTAATGGATAATGGTCTGATTGAATTGCCCTTTCGAAGAGGGGAATTCACTTGGAAAAATAGGAGAGGTGGTTTCCTAAATATTGCTGAAAAACTAGATAGGTTCTTTTTAGCAGAAAATTGGGCTAAGCAAAAATGGTTGTGTGAGGCAGAGATCCTTCCAATAATTGGTTCATACCATTACCCAATAAGTCTGAGAATTCAAGAGGAATCAACTTCGGATAGATGTCCTTTTAAGTTTGAAAAAATGTGGTTCCAAGCAAAAGGTTTCAAGGAATTGGTAAGTGATTGGTGGAAAAATGCTCCTAGGAGAATTGATGCAAAGATTTCATATTTTTCAAGAAATTACAATACTTGAAAGAACAATTAAAAGCTTGGAACCGAGAATCTTTCAAAAATATTTATCATGAAAAACTAATTCTGGAGGAAGAACTTAAAGCTTTTCATTTGAGAGTACTTGAACATGGGATGAGTGAAGAAGAATTTGTCATGGAGAAAAAAATCAATAAAGAATATTCAAAAACCTTTGCTTGGGAAGAAATTTTCTTGAGACAAAAATCATGGGAGACATGGCTGAAGGAGGGCAATAGGAATTCAAGGTTCTTTCATAATTCAGTGAAGGTTCATAGATCTACAAACAAAATTCTCACAGTTAAAGGCAACAATGGGAAAATGGTGTAGGATCTAGCACAAATCAACAAGGAGGTTGTGATTTTTTTCACTAAGAGATTTAATGAGACCCCAACTAATTCGAATCAAAACTCTGATATATTGGATATCATCCCGAGTTACATTTCAAAAGAACAAAATGCTCTAATAATGGAGGTAGTTAAATTGAAGGAGGTAAAAAGGGCTCTTTTTGACCTTGGAGGGGATAAAGCCCTGCACCTGATGGGTTCCCAAAAAATTTCTTCCAAAATTTTTGGGATATCTTTTCTTTTGACTCATGGGAGGTGGTTGAAGAATCTAGGAAAATTGGATTCATACTCAAAGACCTAAACAATATCTTTCTAGCCCTCATCCCAAAAAGGCCAGTGACAAATTCTTTTGAGGATTTCTGACCTATTTCTTTATGAAATACGGTCCATAAAATCATCTCTAAAGTCATTGAAAATAGATTGAAATTGGTTCTAGGATCTATGATTTCAATTGAGTACAGTGTTTTTTATCCAAATAGATCTATTTTTGAAGGTGTGATTGTTGCCCATGAAACAATACACACAGTTAGGATGTCGAAGGCTGAGAAAATGATGGTCAAGCTGGATATAAAGAGAGCTTATGATGAGGTAAACATAGGATTTTTATTAAAAGTGTTGGATAAATTTGATTTTGCTAAAGAGTGGATAAAATGGATTGAAAGTTGCATTAGCACACCTCATTTCTTTGTTTTGATTAATGGCATTCCACAAGGTTTTTTTTATTCTGCTAAAGGAATTAGACAAGGTGATCCTATATCACCTTTTCTCTTTATAATTTTGGCTAAGGTGTTAGGGAGATCGATATCTCATAAATGTAGGTTGGGCAATTGGAAGGGGATTAAAGTTGCAGAAGGTATTGACCCAATATCACACCTAAAATTTGCATATATCACCTTCTTGATGGGGGATTCATCTTTAAGAGAAGCATAAGAGATGAAGAAATCTCTAGATAAATATGGTTTGGCTTCAGGACAATGAATTAACTAGTGGAAATCAAAAATATTCTTCTTCAACACACCATCCCAAAGCAAAATGAAATTTACAAGATACTAGGAATGAGGGTTGGTAATATTTCAAACAAATACTTGGGCATTCCCCTTTTTGGGGGAGCTAATAGGGTTGGCATTTTCAAAGATCTAGTGGACTCTTCTCTAAAGTGAATGGATGTATGGAAAATTAAATGGTTAGCATCGACAGGCAAAATCCTTATGCTCAAATCAGTGATATCGACAATTATGATTTATTCAATGATGTGTTTAAAGATTCTAAAGAAAGTAATTACTTCAATTGGACAATGCATGAGGAAATTCTTTTGGAATGGGGCTAGTGAAGAAGATAAAATACCTTTGCTTGCATGGGATAAAATTTGTAGACCAAAGGAAAAAGGTGGTGCTGGTGTGAGAAATTGGAAGATTTTAAATGAAGCCTTGGGTGTGAAATTGGTGTGGAGTATGTATGCCAACCCAAACTTACTTTGGGTAAAAATTATAAAAGAAAATTATTTGGACTCGAATGAGGATCATATAATTCTCACAATTTTCAACCCTCCAAAAGGTTTGGCTATTTTGAACTTCATAGTTTCTTGTAGGCTAGTTATTCTTAACCATCTCTCTTGGAAGATTGGAAATGGGTTTTGAAGGCAAGCTTCTGGGTGGACTCATGGGATAGACAACCGAATTTGGGTGATGAGCCTGATTTACAGTCCCTTAAATTTCATTTCTCACAAAGGTGGGGAACTAAAGTAAGAGAATACTTGGTCTCAAAACAAGACCCTTTTGGGTAGGAATGGGGATGGAAAGAGGTGCCAGAGGAGGGCTTGACAGTTCAAAAAGTACAGCAAATGAAAAAGATATTTCATTCCTGAACTGTTATCATTTCCGAGAATGAGGATAAGATTGTTTGGTGTGGGTCGATTAATGGTTGTTAATCAGTAAAAAATGGATATCAATTATTAGATTCTATGGAGGAAGAGAATTTATGGGCGAAGGATCTTTTCTATAACAAGAACTACCTACCAAAAGCAGGCACACTTGCTTGGTTAGCAATTAAAGTTAGAATCTTAACAGGGGAAAGAAGGAAGCGTTTAGGGTTTGTAGGTCCCTCAAAATGTGTCTTGTGTGATAAGGAAGAGGAATCAACTGATCATCTTCTTATTCAATGTGAGGTGGTTGTGAGGTGTTGGGATCATGTTAGACAAAATCTGAGATGGCAAAGCCCTACTCCAAGGATTGTAAAATAAGTTTTTGAAAGTTGGCCAAAGTTGTAGAAAAAATCACTTTTGTCGAGTGTGTGGATTTTTTCACCTTCTCTAATTATATGGGAGATCTGGAAAGAAAGAAATAGGAGGATTTTTTTAGATAAGAGTGAGCCTCTTAAAAGACTACTTAAAAATATTGATCATACCATTGAAGAATTTCTAAGTGTTGTAGCTGCAAATTTGCAGAATTGGCACTAACCTTTCTCTTTGGATGATAGGAATGTATATAGAGTCTGGTCGGGCCTTCAAATTAGGACCATTTCAAGTTCATTTAAAACCTCATCCAAAAATGTAGGTGAAGCATGAGTTATGTAGGAAAAGCCTCTTGAAGGTTGGCATAAGATTAATTTTGATGGAGCAACACAAAACAACCTGGTTCTTTTAGGTGTTGGTGCCATAATCAGAGATCATATAGGAACTTCTTTTGCAACTAAGAAATTGGAGCTAGGAACAAATAATATGGTAGAGGCTAAAGAAACATTACTAGCAATGCAATTAGCTAAAATTTGTGGCATTAGGAAATCATATTTGGAAGGAGATTCCTTAATTATTACACAAGAAATCATCGACTCAGGGGCAAAGGCGTGAACCTTCAAAATGTTATTAGAAAAATTACAAAAATTTTGGAGTCATTTGAGGATTTTTCAGTCAGTCACATAAGGTGGGAAGGTAATAAAGAGTCAGATAGCCTATCCAAGTGGTCTATCTCATTTAATCTAGAGAGAGAGTTGGTAATTGAAGACTTTAGGGGTTGGAGTTTTTAGAGATGGCGATAACAGCTAGTCTCTAAGCCTGGGCTAACAAGATGTCGGATTTTAAGTTGTAGGGGAATTTAATGGGGATTGGTGAATTTAAGGGAAAGGTGGAAGGTCATGAAAAGTGGGTGAGACAACGGTCTACTGGCTACGATAGCCTAGAACCAAAGGGAAATGTCATATCAAGTCGATGACAAGATGATGTCAGAATTTTAATTACAGGGAAGGATGAGAGTGAGCTGTTTGGCATGTGAGAAGAATTGGAATCACATATCAAAACATGAAGATAGAGAATGAGGTAAGATAGAGGTGACATAGGATCACGTTTGAATAGTGAGGCAAGGGAGTCGAAGTATGGTGAATTAATTCCTTGTAAGGGTAGGTTTTTAATTATGGGAAGCAAGAAGTTATCTCCTACTTTTAGCAAAACTTTTCGTGAAGTTGATGTGCAAAAAGCTTGGTGGCGATGGAGGCGATGTGGGGTATCTTGACAAAATTGCAACAAAAGTCTTTTCTTGGCCCTTCATCTGGGAAATGTCTAAAGAATCTTTTGAATCATGCAGATCATGAAGTGGTGGAAGAGGTGTTGGACACTTTGGGGCCGCACTTCTGAGAGGTGACACACAGAGGATGCATCAACACAAATATAGCCTCAATGATATTCATGTGGGCGTTAGAGATTGGGGAGGACTCAAAATAAATCAAGTGGGTGATGCTCGATCTCTTTGATGAAGAGTTGTTAGGAAAAATGGAATGCTTTCTGGAATGGGCAGTGCTGGGTATGGGATTCGACATGTTGGAAGGCATAGAAGACATGTATGAGGAAACACAGGATGGTTTGATCCCTTTCATTAGGTGGAGAAGGAGAACCAATAAAGATGCCTACAAGCTGGAGATTTTGATGGCATGGGAGAACCTGAAGCTAGCTCTTAGAAGATAGGAAGATTTCAAATGATGGGATACAACAAGCATTATGTGCCAATTTCCCATAAAGCAACGCTCAGAGAGGAGAGGAGGAAGTCGAAGCGGATAGGCTCAATAAAATGGGAGGTAGGGATTTTGGAAGATGGCGAGAAAAAATTCTTTTTTATGGCATAAAATATAGAAAGTTCAGTTTTTTGGAGTAAACAAAGAAGAATAGAAGGCAAATGGAAGGAAATCGTAGGAAAGCAACTCAAATGAGAATGGATACGAATACCTAGAAAAATGGAAAATTTGGCAATGGAGGGATACGAAGGCAGTTAAAAGAGCAGATTTTTTTGAGATGGGATATATCAAACCAAAATGTGGTGGATAGTAGAACTAGGTGATTAATTTTCAAAGAATATTTTGAGTCTATAAATGGAATTGGTGAAATCTAGGATGCTAAGATTAGAGACATAAATTATAATTTATTTTTTAATCGGGTGGCACCTGTGGTGGCCAATGGTGGTGGGATATTATATCGACCTTTATATTGAATGTAATGCTTTCAAATATATATTAATAAAATAAAACCTTTTACCGATCAAAAATAAAATAATCATAGGCTAGTTAACTAATTGATAATGAGCTAGTTAACTAATGATAATGGGCTATTTAACTAATGATCATGGGGTAGTTACCTAAATATCATGTGATAGTTAACTAATGATCATGACCTAGCTAACTAATTGATAATGGGCTAGTTAACTATTGATAATGAGCTCGTTAACTAACTGAGAATGGCTAGTTAACTAATTGATCATGAGCTAGTTAACTAATTGATCATGAGATACTTAACTATTGGTCATGGGTTAGTTAACTAATTGATAATGGACTAGTTAACTAATTGATATTGGGGTAGTTAACTAATTGATCATGAGCTAGTTAACTAATTGATCATAGGCTAGTTAACTAATGATCATGGGCTAGTGAATTATTGATCATGGGATAGTTAACTATTGATAATGAGCTAGTTAACTAAGGATTGTGTGCTAGTTAACTAAGAATCATGGGTTAAATAACTAATTGATCATGGGCTAGTTAACTAATAATCATGGGCTAGTTAACTAATTGATCGTGGGCTAGTCAACTAATGATCGTGGGCTAGCTCACTAATTGATAATGGGTTTGTTAACTATTGATAACGTGATCGTTAACTAATTGATAATGGCTAGTTAACTAATTATCATAGATTAGATAACTAATTGATCATGGTCTAGTTAACTATTGATCATGGGATAGTTAACTACTGATCATGGACTAGTTAACTAATTGATAATGGACTAGTTAACTCATGATCATGGGTTAGTTAACTACTTGATAATGGGCTAGTTAACTAATGATCATGGATGAGTTAACTAATTGATCATGGGATAGTTAACTAATTGTGAAAAGGCTAGTTAACTAGTGATCATGGGCTAGTTAACTAAAGATCATGGGCTAGTTAACTAATGATCAGGAGGTAGTTAACTAATGATTGTGGGATAGTTAACCAATTGATCATGAGATAATTAAATATTGATCATGAGATAGTTAACTATTGATCATGGGCTAATTAACTAAGTGATAATGGGCTAGTTAACTAATGATCATGAGCTAATTTACTACTTGATCATGGCCTAGTTAACTAATGATCATGGGCTAGTTAAATAATTGATAAAAAAAATAGTTAACTAGTGATCATGGACTAGTTAACTATTGATCATGGGTTAGTTAACTAATGATCATGAGCTAGTTAACTAATTGATAAAAATATAGTCAACTAGTGATCATGGACTAGTTAACTATTGATCATGGGCTAGTTAAATAATGATCATGAGCTAGTTAACTAATTGATAATGGTTTAGTTATCTAATTGATAGTGTGATAGTTAGCTAATGATCATGGGTTACTTAACTTATAATAATGGGCTAGCTAACTATTGATCATGGGCTAGTTAACTAACTGATCATTGGCTAGTTAACCATTGATCATGAGCTAGTTAACTAATTGATAATCGATTGGTTATCTAATTGATAATGGGCTAGCTAACTACTAATCATGAGATGGTTAACTAATTGATAATCAACTAGTTAACTAATGATCATGAGTTAGTTAACAAATTGATCATGGGCTAGTTAACTAATGATCATGGGATAGTTAACTAATAGATAATGGGTTAGTTAACTAATGATCATATGCTAGTTAACTATTGATCATGGGCTAGTTAACTATTGATAATGTGCTAGCTAACTAATTGATAGTGGGATAGCTAACTAATTGATAATGGACTAGTTAACTAATTATCATAGGCTAGATAACTAATTGATAATGGGCTACTTAACTAATGATCATGGGCTAGTTAACTATTGATCATGGCCTAGTTAACTAATTGATAATAGGCTAGTTAACTATTGATCATGGGCTAGTTAACTAATTGGTAATGGGCTAGTTAACTAATTGATAATAGGATAGTTAACTAATGATCATGGGCTAGTTAGCTAATTGATAATGGGATAGTTAACTAATGGTCATGGGCTATTTAACTAATGATCATGAGCTAGTTAACTAATGATCATGGCCTAGTTAACTAATCAATAATGGGCTAGTTATCTAATTAAACATGGGCTAGTTGAATAATGATCATGGGATAATTAACTAATTGATCATGGGCTAGTCAACTAATGATAATGGGATAGTTAACTGATTTATAATGGGATAATTTACAAATGATCATGGGATAATTAACTATTGATCATGTGCTTGTTAACTAATTTACAATGGGCTAGTTAACTAATTGAAAATGTGCTAGTTAACTAATGATCATAGGCTAGTTAACTAATAACCATGGGCTAATTAACTAATGATCATGGGATAGTTAGATATTGCTCATGGGCTAGTTAATTAATGATCATCGGCTAGTTAACTAATTTATAATGGGATAGTTAACTAATGATCATGGGCTAGTTAACTAATTGATCATGGGTTAGTTAACTAATGATCATGAGCTAGTTAGCTATTTATCATGAGCTAGTTAACTAATTGGTAATGGGCTAGTTAACTAATGATCATGAGTTAGTTAACTAATGATCATGGGCTAGTTAACTCTTGATCATGTGATACTTAACTAATTGATAAAGGGTTAGTTAACTAATGATCATGGGATAGTTATCTAATTGATAATGGGCTAGTTAACTAATGATCATGGCTATCTAGCTAATTGATAATTGGCCAGTTAACTAATGATCATAGGCTAGTTAAATAATGATCACGAGTTTGTTAACTAATTAATCATGGGATAGTTAACTAATGATCATGAGTTAGTTACCTAATGATCATGGACTAGTTAGCTAATAATCGCAAGCTAGTTAACTAATTATCATGGGCTAGTTAACTAATTGATAATGGGCTAGTTAACTAATGATCATGGGTTAATTAACTAATTGATAATGGGTTAGTTAACTAATTGATCATAGGCTAGTTAACTAATGATCATGGGCTAGTTAAATTTTGATAATGGGATAGTTAACTAATGATCATGGGCTAGTTAACTAAATGATCATGGGCTAGATAACTAATGATCATGGGCTAGTTAACTAATTGATCATGGGCTAGTTAACTAATTGAGCATGTTCGAAATGGAGATGCCATAAGGAATGCACTGGAGGATGTTGATATACACAAGTAGTCAACTTACCAAGATTATCTATCAAACATCTATTTATGGCTTAATAGAGCATAATTTCTAGTTTTTTATTGTTAAGAAAAATAAATTTCTCAAAGGACACACACTTTCATAATTTTGATATATTTATATCTATTTCATAATGTAAAACAGATATAGGCGGATAGGACAAATATACAGTAGATATTTTGCAATTAAATGTTCCTTTAAAAGACTCAGATGCATGTATGAATTTTGATGAAATTAATGAAGATGTATGAACTTGTGGCTTAATCTTGGCATCAACTTTTTGTGGAATTGTACAGTTATCTGGTTGTCTCCATTTTGATGCTTTTCTATTGTTTAAATTGATATACCAAGGATATATATTTGTTTACCAATACACATTTTCTGTATTTGTGTGATGTGATTATTTGCTTCTTTCAAGTAAATATTAAACTCTTCTAGTCAATCACAGTAATTGAAGAGTATTAATTGGATCAATAAGAAGAATCATATAACTAAGATTGTCATTATATCTCAAGTAGAGTTTGTCATTCATTTGCTTGAACATTTATACAAGTTATAAACTACATCTATGTGCCAAAAACTTTAAATTATTGCCATCATAGATTACACTTTTATAGATCTTCATATTAGACTCCATACACCCAACAAGGTAGTGGTGTCACGCTTTCATCTTTTGGTTTATCCATTTTATTTTTTACGTCTGTTAACTGAACATATTCTAATATAATTCAAATATAATTAAAATTGAAAACATCATTAATTAATTATGTAACCACATAAGTCAAATATAATTCTATCAAGAAATTAATATCAAATAGATAATACAATCACTTAACTCATACATTTCAATGTCATTGATCTTCTTCTTCATCCAACTCTGTGTATGTATCATCCGATCCAAATTCAACATTGTAAGGATTGGTCATATCATAATCATCGTCATTGATATCAGTTTCGATAATGTCATCATCCACATGGATATCATCTTCATGAACATTAACTCCTACATCATCATGATCTAGTTCCTCCTCTTCGACATCTTTGTCAGGCACATCATCAACTAATTGTTGATCCTGGTCATCATCTACATCATCTTCTATTTCTTCAGTATCTTCTTCTTCCACCACATTATACTTTACTGGCTTCCTCTTGGATCATGTCTAACAACATATGGCCAACCCACTTTACCTGGAACCTCTGAGTAAAATACCTACTCACATTGGCTTGGAAGAACATAGGGCTCATTTCTAGCTCGCTCAAAATACCTTGTATTAACCATGGTAAATCCATTATCAAGTTCAATAACATTTCTCTCGGGATCATTTTCATTCAGTCATAGCCTATACCATAGGATGAAAAAAAAAACTAATTTGAAGGACTTAAAGTCACACTTAAGTATATCATCCAAAATCCCATAGTATTGATTTTCTGAGACTTCTTCATGTATGTCACTTCTAGATGAAACATTAGTCACTTGGAAGACTGTAGTTATCTTAGAATCACAAGTTTTCTTCGTGTCATCCAACTTATTGATTCAAAATTTATGACCATTGTACCACATAGCCTTGTGGTGTTTCACTTGAAATATGTCAAACATGTAAAACTTATTGCAATATCGTCAGTTGATAAACATATTTATTCTTGGCCAAATGTATGCAAAGAAAAAAATATCAACATATATATACATCAATATAATTGAAAATAATTAAATAATATGGATGATTAATATATTTATGCATACCTGTTTATCTCTTAAACCATATGCTAAATCAATTTCCCTTGGTGTAACATTGGAATCTCCATTACGATGAGCTTCTTTAACCAATGAAGCCACACCTTCCCATGCTAATGCATGACTAGATTGTTGACATCATTCAATCCATATAGTCATCCAATCAATATTTTTTGCGACATACAAATGTAGTGCATCCCACTCTCAACCAACTATATCGAAAAAATTTGAAATTCACAAACGACATATAATTAGTTAATTACCACATTATACGACCTTAATTTATAATTGATGAATATTGAAGATTAATAATTAAATAAGTACAATATACATAAAAACCAAATGTAAAATGTATTCTAATTAATCTCCATGACCATCTTATAATTACCTGTCACTTTCCTCAATCTACCTTTCCCCATCAAGTACTCCCCTTCAAATTTTTTAATGGAGTTGGGATCCCAAATGTGATCTACATGGATCTTTGCTACAAACTTAGGAAGATATTCAGTAATGTACACCACGGTCTAGTATACCATTTATCCCTCCACCATAGAACCCTCGGGATGTGCTCTTTGTCTAACCAAATCCTTCAAAAATTTCAAGTGCCTCTCAACCATCCACATTGACCTTGTGTGTACAGGTCCACACAATTCAATCTCCTCAACTTGGTGTATGAGGTAGTGTTCTTGTGTACTGAAATTTTTTGAAGGTAGGCTCTTTTGCATTTAACACATTAGATGAGGAATTCTTCTCTTCCAATAATTTATATCTTCTTTATGGATTGCTTTAGATGATAACCATCTACAAGTGAATCAAGGCACAAATATATTAACGAGATTTAACAAAAATATACAATGAATTGAACAAATATCGCTACTTACCTCATGTATTTTCCAAGATCATATATAACTTGCTTGACATTGTTGTCGAAGTTGTCTTGGAGAGATAGAGGTAGAACGTACTGCAACAATTATAAAATGATCTTTTCATTAATATTTTTCCAAAAGTAGTAAACATAATACATTGAAAAGTACATGCAGTATATAAATATATATATAATATACCAGAATAATTAACTTAATGAAGGTATGCCAATCATGCGTTTTCATCCCTAACCCAAATTCACCTTTCTTTGTTATGATATTGTTTATGTTCACAACAAATCCTGTGGGAAATCGATTTTTTTGTATAACTTGTTTTATAGCATTTCTTTGTTGCTTTGTTAATAACCAAGGAAGAGCACTTATATTAATTTGGTCTCCATTGCTATTTAATTGAATGACATTTTTCATTGCTTGATTGGCTTCCTGAATGTCACTACAAATTTTGATAATTTTTTCTTTGTCATACCTTCCATCCAATATTTTCCATAACATTTATATCATATTCTTTTCAATATGCATTGTGTCAAACAAATGCACAATTTGTAGCTTCTCATAGTAGGGCAACCTACTAAATTGTTTGGGATAACTTTTCAGTCCCTATGGAAGCTGACCATTAATGCCTTGACGACCTTCATGAAGCATATAAGTTAAACAAATTAACAACGACAATCATTGTCAATTATAGCATGAGTAAACACAACACAATATAAAAATATAAATTCAAAACATATCATAAATGATAGATAAACAATTCGATCTAATGTATAACCTTGACGATTATTTCTATTATATTCCAACTTCCATAGGAGAGGTGTCATTCTTCATGGTTTTGATGTAGTCTCTTCTTTCCCATTGAAAAGATTTTTTTTAGTAGTTTGATACTTATGATTTCTATGGAGGAAGTGTCTATACTCATCAAACACCTCCTTTCCTATATTTTTTGAATGACAAGATTTCATCTTTGGACCACAAATTGGACATGCAAATTTTCCCATTGTTTGAAGACCTGCGAATCATATATAATTGGATTAAATATGTCAATTTTTATAACTATATATAATTAATAGACTATTTAAAAAACATGCATAATATCTATTTCATAAAATTAAATATCGTTAAATTCATGTAGTCGAACATTATAACATACCAAAAAAATGTGTTAGCCCTAGGGCATCATGAATTTTCCATACAAGAATTGCATGGATTTGAAATTGGCTTTGTCCTATTGGTCTAGATACGTCATACATAGTCATGCCATTCCATAACTTTAGTAACTCGTCGATAAGAGGCTCAATATATACATTCATATCTTTAGCTTGATACTTACCTAGTTGAATGAATATAAACATTACATAATTATTATAACCATTTTACTGCAATATATATAAATTCATGTACATGACTATTAAATGAAAAAATATATAATTCATTATGAAACGAATAAGACAAATGAGATGCTACTACGTTAAAGAAAATTGATGTAAAAAAATACCTGGAACAATCATTGCCAAAATTATATGCTCCCTCTTTATTGGCATCCATGGAGGAATGTTATTGTTGATAGCAAAAATAAGCCACACCAAGTAAATAGATCTTTGCTCTCCAAATGGATTGACACCGTATGTTGCCAATGAAAGCCTAAGATTACAAGGTTCTTCTTTAAAGTGTAGCCATTTTTCCTCCATGCCCCTAAATGCAGAACCATCCATAGGCATTCAAAGAATCTCATCTCCACTTATATTTCGTGCATGGTAATCCATAAATTGTGCTAAGATTTCGCACCTAAATAATCCTTGCAAATGTGGAATAATGGGAATATAATGAAGAACCTTGCAAGGCACCTTTTTTGTTAGTTGATCTGTTCAATATCTACTGATATGACATTCTAGGCATTCTGTTGCAAATTCATGTTGTTTATGATATATAATATGATCATTGGGACATGCATCTATTGCTTGATACTCCATTCCAATATCTTTCATAATGCTAGATAAATCTTGGTATGAGTGAGGTAAAATATTTGATGGTGGTAACAAAAATTCACCAATCAATCTACAAAAAAAATAAAAATTCTTAATATAAAGAATATTAATGGTACATACTTCATCCTTTATTTACTAGTGATGAACTAACAACAATTAAAATAGATTAAAAAAGATGACATATATGACATACCTTAACATCCGTGATATTTCTATGTTGGATAAACCATTCATAACCTTCAAGCTCACTAGTAAAAATACAACAGAGAGAAGAGTTGTTTGGGAGCCTTCATAAAGGGGCTCGTATGCCTTCTCAAGTATAGGTAAATCATGAACATCATCAAAGTCATCTAGATCAACATGATCAGATGTTCCACTACATGTGTCATGGATCAATGTATTTGTACCATCATCTTCAATTATATTTTTTGGCTCATGCTCATCTTCTTCCATAGGATCATTAACTTCATCTTCAGTATTCACAGCTCCATGTTCCTCCGCTTGCAAAAACACATTCTTTGGGCCATGATAATCCATATCATGTTCCCTAGGGTGCCCCACCTTTATAATAATGAAAAACAAAAATAAACCATGATCAAGATCAAGTGATTTTTTATATATATATACCAAATTTTAAAACAATATAAACATTTACAAATTCAATCAATATAAACACATATAATAAACAATTTACCAATGGACAATAACTATGCCCCCCTTCAACGTGACCATGCTACCTATAATGTTTCTCAATTGTTGTGATTAAAATTATTCTCATCTTTAAGCCCTTGCAATTATTACAAGGACAATAAAATTTCCCATCACCCTTTCTTATGAATCTAGCCCACAATCTATCAAGTGACTCTTCATTTTGTTCTGGACTAATATTAGCTAACATGATTTTTCTTTACCAAGCTTGAATATTTAGATCTCCAAAAAATATCAAAATCACACTCCAATAATTTTTAATCATACATAGGTAACAAAATATAATAATTATGATATTTTACACCCAAAAAATTCAGCATGCAACCACCCCTACAAAAGAGAAGATAGTCTAGAGTTAATGACCCCAAAAAACACTTTCAAATGCTAATTCCTGAAATTATTAAATTTTGATTTTACTATGATTTCCAACTGTTAGACTCCTAAAATCAAAATATTGAACTTGCACAACAAAATATGGAAATGAAATTCTTAAAATGTAGCTAATAGGCCTCAACAATTAAGGCCTACTCAAGACTTTGTGAAGTCACTGCAAGGTTTCCAGGCCTTACCTGATGATTTCAGTAGGAGGATTAAAGAGTTGGTAAAGAGTTTTGATGACTGGAGTGACACATCTTTACAAGATATTGTAGATGCCCAAGGAAATGTAAGATCACTACAACAATGGAAGGAGAGGGTAGATGAAATCATCAATGAACAAATCAAATTGATTTGTGATGACTCAGATTATGACATGCTGATGAGTAGTATGGATAAAATCATTAACACTAGCACATTTTCAGAATCTTTTGAAAGGGAGGCGAATCAAGTAGCAATAAAGTATACACCTTACAGTGCCAAGGTAAATGAGGTGGTAAATTTCAATTTTCCAATGGATGAGGAATATCAAGGATGGGTAGAAAAGTACTTAACTAAACAAGAATAGGATAAAATCTACAACCGACAGTTAACAAATTAGTGGTTATGGTTATAATTTTTTTTGGCTATGTCTTGGTGTCAATTTTGGTGCAAGTTTTCAAATTTTGGCAAATGCAACAGTTATTCTCTAGTGGATGGGATGAACAAGAAGATTCTCTAGAGACTTAGCTATTCTAACCAATTTTTGAAATGTCACAAGGCGGTCCAAGTAACCAGTGATAGGTGTATTTCTGGTCTGATGCTTGTTGTTCCTTCATTTTACCTATAAGAAGGATTTGAGGACTAGAAATATGGGTTACCAAGTTAAATATCTTTAGGTTGAGTCTAATTGAAGTTGTAGAGAAAATTTGAAAAGAGCTTGATATTATAGTGAAGATACTATTCTTAGGTTTCGTGTCATTCTGTTGTAGGTTTTAGTTTCATGGGTACTTAATTTTCAAGACAGTACTAGCATCTGAATGAAAATTACTCATTTCAAGGTCATGTATCTCCATTGTATCAATATATTATTATCTTGAATAAAATAATCAAGGGTTATTTTGTTCATCTCACTGTTATGGTGTGTGTAATTCTCATTTTGGCTTTAATTCAAGAAATTAATTAAAATGCTTGAGTGAGGTTATAGGTGACTATGTTCATATAAGGATTTGATAAGTAGTATTGGGTTAGAATATAGATTTATGGTATTGTAAGGCATTATTATCTGAGATTTTATATGCTGTGTTTAGAAGATAAACTTGGTTACACTAAAAAACAACCAACACCTTTGATACTATCTAGCTATGGCTCCCAAATCTATTGAAAATTGATCATTAGGGTTAAAATTAAAACCTTGCAAATATAATATTTGTCCAAATCCATAAAGAATTTTCCATCAGTTATAAATAATTCCCTTATAAAGAATTTGTGAAGTCAGGTCAAAAATTTGGAAATGAAATTCTAAATATGCACAAGACTAAAAATGAAATCTGATGAGATGTTGCTCTAAAATATAATTTTCAAACCTGGAAGTACAAATTTGACTTCACAAATGAATTTTTGAAAAATAAAATGACTACCCTCAACCTGGCGATATCTTCTTGAGTTTCTTCTGATTTTCCCCAAGAAAACCATCAAGCAAAACAATGTCACAATAAATAGTCGATCTATTTTTTATTTATTCCTGCCACAATTTAACTTTGCAGGTCTGTTGAAATTTTGGCAAAAGATCTTTGTCGAAATGTGGATGAAAAAAATGGTTCGTCCAAATTTCAAAGAACGCGGGGGATAAAATTTTTTAAAAATGAAAATTCACACAATTGCACAACGATACATTTGATTATGTAGCTTTCATCGAATTTTGCAATCGAATGAGTTAGTGCCTCAATATGTTAAGGGTGTTGGAAAATGTATCACTTTATATCCTAATTTTGATCCTTGAGTTACTAACAGGATCAGGTTTTGGAATGACACCAAACCTTTGATATATCATTAGGTTCCATCAATTGCTGTCATTTCAATCCCAACTTTTGACAGAGTCAGGATCATAACTCGCAATGGACCTATTACCACTGCACAAACTTAAGGTCAGGTTTTCATCAATATCTCAACTCTGACTCTCGATATGATTGTGAGATGGGAACTCAAGACATTTCCTACACTTGTTCACTCCTATGGGTCTAGTGCCAAATCATCTCCTGATTCTGAATTTTGATGTTCAACCAGGATCGAAACTCAGGGAGAACCCTTTATCAACTATTTGTAAAATGCCATTGCTGGTGAGAACCCAATCCCAATTTTTGAACACATTGTGGGATCAGACCACAAAATGAAATTGAATCTTATTTATCATAGTGGGTATAAGTGCTAAAATATAACCTGATCCTGACTTTTGATACAATTCAATACTGTGTTTACAATGGTTAGGTTCTTGGTCCTACCCCAAACCAATAACCCAAAAATGTTGAATTAACTTGTAGAATGGAAACTTGTCTTGAATGAATGAAAATTTAATATGAATGTTTTTACTAGTCTTATCTTCACATGTCTCTTCTTTTCATGAAAATTGTTGCTACTACAAGCTAATTAATAAATGGCTGACTTAGAGGAGGAATTTCCTATTTTTCCTATAGCACACAGACCTCGTTCGGAATTGGGAACCTCTCTTTTCGCTCGTGCCGGGTCACTTTTATTTTGCCTCATTTTGCATGCCCCCTATTTTGAGTCCTAAATGGTCAAGGAACCCTGAAAGAAATATCTTGAGTTGGCCATATTTTTCTCCCCCCAAATTTTCAAAGTCCTAAGTCCCTGAGAGATCCCCTTGGTTGTTTGCCTTCAAATTTTAAACTAGCATCCTCCATCCAATGCAAGCCCGCCCTTGTGGGTTTCTTTGACACCTTCATCACTTTGGATGGTAGATACCCAATTTCCTCCTGCCTCAGAGAACCCGCACTTAGCTCTGCACTTTTTCATCGACCATCATTTTGAACGACCAACACCTAACTGTCGTCTGCTCAGCGGACTCCATTGACCTGGATGCCATTTCAAAGTGATTGTTCACCAACTCGGATGACCTGTTAGGTCTCAAAAACACTAGTTTGAATGAGCCACAAGAGGTTGCTAAGCTCTCATAATGTTATTGGAAAACTAACAAGGCCAACCAATATAGTTGAACCTTCTACTCTTAAGGCTTTGTTAAACCTAGGTGGGTACACCTATATAAATGACATAGATTTTGAATTATGCTTCCTACTTGAGCAAACTATCCACAAATGGAAATTTGATAATGGAAAGATGTGATCCTAATTTGATATAAATTGTATATGCAATATCAAGGTGAATATTAATATGTTTAGTTAAGAGATGTAAATAAAATGGATGAAACCTAAAAGGATAAATAAGATCAGTGCCTTGTTGGGTGAAATGGAGTCAAGTGAAAGCTTTATATGAATGAATTCTATCTGGTAGACATTCTAATTATTTGGCATATGATATTAGTCTATAACTTGTATAAACATGAAAGAATGCAATTACCAAGCTCTTCTGAGTGATCCAAATGATACTTCCAGATTACCGTGAATGACTTGAAGGATTTAATCTTTACTTGAAAGAACCAACCAATCACAACACACAAATACAAAAAATGTGTATTGGTAAACTGATAATATACTTGATATACCAATCTAAATAACAAAGAAATATCAGCCTTGGAGATAACTTGATAATATTTTCAATTAAATAAACAAATAATTGATACCAGAAGGGCACCACAAAATCAAATTTCTTTCATTGATCTTTCAAAACTTCAAACATGAATCATGGTTCTTTGAAACATTCTGAAAAATATTGTATCTCCTACTATCTATTTTTCAATCTAAAATCCCCCCTCCTCTATTGGTTTTTTAAAAGTATTTATACAAATATAAATTAGGGGTCATGACTCTTCTCTCTTTGCCACAGTCGTGTGAATATTTTGTCAGCCAAAATTTAAAATATCTAATTAAGTTGCCTTTCGGAAAATTAAATAATTCTTACTACAGTCGAGCTTTTAAATTTTCACTTTAATATTTTCCTGCCTTTACTATCTCATAAATTTTATGCCTTTTACCACAATACCATGGGCTTCACATTGGCTCCCCATAGTTGCATGGTGACCGGCCCTATACTAACTATCATGATATCTTGGTGGTTATCCATGTTTTATACTCAAGCAATGAGCATTTTTAAGGAAAGTGAGTCCTGGCAGTGAGCCTCGTAGTATTTTGTATCCAAATATAATATATTGTGAGTTAATCCTCACCATGGTTTTTCAACATAAAAATCTTGGTGTTCATGTGTATGGTTGCATTGACTTTTTTTATGTTCTCTCTTGTTGATTAAGTCAAAATCGTGATAATGTTCAAGTGGATTTTATCATGGTTTTGTGGAATACTTAGTCACTTGCCCTCTTAGTATTCTAGATTTTCAACAATTGGTATGAGAGCTAAGTTCCCTAGAAGAAGCCTACTAGCTTGAGGAAGGTCCCAAAATTTGAGTATGAGAAATTTTTTCCTTAAAAAGTAGTCTCTGTCGAATATTCAGAAGAAATGGAAGTTCTAAAGGATAGGTTGGTAAAATAGAATAAGTACATTGAAAATCTACAAAGTAAAAGTATGGAAGCATGTGATCTATTGAATGAATGAGAATAAATCATCTCTAGCCTATTGCAACAATTGGATGAGAAGAAAATAACTGAAGAATGCTAGGAAATTGAAATTCAAAGGTAGATCGATGAATACATAAAGTTAGAAGAAGAAGTAGAAATATTGAGACCTGATCTAGAAAAGGTAAGAATTTTTGAAGAAAAATTTAAGAAAATCTCAACGATGCTTGATGAATTTATTACCTCTCAAAGAAAAAAATGGATAACAGTGGTTTAGGGTTTGAGGAAGGTTGGATTTCTAAAGTGAAGCAATCCACTGGGAAGAAGATGTGGTACAAAAATATACAAATCAAGGAGCAACGAAGAAGTTCCAAAAAAATTATTGTCAAATGAAATGATGCTAAAATGTATTTATCCTTTAATGGTATTTTTTATTCCTACAAGAATTTGGTCATAAGGCAAAGGGCTGCAAAATTAAGGTGAATGACTACTTATCATTACCCGGAAAATATTCTAAGAGAAAGAAGAATGGATATAAATTTAGTTTGTTGGATAAAATGGAAAATGGAAAGAAGAAAGTTGTTTGTTGTCAGTGCAACAATCTGAAACACCCTGGTAGTAATAGCGGAAGAAATAAAAATATATATATCTGGTGAAAAGTAGTGTTCAAACCTTTCATCCAAAAGAAGAAAGAAAGTAAATGAAAAGGATTTGGAGAAAGGAATCATCAATATTATATTTGCCAACATCTAGTTCAAATAATCTTGTTGATCTTTAAATAAAAGTAGTGGCTAAGCGAGAGAAATCATCATAAAATATAATAAACCCCCTCATCGTTACTTGTGCCATATTATGATATAAGTATACTTAATGTGGTAACAAGGTTAAGATATTTTCTCATTGGAATGTGTGAAAGATGAAAGCCTGTAGAATTTGAAAGAATGGAGGTGTACATAATTTTTGAGGCAATCTACCTACAAGTTGAACCATTTATTGAAAAATCATTATGAAAGAAAGGAATAGATTCAGATAATTTTAAAGGATTATGTATTTTCGGAGAAGCATGCAAAGGAAGCTTAGAAGGAAATTCAAAGTTTCAAAATTTAAATATAATAGTTGGATTCAAAGCGAGCTCCAAAAGTAGGATATCTATACATTTCTTGTTGGAATTATTAGAGGTATTCATATTTGCACAATCTTTCAATTTTATTGCTATAGATAATCCACAAGTTGTGAATTATGGGGATACTGCTAGGTTGAATAGATATTTGAGGAATGTATCAGAAGAGTTTGTTGGTGCATTCTCCTACATCACTTTGAGAGTATTTCCTACAATATATATTTATGCATATGTTTACAATAAGATTGAAGATAATTCGTCAGTTCAATTGAACGTGCTTTGGGAAAGTTAATTGGAAGAGAGCCACGATGCATGTAGAATATTAGTTGAGAAAAATTTGCATGTTTGGAGGAAATTTCCCTTGTTTGAATTTGAGAAGAAGTATGTTCGGATAGCATTGAGCATAATTCATGATGAATCTCTATGGATAGACGAGGCACATTTGATTTTCAGAGAGCTTTGGAATAATTCTAGAAGGTTATTCCCAATGCTAATTTTGATTCATCTATTTCTGTTGTGGAGAATCTTTATAGCATGATTAATTATTTGAAGGTCTACATATTCAAAATTGAAATGTCTATTGGAATTAGGTTTGATGAAGGAAATTTGGAAGATATCAAAGGAAAATGTTTGAATGCACATGATCGAGTAATGAATGAATTGGAGAGTGTACAAGGTTGTGAAAAAGAGGCACATGAACTACTTTATTTTTTCCTAGATTGGTCTACCAGTACATTGGATATGAGAAATGAGATAAGGATGAGTGAGTCTTGGTTGAGAACTCAGAAAGATACATATAGGTTAGCAGAAGATAAAGATAATCGAAGGTTGTCCTACATTGTGCAACTTCAGGACAAATTCTTCTCTCTACAGGATCAAAGGATAGATGTTATCAAGAAATTTGTGGTACTCAGAGACATGTTTAAACTCAAACATACTTATGTTTCTAGTGCTCTTGGTTGTATTGGTGAATTATCAAAGATTAATCTTAGTCCTAATTCTTTAATAGATGGTGTAGAGTCCATAACTAAACTTGAGCTATTTTACAAGAATCTTGGTAGTGCAAAAGGCTCATGGGAAGAAGGTAAAGCATCGTGGAAGGATATTTTGGAGTGTTTGAGAGGTTCTTATTTAGGTTAATTCAAGGTTGTGTTCATATCTTTCTAATTAAAATTTGATGCATATTTACATATACACCGAACTCATTCCTTTGTCATTGATGTCAAAGGGGGAGAGATAAAGAGATGAAGAGTCAAAGGAAATTTTTTTTTGTAAAGAATAGTTTTGATAGGGGGGGTAGTCAGAGTATTCAGTTGCAGTATACTAGATTTTTTTTTTTTTTCATGCATGTTTCTATAAATTCCAAAGGGGGAGATTGTTGGAAGCTTTGAAACATGAGCATGAAGTATGAATGGTTGTATTGGTTGTTCCTATGTTTTGATTTATGTCAACATGGTGATAACTATATGGGAAGTATTCTTGGTTTATCATAAGTTTTTCTTTATTGGTAATACTCTTTTGTGATGGATCAGTGTGTTGGTATTTGAGTACGGAATTCATTGCAATATCTAATATGAATCTAATTTCTTAACCATAATTTCTTGACTCATTCAAACATCTATTTCCTAGATCTTGAGATGTCTTCTATTATGAGTAGAAAGTTATCTCTAATGGATTTTAAGTTTGTATCCTACTGTTGCTCTATGTTTGGCATACTGTGTGGGAAACTCCGCATTACACTAAGGTGAACATTCTTATGTTGTGGTTTTTTGATAGTCTCTTTGCCGGTAGTATGATGGGAAATTAATGTGTTCTTAGATCTGGAAGGTTTTTTCTTTGAGGATTATTTTTTGGTTTGGAGAATTGTGTTCTATTCTTGTTCGAATCAATGAATGCAATATATTATGATGACTAGTTATGTTTTATGGATGATAACTGACATGGTATAGTGCACTATGTGGATAAAATGGAAATATTATATGGTGTTGAAAAAGTATGTTTTGATTTTTTTTGTTCATCTAATTAAGTTGACCTAATTGATGGATAAGACATACTTGTATATAAGAGGAAAGATAAAAGAGAGATGTATGGTGAATTAGAGTGAGAAGGAGAAGTGAATGCAAATAGAGGAGACTATTAGGTCCTAAATTGTTTATTAGTTGTGATCAATACAATTTTTTTTAGCGACTACTATGTGAGGTAGTAATTATTATTCTGAGATTTAGTGAAATTGAACCTTGCACATTGAAGGTGTATCCTATCAATTCAATCTTTTGGAAGTGATCCACTATCATTGTATCTTGGCACTTAGCCATCTTTTGTACTCAAGAAGTGAGCCTTTTAAGGATAGTGAGTCCTAGTAGTGAGCCCCGGAATAATTTTTATCTAGATATAATATATAGTGAGTTAACCCTCACCCTGGTTTTTCCCATTTTGGGTTTTCCACGTAAAAATATTGGTGTTCATGTGTATGGTTACTTTGACTTGTTTTTATGTTCTCTCTTGTTGATTCGGTCAAAATTGTGATAATGTTTAATGAATTTTATTATGGTTTTATGGAATATTGATTACCCCTCTCTTAGTATTATGGATGTTCAACATAAGAAACATCTCTCACCTTGCCTTTATAAGGAAGGTCTCACATGTACATTTGTACCAATATTGGATTTATAATTAAAGCAAGCTATTCTTTCCATTTTCTCTCTTCTAGAGATATTTTTGTCTAGAAATTATTATTAGGGGTTTTGGGAGCCACTTTTCACTCCTAAATATATCTCATATGACTATTCCATGAGCCTACATTTGATATTCTAAAAGAGTGGATCTCAATCGATCTTGTCAATGTAGAAAAATCCTCATATTTTATAATATTAGTTTTATCTACCAACCAAAAAATATATGAATTATAGACTTACCCTCATTACATAGAATGATTGTATAATTACACCATTTTATGATATATGCTATGTCTATTAACTTTAAATTGTCTTTTTAGTTCAACTCTTCTCATATTAAGGATCTTTAATACATGCTTCTACACCATCATACTCCCTTTTTTCCATGCTAAACCTAACAAAAATTTCATATGTGTTGAACATCAGTCATCTTATGTATCCTAATCAACAAATAAAATATTTTTTAGTTATTTAATTGTGATGCACAACTATCTAACCATATGATATTCTCCTACTAGCCAAAGAATGGTAGAACATCTAAAATAAACCTTGCACAAAATCTATAGAATGTGTGAAATCATCCTTTATATAAAAATGATACTCTCTAAATATTTTCCTATCTTCCTCTATACTATAAAGTGCATGAATGAAAACTATATGGATAAATATAGTAGCCTAACTAGAGATACAATACTTTTATTGAACCTTATTCTATGGTTGTAGTGTATAGTTGTATGAGAAGTCCAAAAATGGAATGATGGTGCCAAGTGGAAATGTGAACTAGAATAAATTAAATTTCAAGTCCAACCATCAATATTTAAAGGTATTCCTTGTATAATAATACACTATATTCTTTCTAAAAATAAATATTAATTGATACATTTTTATATTTTCAATCACTAATTCACAACTTTTTTCTTCTTTATTATTTGTTAGACTATATGCCACTAGCATATATTTTCAAAAAAAAAATTGTTTTCAATTGTATGTGTATTCTCTATATGTACATTAATTATCAAACAGTTTAAAACACCAAAAATATCATGTGTTTCTTTCAAGTGTGATTTCTTGTATAATAATTAACCATCGACTCTTTCATATAAAATTATTGAAATGAATTCTCTTGAAGATATAGGTGGACCCTTTATCATAAACTCCTAAAAAATCTCATTAGTATATGAACCTATACATTGTTTTCCAATAAACGTCATAATTATTAGAGATTTCAATATTTAATCTATAGCAACAAGTTTTGTGTGCATGATTTATTTTCACATAAAAATGTTTTTCTATTTCAAAATACCTTTTACTAGTTTTATTTGAGGATACATCTAAATAAATTTGGAGAAAAGTTGTGTTTGATTAATATACAAGACTTTCTTTGGATGTGTCTCACAATTTGAAAAACCAATTCTAATTTTTACCACATCTCTTTGATTAGGTGGTACTCTTGTGTCATTTTTATGAAATTATTCAATTTGGGATTTCAAGGCTCAAACTATAATTTTACCTTTTTGTAGGATTGTACTAAAGAATGCCCATACTTCATTGTTATTTAAGTCCTCAACTCTTTGATACCTCATAATGATTATTATTAGTGATTTTCTACTTATTTTTAGTGTTTGACTTGTTTTTCCCATTATGTGAGTATTCTTTATTTAATTACTTATTATAGTTGATGTAATTACATTGATCTGGGAGCATCTACTGGAGTAGGGCAATATTGTATAACCCCAAAAAAAAAAATTCCTTATTTTTTATTTAGTTGTTTTGAGTCCCATGATGGCACTTAAGGTGTGTAAGTTAGTTAGAAGTTAGAAAAGGTAAGAAAAGGTCACTTACTATTTTTAGTAAGTGAACCTAAATTAGCTCGTATGGACCTAAATATTTACCCCAAGGAGCGGAACTACATAAAAATTATGACTACATAAGAATCGTCTCAATACCATGTACGGTTTGGGAGATATTAAAGTTTCTATCTCAATAAATTTCTCCCACGCAGCTTCAAATTGAAATTTGAAAACATTAGAAGCCTTGAAAAAGCTCAAAAAGTGGGAAAAATGATCTTCACTGGTTTTATGATTGTAGATATCTTTGAGAGCTTTCCAATGATATATTAGAATAGTAAATGAGTCACTCGGATCAAAATTTATGGCTCTAAGAAGGTGCCCCACTAAAAAGTGAATTTCATTAAAATATCTTCCTAGGTAAGAAATCAAATGATAGGAATTTTTGCACCTCAACAAAAGAGAGAGTTAGAATTTTTAGAACATTCTAGGGAAGTTATTGGGTAAAATAAAAGTGTTACGTGGGGGTTGTAGAAGGTGTCTCCATTAGTTAAAATTGTGGCTATGAATAATCGATTTTATTTTTCAGAAATGTTTGGGATGTAATGAATCAAGCCCATGAGGTTGTAGCCTTTTAATTTCATTTTCAAAAAATAATTGAAAGTGGGTTGTTTTCTATCTTTCATTTTCTAAGTGTTTTGTGTGGGATTTGGGAAATGTAGCCCTCATCATACATATTGAGTGACATTACTGAAACAAAGAAAGATAGATATTTATCAAAATGAATCAACAAGATGATAAACCACACTTTTCATTATCTATTTTATTCAATTATGTATAGACTATTGAATAGTCTGCATGATTGAGAGGGGTGGTGAATTAGTTATCCCAAAACAATTTTCTTTCTTTACTTAATCCAGAGAAATCATAAACCAATCATATGTTAATTAAAACAACTATAAACATGAAAATACTAAAAAACACCATGCACAATGAACACTAGAATTTACGTGGAAAACCAAGATGGGAAAAACCATAGAGAATGCTAATTCTCAATTATAAAGCACCACTTAAGGTGACACCAGTAAGGTGATTTTTACAAGGTCTCACTACCAAAATTCTTACTATATGTAAGGCTCACTACCGGGTGGCTCACTGGTGGGTGGCTCATTGTCAGTGGGCTCACTGCCTAAGATATATTGACCCTTATTAAAAAAAAGGACAAAACATGAACTAATGAAGTTGCATCTATATATGCATGAGTTTAGTTCTGGTTAAGAGCACAAAATTTGACTATAGAAAATCTGGTTAAGAATTTTTTTCCAACCTTCCTTCCACTACCTCCGCAAAAAAAATACTTCTTCTTGGAACTTGCCTTCACTTCCTCCTCTCTTCCTTGTCATGCAATCCTTCACACCCTTATCACTGTTTGCACATTCCACACTTCTTGTCTTCAGATACCAAAAGATGTTCCACATATATGCATATATACACACCCAGAGATAAAAATGAGTCGGCCTAGGAAAACATGTTGGCTTGGAGAACAACCTTCAAATATTCAATAAATCTTGGCACGCTAGCACCAAACCCAAAAGATAGGTTGCACATAAAGATCTTCTTACCACATTATTTCGGGACCCATAAATAGGTCATACATAAGATAAGTTCATCACTTAGCATAATTACCAAAAATGAGTCATATTTTTGGATTTGATAAGAATGCCACAACCAAGAACAAATCTTGATCAACATCAGTTTTAGTACCAACCGAAGAAATGTAGTTTAGACATACCAAAATTTATATCATGCTACATGAATGTCTAGATAGAAAGAATATAGGTTTGGAATAAGCTTTAGGCACAACAACCAACAACTAAAGGATTACTCTTCATTATTCTAGATTAACTATCTTCCACAGATGTCCCAAAAATAAGTACTTCCATATCTAGATCAAGGATAACATCCACACTATGCAACATTATAGCATATGATAGGATAGATAATTTATGTATATTATCTAGAGCACATCCTTCATATCCTTCTAGATCCTAGGTTTTGACATCAATGAAAATAATGCCATAGCCACAACTTCTCAACATAGATGAATATTAGAAAACAAACCTAACTGATATAACAATAAAACAATATTTTTTCAGATTGTAAAATGTTGTGTACTTGTTGGAAAAATTATTTTTTAGGCATCACTAAGGACTCATTCACCTAGTGGAAAATGTGTCCATGCTAGGGTTCTAGAAAATCGGTTTCTAGGTTCTATTCTTCAATGTATACACTCCCATATCCTAGGTGTTTAGCTCTTGAAATTTAGAAATAAATTCTATAGAAGACTTTCTCTGAGCTTGCAAGAAAGATGACAACTTTGACAAATCTATCAATTTTTTCTCTCCACTTGATTTTCAACCTAAAACCTGCAATCACACATCAAAGGAGATTTTTTTTTTTTTTTTGTTAGGGAATAGGGGTTTTCCTTAGTCAAACCCCATTTTGCTATTTAAAACTTGAAATGAAAAAATGTATAAGAGGAGTGATGAATGAACAAAGCAATTTCACTACTCACCAATCCTCAATTGAAACTTGGATTGCAAATATGACACTTAGCATGAAGTAGCCTCAATGTATGTATATCTTGATCATAGAACTTGATATCAAATGATATCTTTGAATTATTGAAGTAATATTTAACTCTACATAAAAAATTTGGCTCCAACAACATGCATTCCTTTGACATGATAATATACCTTTGATTGATGTAATAAACTTCAATAATCTACCCTTGAATTCCCTCTTGAAAGATCTTGAATTCTATCTTGATCCTAAACTTGATATTATTCTTGAAGACTTTAATTTTCTAGGTGAAACTATGTGAAATAACTTTATATTTACTCATCACTTAAGATTACATATTGAAATTTAGATAAAACAAGCCAACATTAGATCTTGAATTTATAATCATTAAAATATCACCAAAAACATATTCCAAGGGGGGGGTTCCTATGTTAAGTGAGGACCCATTCTATATAGGTCGAATGGGTCCTAGCATACTTAACTAGGACACACTTCGGGGGATGTGAAATGATATATCAAAAGGGAGGTCCTAGGACCTAGTGAGGACCCATTCGCCAAGTAGTGAATGGGTCCTAGGTCAGTAACCTACAACACATTCCTCAAAAAATTAAGTGTTGTGTAATACTATTTAAGAGTGTCGGGTTTTATCCCTTGGAATCCATAATAAATTAGGCTTGGATTTGAATTTAAGGGGCCAATTAAGGAAAAAATACCCCCAATTAATTAATACAGCCCTAGATTAGTGTGAAAGTGTAAATAAACACTTGCAACATGCTAAATAAGGCACAATTAAGTCCATTATATTATTAATTATTCATTCCCAAATTAAGTGTGAAAAAGGGTTACTTTTTTTGACACTACACTTTTCCCCATTTTAGTGATAGTATGACCCCATGTTAGACTCACACTAAACTAGACATTCAAGACACTTATGTATGCAGTAATTACAAATATACACGATCGTACACTATCAAAGACTAGGGAAATAAAGGATCAAGCTTTGACTATCCCAACACATTGTGTAATGTGACTTTTTGTCCAAGAAAGGGGGGGGATCAAGAGTCAACTTTCCAATGTGATGTGGAACACGTCTCAACTATTTTTCTAAAAACATTCACATGAAAAACTCAATGTCCACTATGCAAATGACACATGTGCTTACTCTAGGGTAGTAATGCCTCAAGTCATCCACAAGGTGAGTATCCAAAAAGGGTTTCAAATGATAGAATCATATTAGGCTCCCACACCATATCAAATTTATCCTCTTGAAAACTTCAATAAGGCACCAAAATGTTAAATGCTTATGAATATTATTTCTATAGGTTTTTTTTCAATGGGATCTTTCTTTGTTTGTGTAAGGTCTTATTCTTAGGGATCATTGTGCCTAATTTCTCCAAGAGAGAACAAGTTAAGAGTAATAAATTTCCACTTATGGGATGCCTCTCTTCATATCAATCCACTAAGGGAAGGTCATACACTTAGAAATATCCCACTCTAAGAGGAAATCAAACCTAATGACACCACCAAGAAAATGATGCATCACAAGAATAATAAAATCACACCATCAAATATGAAAAATGTCAAAAGATATCATCGATGTATGCCCCCACTTTAGAGTGGTTTCTAACAACATTGCTATGAGAAAATATTTTAAAGTAGCCAATGTTCCATCCCAAGACATGATAGATTACTCAAAAATCCCTATGCCAAGTCATATGTTCTCGAAATAAAGCTACGTAATGAATAAGGAGGGAGGGGTTGCCCCCAAAAATACATAAGGGATCTATGGATTCAGGGTCAATATTTCTTTACTACAATGTTGTCATAGATCTTGAAAATGTCATAATTCCCCAAATACTCATAGAACTGGAAGAATAACACGAAGAGAGTGAAAAAAATAATAAATCCTTTTGGGTCAACATGCAAGAGACCTAAATGTCTTGACACCTTGTGTCATCCCCAAAAGGAAAACACAATACAAGCAAAAAAGGTAAAATGTTTATGACATAGAGAATAATGTAGGTACATATAGAGGAATGCACAAAGAGAGAGAGATACATTAAATGAAACAATACAGGGGATCACATTAGGCACATGCAATCACATAAAAGAATATGAAAAATCAAACAAAGCAAAAGGCTAGTAAGACACATGTGACTCAACCTATAGTAGGTCGTTTGCATCCCAATCTCATTTGGTATATATGAAAGGATGAAAACTAGCCAAAGGGACAATATCACATACAAAAATAGTAGAAGGCTAACTAACCCCATGCCCCCACTAAGTGCAGGACAAGGATGAGCCCAGCTAGGTGATGAGAATGAGCTCCTTGTGATAAAGAGAATGATTTACAATGCATGTACAACATACAATAGTGAGAATACTAAGATCCTATAACTATTATATGGCAAGGATAAAAAGGACATGCTATACAATTTATTGGTAACAATCATCATCATCAAAGTAAAAATCACTCAATATCAATTTTAATGCATGAAACTCATTAGTAAGATTCCCACGATTTCTATGATATTTGCAATATTCATTTTTTTCTTAGGTATGTTTCTTTTACTATGAGGTGACAATTTAATCTAACCTTTTTTTAAGGAGTTGCTCCATCTTCCATTTAGTTTTTGTTTGAGTATGTAAGAATGGCGATTTGTTAAGTTTGTAAGGTTTTTGTTTCTTGCTTGATTCACCAAATTGTTTATGGGGGTGTTGAGAAGTAAGAATTGAGATGATCCTATCATTCTTATGAAGCATTGATTGTTCTTTAGGAAGGAAGACATTTATGTCAGGAGGAGAATATTTATATCCTATTCCTTTGGTTTTTTCAATAGGCATTTTCTCTAAAATTTTATGAATTTCATGATCATTAGTTATGTCACATCTTTGGTTGATTAAGATATGAAATCCTTGGCCATAGGTCTCTTCTAGATAGATGGGAGTGTTGGTCAATTTGTTAACATAAGACGAATGACTATGCACTTGATTAGAGGAACTAGGTTCATTAATTATTGGAAGTGTATACATCTAAAAATGGTCATTATAAATAAAGCATGTTAATTAATTAATCTTCTAAAGTCATCTACATATAAATAAATTTAACTATTTATTTATATTGTTCATTTTTTTAAATCTTCTAGTTTAATTAAATAAATAAGTTTATTTAATTATTGCTATCTTCTTCTTAATTAAGTTAAATAAATTTCATTATTTATTTATATTAATTATCATGATTCTAAATTTGAATTTTCAAATAATAGAATATTCTGCTAACTCATCCTTCACTCCATATTTAAATTAAATATTTTAAATATTTAATTTAATACTCTCTTCTTTCACATAATTAAATATTGTAAATATTTACTTACACGTCTTTTTCACCTCTCACATAATTAAATATTAATTATTTAATTATGGAAGCTTCTAAATTCATTGTCACATGTAATTAAATAAATTTATTTATTTAATTAGGATTTATCCTCAACTTTCAACCAACTTTCATAAATGAAAAGACAAATGGCCATTTTTTTCCATTTTTGAATGAGGATGGTTTTGTGGGTTGAAAGGATTTCTTCGTTATTCTCTCAACCTTCCATCTTTCTCTCAACTTCCAAAATATCTCATCATTCATCTTAATAGGTTTGAATTTGACTGTTGATATTTTCCAACTAGATTCTTGCCTCCAAAAATCTATAAATACAACCCTTTTGTGAGTTGAATTTCATCCTAGATTTTGTGAATTTAGCACAGTTATTATAGTTGCATTTGAATCAACATTTTAGCATAGCATCTCAAGTTCATATCATCTCAAGTTCATAGCATTTTAGTTTGATATCATAGTTTAAATCATTTAGAAAATAAACATGCATTGTTGCATAATCTCATTCTCCTAAGTTGTCATTCCAACAAGTTGTTGCTTACACCAACTGAGAGCTAGTAACTTGCATCGAATCCTTGGAGATAGAGGAGAATGGAACACTTTTGAAGGAGTGGCTCTTATTTAGATTTTCTTTTATATTTTTAGTTAGTTTCCTTTGATTTAATGTTTCATTGGTGTGTTGGTTTATCATTTTAGTTAGCCCACATATTCACACACACATTTTTGGCACCCACCATGGGGCCTTGCCCCATTTTTAATATTTTTATTGCAGATTTTCTGATAGGTGATAGATTGAAGCTTTGGTTTAGCACATATAATTTATGGTTTAGTGCATACATGCTGTGTTTTAGCACATATGAGGATTATTTTAATGCATTGACGACCTATTTTAGTGCATTTGCTAGTTCCTTTAGCACATTTGTTAACTGTTTTAGTGCATATACCAGTTCTTTTAGCACATACAAGGAGTGTAAAAAATAAAGCTTGATTCTAACGCCATCTACGGACAAAGATTTTTATTTTTTTTCCTTAAGTAAGAATGAAGCAATCCTAGGATAGACACTTAAATCTTGAATTAATAAATCCTAGGATAGTCACCAAATGTTATTTTATCTTGGTTAAAATGAATCCAATGATTTTTGTGGAGCAACATCTTCACTTAGTGTAGAAAATTGTCATTTAGATTTAATATTGAACCATTGGTTTTTTGTGATTATTGGGTAATAGGTTTAAGCTCTCCCCTTTACTATGTGACCAAAACACCAAACTTACCTTTTTTATTTCTTGCATTTCATCCTTTAGAAGGCCTGTTGTAGTGGGAAAAATTACTCACCCTACGAGAACAACCAAAGCCAGGTTTTCCAACCCACTCTAATCAAAAGTGAACTTTGGGGAAACCCATATTCAATGGAAGTGAGCAAGATAACCATCCCCAAAATCTTTCTTCTAAATATTGGGAGGTATCCTGAGGGATTTTATCTATTGCCACGCCGAACATATACCTTTACTATGAACCATAGTGTAGAAAACCATCTGTGTTAATATCCAAACATCATAATAATCACAGTGCAAGGGGAGGGAAGAATCTTCCCCCAAAAACACTCACCATATAAATTCCATGGATTTTTTGTTCAAGGGATCAAGAAATCTAACCTTGACTATGCACCTAGAAAAGATAAAAACATGGGTGCCCTTTAGGGGGTGACACGGCTGTGTGATTCAATGCAATTTTAAGATGTGGGTAGTGGTTGCTATGATGAACCATTTGAAAAATAAGAGTGAGTCTATCTGAAGTATTTATTTTGTTCAATACCCGTGAAAATCTAAAGAACATACACTCTTTGTTTTGATTTTAAGATTTGAAAATAACTATTTCCAACTATATGCCATGTTTTTCCAAATTTAAATCAGATAAAGATCATCCAAAAACATCAAATTGTCAAAAAATGTCTGTCTCGGTGCAATAATTGGATATTTTAGCGCATCCCTAGTCTATTTTAGCACATCTATGCTATGTTTCGACACATTTATGCTTTTTTATAACACATTTGTGCTCTATTTAAGCACATTCATGCTCTGTTTCAGTGCATTCATGCTTTGTTTCAACACATTCATGCTTTGTTTCAACGTATTCATGGTTTATTTTAGTGCATCTATGCTTTTTTTTAGCGCATACATGCAAGATTCCAACAAATAGATTGGACAGTTTAGCGCATCTGCTAAATAATTTAGCACATTTTTTTCCAAACCTGGGTAATTTTATGACACCTGAAAAATATACCATTTAGTCTAGTCTTTTTCTATGCTCAGGGTCTAGAAGTCTACAAATTTTGCAAAGAATTCCCTAGAGAAGAAGATTAAGGAGCCAAAAATGTCTCTTAGTTATAAGAAGCTATTGAAAAAGAGAAAAAAATTATACCAAAGTCAAAAAATTATGCTTGAACACAAAAATTTTATTCATCGATATCACGACTTTGTTAGAGGTTTCACTAATGATTTTTCCTTAGAACCATTATATTCATGAGCTTTCTTTCAAAGAAGAGCTCTTTCTCAAAGGCATAATCACAATAAACCTATTCGGTAATCTTTTATCCCCCAACTAACAATTTTGTACCCTACTTGTCCTAAAAAAATTTTGCAATAGAGAGCTTAGGAGCATTAGGCATTTATCAATTATCCTTATTTTTACAAAACAAAGATCAAACCTCGAAAAGTGCATCATATTTATTTTTTATTTTTAGTTTAAATTCCCACAAATAGAATTATCATCTTTTCAATCAGGGAATCATGAACGAAAGATTAGAAATTTCATAAGTCACATCACTAGAATCTTCATTCTATTTTGAATTTGATATCCATCAAAATTTCACTATTTCATTTTTTGATCAAAGTTAGTGGAAATTGGTAAAATCTTATGCCTATTGTCACAAGATCTCGAAAGCACATAGACAAGGATGAAAGGGAGAGTACATTAAGCAACATGGGCGATAAAATCAAAAGTGGTGATAAAGAAGAAAATCATTTTCACAGACTTCGCACTGGGAATAATCCAAATAATGATGAGATAACAAAATAATTGCTTCAAGAAGTAGAATAGGATCCTCAATTCCATACTCTCATGGATAGAGTTATGGAATGAAACTAATAAATATATTTCCTTTCATTTTCCAATCAAGGAGCTAAGTTACTTGCTGATTTTGACACAAAAAGGATTAGAGAGGATCCTTAGGCCCCCTTGATGATTTTAGTGCTCTTCCTCAACAGATAAGAGCATTACATGGGAAAATAAAAGAAATACAAGGGGGTAAAAAAAAGGAATATTTTTTGGAGGATATCTGCCCATATCCATTTGACAAGAGTCTTACCATGAATCCTTTTCCAAAACATTGCGAGATACCAAATTTTGATAGGTATAATGGAAAAATGGATCCCATTGATCATGTGAGGATTTCTGAAATATGAGCTTATAATTCACTCATGAAGATACCTATCTAATGTGACTACTTCCATGAAGTCTAGGTGGAAAATCCATGGAGTGTCTTTCCAATATCACTCCCCCCATCAAAACATTTGAGGAGTTAATAAATAAGTTCATATCATAATACTCCTATAATATACAACACCAGATAACCATGCTTGATTTATGTAGAGTAAAACTAAAGATTGGGGAAACCTTCACCACATTCTTACAAAGGTGGAGAAGGTTGGTTCTTAAGATATTGCCATCCCGTTCCTGAAAAGGAAAAGATGGAAATCTTTATCAATAGTCTGAATGAAGAGATGAGTTACAGGATAAATCTCCATTGTCCTCAATCATTTGAAAAATTGATTGAAAATGCAATTACCATTGAAGGTTCCTTGGTCAAGCGTGGATTTTTAAAGATTGATAAAGAAAAAAAAAATTCATACAACAACAACAATAGAAACAACAATGACAAGTCACGATTTTGGACTCGAAAAAAAATGTTGTGAATGATGGGGTGGTAGATGCTAACAATGTGAATCTGTAGCCTACCATTCTTAATATATCACATTTCCAATGCACAAATAGTGTTGTAAATTCTAGTAACCAAGGAAGTAGTTCCAACCAAGGAAATATGACCAACAATCATGGTAATAATCTTGACAATAATAAAAATTCAAATGCTCCCAAATCTCAATTTTTTTTAAATCGACAGAGTTTTACTCCCTTGGGCTAGTCTTTGGAATCAATTCTTAAAGAATTGTTAAATCAAAATGCTATTACATTGCCACCACAAAGATATTATGAGCCTTGAGTTAAATTAATGTCATGGAATGAATCATACTATTACGATTATCATAGATGCAAGGGTCATAAAACAAGTAATTTCCAAGGGTTAAATAATATCGTTCAGAATATAATTGATAACCATACCATAATAATTGAGGGACATAATTCCAATGATGATCATCAGACATTCAAGTATCCTCTCCCCAATTATCAAAAAGGGTAATCTTCAGGTAACAAAGGCAAGAATGTGAATCATGTCTAGGACACCATTATCAATCATATTTACACTGACGATCAACAAGTCAATGCTATCAATATCAAAGGAAAGAAAAAATATTGAGAGGTTAATGCTACCAAAAGGGGATTGGCCAAAATCATTGTAAAAGAAATTTCATTTGGGGCAGCGATTCCCCCTCCAAGTCAATACAATTTGGTCGATCAATTGCAAAAAAAATCAGCCCAAATTTCTATCTTGGAGTTGCTCAAAATATCACCAGCACACAAAGACATTCTGGAAAAGGAACTTATTGACGCAACTGTGTCTCCTGATCTAGATATCAATAAATTTCAAGCCATGGTGGGAAACTTGTCCACACCCACATGTTAATTCTTTGTTGAAAAGGATGATTCCTCCATGACCCATCCCAATAATTCATCACTTTATCTAGAAGTCATGGTTCATAAAGCCCAAATCAGACATGTTTTAATAGATGGGGGAGTTGAATTAAGCATTTATACTTTAAAACTAGTCCTTTCTTTGGGATATTCAAAGGAATATATAGATCCATGAAGGAAAATTACAATCAAAGAATATGATGATGAAGAAATAGCTTCCAAAGGCTTCATCATTCTACCAATCAGAGTGGGACCTGTTGTGAAGAATACCTTTTTCCAGGTTTTAGATTGGGATTTATCCTATAACATACTCTTGGGTGGCCTGTGGATCTATGACATGCAAGTAGTTTCATCTACTTATCATCATTGCTTAAAGTTTCCATATGATGGACAAGAAGCAACAATATGGGTAGACCATATTAGTAGTCAGACTTTTTCTAACCTTAGAGCAAATCAGGACACATTTTTCCCACATAATAGAGAGGCTTTGGCCATTTCTACTTCAAAACACATTGAACAAGCGAGGGAAATGATAAAAAAATTTGTCACCAAGTTAAAATTAAAAGATAACAGGGTGGGAGAATATTATTTATGTCTCTCTAATCTAATCATGTCCCCAAGATCCCATGGTCAACCATCAACATCCATACAATAGGCTACAACAACTTTAGTATTACGCGCACAAGCTTTGGT
Organism: Sequoiadendron giganteum; assembly: GCA_007115665.2. NCBI lineage: Eukaryota > Viridiplantae > Streptophyta > Pinopsida > Cupressales > Cupressaceae > Sequoiadendron > Sequoiadendron giganteum. Next base: position 81,961,513 of record VCHN02000014.1, on the reverse strand, counting down.
TCCCATCACCAAGTTTGATGGAAGATTTATCAAAGTAGATACTCAAGAAATTGAAACAGAAGACAAGGCTATCCTGGATTGGCTCTATAAAGATGAAGATGAATTAGACCAAAATTTCAAGTTACCCACTAAAAAATATGGAAAGGGTTATACAATAATGCAACAAATGTGTTATGAAGGAGATGCCCCTATAGGCAAGAGAAAAGAAGGTATTATTGAACCTATCTGATTAAGAACAATGCACCCTAGAGATAAAACTGGGCTAGGATGTGTTGAGGATGCAAAGGAAGAAACAATACAAAGAAATTCCAATGACTAATTAGCTGAAATAATTCTTTGAATAAAAGAAAAAAATTATGATGCTATGATGCTGACTCCAATGAATATGAATGGGACACCATTTTTGATGATACATTCAAGAGGGACAAATAGGTGGATATGTTACAAAAATATACATGGACACTCACACAAGGGGATAGCTCAAGGGCTCCACTTGATTACGTCCTACAAAGTGACCATGCCTCAAGTGATGATGATTTGATTCAAAACGATATAGATAATAGACAGGAGGAGACCATCATAGACCTTCCCCATAGCAAAAATGATAATAGTATCATGACCTTAACCGCTTGTGACCTTACCCAACCTGACGACCCATTTACCTTGGTCCATCCTGAACTCATTGACTGGGAACAAATTACACCAATTGATATCCCAAATTTTCCCAATGATGAAACCATTGTAAAATTTATTTGTTCATCCAACTTGGAAACAAGTTTCACCAGTGAGTCACAAGATCACAGTTTCAGACAAGAAAGTGCCAAGTTTCTCAGCTACAAAATTAACAACATAAAATAAAGATCTAATGGTGAAAACCTCACAAAGGAAGTATTAGATTATGAAAATAGAAATATAAAGAGTGTATCCAACAGTGAAAAAATTTCAAAGGCACTAGAGGATGGGAAACTTGACACTCTTCCAGAGCATTATCAGGAAAGGTCTTCCATTTTGATAGAACCAACAGAGGCACTCAATATAGGTACTATGAAACAACCAAAAGTTTAATAAATTGTTGCATCCTTGACAGAAGAGGAAATCCCAAGATTCAAAGAATTCCTTAAGAGTAATCAAATCAATTTTGGATGGTCATACATAGATATGCCTCGATTAGATCCAAATCTCATCATGCATCATTTATCAATTAGTCTGAGGGCGAAACTTGTAAATCAGAAACTCAAAAAAATGCACCCACATGTTGCATTATTGGTCAAAGAAGAATTAAAGAAACTATTATATGTAGGATTCATTCACTCTATAGACTATGCAGATTGGATCTCCAATATTGTACCTATATCAAAGCCAGATGGATGAATCAAAATTTGTACAGATTTCAAGGATTTAAATAAAGCATGCCCAAAGAATGATTTCCCTCTACCCAACATAGATATTATTGTAGATTTAACTATTGGACATGCTATGTATTCACTAATGGATGGATTTTTGTGATACAACCAGATAAATATTGGATTTGAAGATCAAGATAAAACAACGTTCACATGTCCTTGGGGTACATATTGTTGGAACATAATTCCATTTGGACTCAAAATTGTAGGAGCTACATACCGACGAGCAATGACTACAATTTTTCATGACATGATACACACATTCATGGAGGATTATTTAGATGATTTCCTATCCAAATCATGCACAAGGGAAGGAAATTTGGCTATCTTATCTAGAATAATTGTCAAAATAGAAAAATTTAAAGTTAGACTTAATCCCAAGAAATGTGTCTTTGGGGTGAAATATGGAAAGTTGCTAGGTTATATTGTGTCAAAAAAAGGAATTGAGGTGGATCCAGCTAAGGTACAATAAATCCTCAATATGCAACCACTAAGGAACATCAACCAACTACACTCATTGCAAGGACAGTTGCAATCCATCAGGAGATTCATTGCACAACTAGCAGATAAGAGTTTACCATTCACTCATCTCTTACATAAGAATGTTCCATTTAAATGGGAGGACAGATCTGAAGTAGCATTTTATCAAATAAAGCATTATCTAATGATTCCACTAATATTGATTCGGCCAGTACAAGGTGAACCACCTATATTGTTTATTTTTGCCACAAAAGTGTCCTTGAGAGAATTATTGGCACAGTAAGACAAAATAGGAAAGGAGCGAGAAATATATTATATCCATTAGAATATTTACAAGCCATGAACTAAATTACACCTTCATTGAAAAATATTGCTTGGCATTAGTTTTTACTTCAAAAAATTTATCACACTATATGCTAGCTCATACGATAAAACTTGTGGCTAAGATTGATCCTTTAAAATATATTCTAAGTAAGGAAAGCTTAAGTGGTAGATTGGCTAAATGGATCTTGATCCTAAGTGAGTTTTACATTCATTATGTGGATTCGAAGGCTATCAAAGGAAAGGTAATAGAAGATCAGTTGACAGAGGCACCAATGCAAGCATAACATCCAATACACATTGATTTTCCTGACGCTGATGTTTTCACGTCAACCACTAAACAATCATGGGCATTTTATTTTGATGGATCCTACACTAAAAATGGCTTGAGGGAAAGAATTATTTTCATCACACCTCAAGGACATACAATTCCAAAATCTTATCAACTAATGTTTCCTTGCACAAATAGCATAACTAAGTATGAGGTGGTGTTAATTGGAATGAGAATTGCATTGAACTAGAGAATCAAAGAATTACAAGTTTTTGGTGATTCACAACTTGTCATAAATCAAATCAATGATGAATATCAAACTAAACATGAAAAGTTAATGCCTTACAGAAACATGGTGGATGATTTCAAGAAATACTTTGTTGATATCAAGTTCACGTAAATTCCATGTACTAACAATAAATCTGTAGATGCCATGGCTACAATTGCATCACTGCTCCAGTTGTCAGAGAACCAAGCTCGGTATGATTTCTTGGTGGAACAATTATTTTCTCCCACCTATAATAATATGGAAACCCAAATTATTTATCACCTAACTAGTTTTGATTCTCCCTTGTATGGTCAAATCTATGCTTATCTACAAGATACCATTTTCCCCCTATATTTGTCTAGGAATCAGAAAAGGAATTTAATACGTCAATCTTATTGTTACACCTTAATAGCTGACGTCTTGTACCAACGCAGTCTTGATGGTACCCTCCTTTGATGTCTTGAATGCGATGAATCGAAAAAAGCCTTACAAGAGATTCATGGTGGTATTTATGGGACTCATTCAAGTGGACTAACCTTGGCAAAGAAGCTTGTTAGAATACATTACTATTGGCCGACCATGGAGAAAGAATCATTCATCTTTGTGAAAAAATTATCAAAATATCAGATTCATGGGAATCTCATTCATGCTCCTACTCAAGAATTACAATCCTTCACCACAACATGGCCTTTCACTCAGTGGGGATTGGATCTGGTTGGCAAGATACATCCATCATCATTTAATGGACACAAATTCATCATCACATCCACTAAGTACTTTACTAAGTGGATTGAAGTTGTTCCCCCAATATATGTTACTGGAAAGAAAATTTTATCCTTCATTTTGAACTATATCATATGTCGATATGAAATTCCCAAATCTATTATCATAGATAATGGAAGACCTTTTAAAAATCAAGATGTTGATGAACTCTATGAAATATTTCACATCCAACATAGGTTCTCTATGCCTTGTTATCCACAAGGGAATGGCCAAGAAGAGGCTTCAAACAAATTTTTTTTGAATATTTTGAAGAAAACAGTGAATGATGTACATCGTGATTGGAATGTCCAATTAAATCCAACATTGTGGGCATACAAAAAAAGTATTTGCATGCCAATGGGTGCTACCTCATTTGTTTTTATTTATGAAGCATAAGTTATTTTTCCATTAGAAGTTGAGATTCCCTCACTTTAGGTATTGCTGAAGGGGCTCATAAATGATGAGGATTATAGAGTATCCAGATTGCAAAAGCTGGAACTGCTTGATGAATGATGACAAAGTGCAGCTAATCATTTAAAGGGGTATCAACAAATTATGTCGCGTAGTTACAATCACAGAGTTAAAACATGAGCTTTTCAAGTGGGTGACTTAGTTCTCAAAGGAAACCCTCATAATCAGCAAGATTGAGAAAATAAAGAAAAAATTGAGCCTAATTGGTTGGGCCCATTTGTCATCATTGGATCATATATGGATTGGGGGCATATCAGTTATCAACATTAGAAGGGGACCTACTTGAAGATTCGACTAATAGCATCCAACCTGAAGAAGTTTTATGTTTGAAAATATTAAAAACAATGTAAAATGTCATGGAAATATTCATAAAAAATGGAACATGTCCTAAATAAAACATTCATCAAGGTGAAAACCTAGCAAACAGGCATCCTTTTGACATACAAAAAAATTAAAAAATTCAAAAAAAATTAAAAAATTAAAAATCAGAAGAAAGTGCAATGAAAACAAATGGTGAAAACCTGGCAAACAAGAATTGTTTGTGATTTAGTTGGCTCTTCCATCTATCAAGATATCTTTTACATTTTTCATATCCATCTTAAATTAGCATCACATACTGGCCTAGTCATTACATCTGCATCATACGTCCAAAAATTTCCTTGAAACAACAAGGATTTCATCATGGCTTGATGATTAGTGTTATCCTTATTAGTAGTTTGTCTCTAATCAGGAGTCATAATGCAAGGTCATTGGGGGAAATCAACTTTTGATCTTTTTGGCAGACAAGTGACAACATGTATCAAGTATCCGAATATCAAAACAACAAATTATCTAATGAAACTAGGTTTAAATAGTTGTTCGACAGGAAACTGAACAAATTGGATGATCTTAATCTGACTAAAATGAATGATAAAACTTAAAGCATAAGTTGAATTTTTGTTTTGACATTTGATGACATCATATCTTTGGAGTGGTTTAATGATGTACTAAACTAGAACCACAAGGAAGGAGTATGATTTTTCTTTGGTTGTTTTATGTAAGCTAATCACTATTACTGTGCAAATTTTTCATGGGACATGCTATACAATGCATCATTGATGACATTTCTAGATTTTCACAGGAAAAAGGTTAACTTTTGTTTGTTAATGCAAGCAATACTCAGGACATCTTGGTTTAATTATACCTTGATTCTTGTATTAACTTGCTACATCAAAACATCATGGAAGTAGTACTTAGGTCATCATTGGTGCTAATATCCCCTTTGATGCTTGTACTAACTTTCAACATATCAAAAGGCTCAGTGATTAAAATTTATGCATAGAATTGGCTCACAAAATGACAACAGTGTAGTGGATTCATTTAAGCATTTTAGGATTGCATAATTCATTTAGATTGCGTTCAATTTTGTTTTTAGGGTTGTATGATAGATTTTTGGAGATTTGAAATGCTACATATCTCTTTTAAGACGTTGATTGAGTACACTTTTATTGCATATCATGTTCATTATCATTTTCTAATTTCATCATTTTAAATCTCATTTTTATCATCATTTAGGTTATTATGATCATTTTCAATTACATTTGTGCATTTTCATTATCATTATCATCATTATCGTTATTAGGTACCATTAATTTTTATTATCATAATCATTAGTTATTTACATATGATTTATTATATCATATCATTAATCATTCATCTCATCATTTATTTTGAATTGTTCACCTCATTCTCATAATCACCATTTGCATAATCATACATTGACAAAAATAAATATGCATCCATTAAATTTATTGCATACATGCTCCATACATCATGTAGAAAATCATTTAGATTACGTCATCATGTTAAATTCATAGAAATCATTTCATTTTTTAGGATCATTCAATCATAAAGCATGTTCATCAAATCATAATTTACGTCATAAAAATTGCATCATCATCATATAAGCATACAATGTAGTAGAACAAAAGTATCATCACCATAGTTCATATCACTATGCATATATCATCATAAAAATTTCATGCATAATCATAGACCACATAATCATTTTTATATCATTCTCATAATCACACCATTTGCATAATCATACATTGACAAAAATAAATATGCATCCATTACATTTATTGCATACATGCTCTATACATCATGTAGAAAATCATTTAGATTACATCATCATGTTAAATTCATAGAAATCATTTCATTTTTTAGGATCATTCAATCATAAAGCATGTTCATCAAATCATAATTTATGTCATAAAAATTGCATCATCATCATATAAGCATACAATGCAGTAGAACAAAAGTATCATCACCATAGTTCATATCACTATGCATATATCATCATAAAAATTTCATGCATAATCATAGACCACATAGCATATAGAAAATAAAAATACATAAAACCATTCATCATAGCATAATCAAAGACATATGAATATCAAATCACTGATGCATCTCATAATCTCATCAAAATAAATGTCCATGGGTACAAGGATATCAAATGTCTGAACAATAAATATAAGTACAATATAAGGAGTGTATACATAATCATCACTGAGGGGTATCTGGATGGGGATCATGACTGCTAGTGCCTCTAAAGGTAGTCAATCTTTGTGGATCTCTACTACTTGAAGAACCTATCTCTCATCTAATAGGCTATGGCACACTCCTTGTGACACTCCTGGTATGACTACGTGAGTGGGAACGTGATTGGGTGCCTGACTATGTATAGGATATCCTCTGCTTAGTAGGTACTACTTCAAAATATATCATCCTCTAATACTCCACCTATCGAGAAGTCTCCAGTCCCTCTGCAAAAACCTCTCCAAAGGAGGTTCTCTCAACTGACTTCAAGAATCTCTCTACTACTCCCTTTGCTTGAATGTGCCGCTCTTTGAAGCTATCCTGCTCTATAGTAAGCTGAGCTATATGTGGCTCAGGAGGTGGTAGCTGTGCAATCTGTGCCTATAGCTAGCTAATAGTATCTTGTTCCTGTGTTAAATGGCTCTGAAGAGTCTGAACCTTTGTTTGCAGAATGTCAATCTTTCCCTATGATGGAGCCTTGATGGTAATACATGGAGCTAAAGTACTGGGCTGCTCCACCACTCTAGTTGTACAAGGCCTCGTCTTGAAGGGTACATCAAAGAAATATCTCTAGCTTCCACCCCCACCATCTTTTTCATCCCCATCATCATCATTATCATCGGAGCTATCTTCATCCTCCTCCTCGTTGACATCCATAGCCACCCTTCCTATATCCTCCTCTGTTCCATGTGGTTACCCTGCCTATCCCTGTGCCTATGCCTATGCCCTGATCTCTGCCTTTACAAGTGGCTATCATCATGCCCATCATATAATTGGTCCACCTAATAGTGGGGCAGGCTCTTCTGGACTAATCAATCTGGGAAATGGATGCATGTAGAAATATGCAGCATAATCATCTATCATTTGTGCATCTATGACCTCTAGATGGATGGCCCAAAAATCTAGCTAAAGATTAGTCTACTTTGCTCTTGCTGCCTCAAGAGTAATGAAGAGACCCCACTTTGGTACATCCTCCTGGTGTCTAGAATAAAGACCCACACCCTTCTGCATCATTTGAACTTGCCCATACTACCTAAGTACCCACATAACCAAAAAAAAATCAATAATGAAGGGGGTGCGACCAATCAAGTATCTCAATATACCACAATAGGGCAGCTCTATGTCATCATCACCCCATGCATCACAGTCAAGATATGGTCTCCAGATGACTCTATCCATATCATCTAGCATACGCTTCCAATACTCTAACTTTACCAACATAGGATGAATAAGGGGACCTATATATGCATATACATATGGGTGGCTAAGCAGGCAATCTCTCTGTACAATAGGGCGGGTGATGCCAATGTGCTCCCATGCCCAGATCTAAAGTAGTGTAACCTTAGAATATATACTCTCCTCATCTGTATATACTACCTAATGAAGATCGTGGTATAGATGGGAAAGAATGAAAGATCCCCATGCATATCTCGTCTAATGAAGGATCATGTCCTTCAAAATATGACCTGAGCCTACTAATAGTCCCTTTGACCTACGATCAAGAAAAAGGAAACCACTAATGAAACCTGCCAAAAATGATGGAAGTGGGGCATAACCCTCTACCATATCTCACCATGCAATCTCATAACCACCAACATGAGGATCCTAGAAGACTCATCGCAAGGCATCGGTACCTCCAATATCCTTGCGATCATAAATCACAAGTGCACCAACTATAGGGATACCTAAAATCCTATACACATTATCAGGTGTAACAGTGATCTCTCCAGTCGACAAGTGAAAAGTATTATCCTCACTATGCCATCCATCGGCTAATGTATTAAATAGTGCTCTATTGACCCTATACTGAGGGATATTGAGAAGGGAACCCAACCCACATCTAACAATGACTCCTATCTCTAGTTTGGATAGTTTGGGAATCATCTCCCATGTGCGGGGAAATCTCTCTCTAATCTAGAGGATATTAAAATCCTCCTATAACATCAATACATCAAGATTAAATCATCAGCAAGGAATATTAGGAAATCAAGCAAATCATATCAACATCAACAACATATCATTACTATTTGTTCTTCAAGCAAGAAGGCAAATTTATCAAACTGTACTATTTTTTTCATCAAGCATGGAAACAAAATTGACAGCCAATGGACTCAACATCAACATCATTACTATTTGTTTTTCTATCATGAAAGAAAATTTATCAGCATCATTTTATTATTTTTTTTTTAAGCTTGAAGACAAATTTATTGGATCATTACAAAATCAAGTTAATCTATCCTTGGTTTTATTCAAAATCATCAAATCAATCTTACAATTGCAAAAATCAGCAAAAAATTATGGATGCTCTAAAATAGTCTATCAAAGCACTACTTTATCCATGGATGCACTAAAATAGAGATTGTATGTGCTAAATCATTTATGTGTTATTCTATCAAATGTATGTGCTACATTATCTCTCATATCCATTATTCTAGCGTATGCACTACTCTAACATCAAATGTGCGTGGTCTTCCTATATGTGCTATTTCATTTATGTGCTAAACTATTCATCTACACACTAGACTGTCCCATCAATGCAGTAAATTAAAAACCTATGTGCTAAAACATAAATTCAAAAATTCAAAAAACTGAAAAACTTGTAAAAAAATTCACAAAGGCGGATCATGAAATCTTATCGGAGGTCCATATGCTATTGGTCTCTGATAATAGTGGGCTCGCTTGAATCGATGGCACTCATAGTGGATCGAAATCTCAAAATTCTCTCTTAGAGTTCTGAAAATCACAAAAGGTTACTGTTCAAATGACAATGACTTTTTTGCCTTTTCCACCTTTTGAGGGGGTAAAAAAGGGAAGTGATTTTTTTTTTATTGTACAATGTGCTATTTTGAGAGATAAATTGAAAATTTCACTTCAAAATCATGCAACTTGTTTCAATCATCATCCCTATCATTCAAATCACATGATTTATCTCCCGAGGGGGCATATAGCATCATCAGTTAATTTTTCAAAGTCAATGGAAATTTTTTGAGATCATAATTTTTCTTCGAAGCAATGCGTAAAACACATCACTTCAAAGAGGAACAAAATGTATACATCTAAAAATGGTCATTATAAATCAAGCCTATTAATTAATTAAATATGAATTATTTAATTAATCTTCTAAAGTCATCTACATATAAACAAATTTAATTATTTATCTATATTGTTCATTTTTCTAAATCTTCTAGTTTAATTAAATAAATAAGTTTATTTAATTATTGCTATCTTCTTCTTAATTAGGTTAAATAAATTTCATTATTTATTATTATTAATTATCATGATTCTAAATTTGAATTTTCAAATAATAGAATATTCTGCTAACTCATCCTTCACTCCATATTTAAATTGAATATTGTAAATATTTAATTTAATACTCTCATCTTTCACATAATTAAATATTGTAAATATTTAATTACACATTATTTTCAACTCTCACATAATTAAATATTAATTATTTAATTATGGAAGCTTCTAAATTCATTGTCATGTGTAATTAAATAAATTTATTTATTTAATCAGGGTTTATCCTCAACTTTCAACCAACTTTCATAAATGAAAAGACAAATGGCAATTTTTTTCCTTTTTTGAATGAGGATGGTTTTGTGGGTTGAAAAAATTCCTCCATTATTCTCTCAACTTTCCATCTTTCTCTCAACTTCCAAAATCTCTCATCATTCATCTTGACAGGTTTGAATTTGACCGTTGATCTTTGCCAACTAGATTCTTGCCTCCAAAAATCTATAAATACAACCCTTTTGTGAGTTGAATTTCATCCTGGATTTTTGTGAATTTAGCAGAGTTATTATAGTTACATTCAAATCAGCATTTTAGCATAGCATCTCAAGTTCATATTATTTTATTTTCATATCATAGTTTAAATCATTTAGCAAATAAACATGCATTTTTGCATAATCTCATTCTCCTAAGTTATCATTCCAACAAGCTAATGCTTACACCAACTAAGAGCTAGTAAATTGCATCGAATCCTTGGAGATAGAGGACAATTGAATGCTTTTGAAGGAGCTGGTGTTATTTAGAATTTGTTTTATCTTTTTAATTATTTTCCTAAGATTTAATGTTTCATTAGTGTGTTGGTTTATCATTTTAGTTAGTCCACATATTCATACACACGAGAAGTTTAGGCTTAGTTTGCGACTCAATTTTAGGATGTAAGAGACCAAACATCTCAAGTTGTGTTGGTTGTTTCATGGAAGGATATAACGATGCATTATTCTCAAGATTGTTAAGGAAATCACTTATGAATTCATTCATCCTATAATCATCTTCTCCAATGATGTCAACTTCACAAATAAACTCATTAGGGGTTGGGTATACATGAATAGGTTCAATTGCATTAGGATCATCTCCAAAAATACAACTTTAAACATCAACCAAGGAGAACAAAGACTTTCATACATTGTTAAAATACTTTTCCATATTTTTTTAGATTTTCAGACTTAAACAAGGTAATTTACTCATTACACTATGCAAAAATCTGAAAATGAAATGTTATAAATGCAATTTTGAATTTAGACAATGCACTATATGCACCTAATTAATCTTGATCTAATGAAATGAATGAAATAGAAAATCAAGAAACTATAACATATTTCTAATTGCAACAAATAGAAGCACAAAACTAAATATTTTGAACTCTAGAAATGTATATTAATGCTTGATCAGGGACTCATTCGTCCTAGGGTGAATGGGTCCTAGATTAGGCTTTTGAAACAATTTTCTTCTAATTTTCATGCCCTTTTTAGTGGTTTGCTAGAATAAGTTTCAGGTTTAGATTTTTGTAAATGCAATGTGAAATTTGAGTGCAAATTATGACAAAATGATGACCTAAACCACTTAGTTTGATATGCAATTTAAAAAAATAAATTCAAATGCAAGTTTATGTGATGCAAGATGATATGGAAAATGATTGATTATATTGTATTTTTCAGATTTAAAGAATGCAAACAATGCAATCCTAAAAGCCCTAGATGAGATGAAAATTTGTATGCAAACTAAAAACTCTAAATGAGATCTAAATCAATGCAAATGAATGCAAGATCTAATCTAAGATGAAAAGAACTCCTAAATTTAGAAAACTGCAATTCTTAAAAGGTAAAGTTCACCAAAATGAAACAAAGAAAAATGGATGTTTATCAGAATGAATCAACAAGATGATAAACCATACTTTTCCCTAGTTATTTCATTCAATTATGCATAGATGAATATCATAAAACAAACCTAACTAATATAATATTAAAAAGGTAGGTTTTAATATGGTAAAATGTTGTGTACATATTGAAAAAAGTTCTTTTTTAGGCCTCACTAAGGACACATTCGCCTAGTGGCGAATGGGACCCTAATAGGGTTTTGGAAAATTAGTTTCTAGGTTATATTCTTTAATATGTGCACTCCTAGATCCCAGGTGTTCAACTCTTGAAAGTCAAAAATAAATTTTGTAGAAGACTTTTCATGATCTTGCAAGAAATATGGCAACTTTGCAACTTTGACAAATTTTTCTTTCCACTTGACTTTTACCCTAGAACCTCCAATCACACATCAAAGGAGAAGAAAAATGGTTTTTTTTTAGGAATAGTGGTTTTCCTTGTTCAAACCCAATTTTGGTAAGTAAACCTTGAAATGAAGCAATGTATAAGATGAGGGATGAATGAACAAAGAAATGTCACTACTCAACAATCCTCAATTGAACCTTGGATCACAAATTTGACACTTAGTATGAAATGGCCTCAATTTATTTAGATCTTGAGATAATATAACTTGATATGAAATGAAATATTTGAATGCTTGAAGTAATATTGAACTCTACATCAACATGTTGGCTCCAAAAACATGCATGCCTTTGACATGATAATAGAACTTTGACTTTTGCATTAAACTTCAATAATATACCCTTGAATGTCCTCTTGAATGCTCTTGAAAGTTCTCTTGATCATAAACTTACTATTATGCTTGAAGACTTTAAGTTTCTAGGTAAAACTATGTGAAATAACCTTATATTTATACATAGCTTAATATTAAATCCTGAAATCCAAATAACACAAGCCAACATTAGATCTTGAATTTGAAATTATTAAAATAACACCAAAAACATATTCAAGGGGATCCTAAGTTAAGAGGAATCATTCACCATAGTGTGAATGGGTCCTACATACTTAACTAGGAGGGGATGTTAAATGATATGTCAAAAGGGGGTCCTAGGACCTAGTGAGGACCCATTCATGAAGTGGCAAATGGGTCCTAGGTCACTAACCTAGGACACATTGTAACGGCCTGTCACACAACCTTAGAGGAATTTGCAATTAACTACTTGAACGGACTAATTTTTTTTTGTTTGAGTACAATTAATAAGAAAGCTCACTAACTAATGCCAAAAACCTCTAAGGTTACGAGACAAAGGTTATATAGAACCTCAACAAAAAACATGAATAAAATCATGACAATTATTTAATTAATAAATTTAAACACATACATTCCAATAAGATAATTACATCAAGCATAAGTGATAACTTTCAATTTCATTAATTCATAATAAAACAATATGGTTACAATTCTCATTCCCCGAATGAGGCAAGTCCAAAGAATAAGATTACAATTACAACTTCCCACCTCAAAACAAATGAGGGGTAATAAATTGCAAGAGAAACTAAAAATAAATAAAGTAAGAACTGAAACTGAATCCCATGAGCTCTCCAACTGGAAATATCATCCACACAAACAAGAAGAAATCCCAATGGATTGAGTTGCATGCCACCCAACCAAGTGGAACCCAAAGGCCCACCCCCCATGGTAGGAGATAGTAATAAGGAATCCTAGCCAAGACCATCTACCTCTAGAAAGAGACTAACACATCACTAAACAAAACTAACACTTCCAATCACATGTACCACTCAAGTACAACATAAGTACCACACAAGTACAACATTAGTACAACACAAATACAACATAAGTACAACTAAACTTGGATACATTACTTCCAGAAATAAAGCAAATCATGTATGTTAAAAAAAACATACACATAATAATCGAGTACCAACTATGGTCACATCCAGTATGTTAAGTAAAACATAACCACAAAATAAAATAGCTACTGTTGTCTTAGACAGAGTGTCATCACACATTTTGTCATGAGTTACCCACTACGGATCTTCATAGGCTCTGACCCCCATAATGGGTTATCCTAGTGGCCTCTATTGATCCTTGACCCCCATACTTACTAATGCGGGATCAAATACCTTTCGTATAGAAAAGATAGATGACCTTTCCATTCCAGACCTTCCCACCCATCCCAAGCCTAACTGAGCACATGGGTCCATGAGTGAGGCATAATTATCTTGATTAGTGAGAAGTGCCACCTAATATTCTAAGTATTGCTTTAGTTATCACTTGATTAAACTACTTCTAAAGGTTACCCAATCTTACCTCTTCCAGGATTTGGCCCCTACAGATGTAATACCCCTCCGTTTTGATTCTTGTTCAAGTTGTTTTATGCTATGTTTGGTTGCAGTTACCTTGCTTTTGGATACATTTTGTTATGATGATTTGATCGCTACCATTAAGTGACAAATATTATTGTGGGATGTAGTTATCTGATTATTGTTTCACATGCATTATGGATTAATAATACTGTAGAGTTAGCATGAGATATTATTATGAGATTATTGGAATTATGATGGAAGTGTCATTTTTCATGAGTGTATTGGTGAAAAGGACGGTTTCGCATCACTCGCTTGCGAGCGCCCTACGAATCCGTAATTTCTTCTTCACAGTGTGTATTATATGCTGGATATATTGTATGATGTTGTTTACTTGGTTGTAGGATTACAGGTACATGACATCGACTCCACCTGGTTTCACAGGTTTGAGCGTGTCGATCCAACGGTTAAGTTGAACGGGAGATGGTAGCTAGGTAACATGTATCAAGTTTACACCCTAGCCTTAGTGTGTCGTCAGTTGTGTGGGTCGAGTCATTGTCTGTCTTGCTTTGATGTTATTTAATTCTGAAGCATTCTTGATTTGGAAATAGATATTTAGAATAATTGCATTTAAATCATGTTGATGGTTATTTAATTTAAATAATGCAATGTGGATAAAAGTTTATACTTAAATTAATTAATTATATTTAGTTTATTTAATTAATTAAATTTGATCCAAGGGGTTGAATTTAGTTATTAAATAATTAAATTAATTAATTAAACGTGATGCAAGAGAATGAAAGGAAATAAAAGAATTAGAATTAATTTTGGAATTTAATTCCAACGTGTGAGAATTAAATTAGAAATTGTAATTAAATATTTATTTGGGAAATTGGTTGCAACTTTGGAAATTAATTTATTATTGAAATTGCATTTTAAATTGAAAGTGGGTTTTTGAAAAGTGAAATTGAAATTGAAAATTGAAATTGAAATTGAAATTGAAATATCTAATTTGCATATAATGTGAATTAGGGTTGTAAATATTGAAATTGAAATTGAAATTGAAATATCTAATTTGCATGTAATGTGAATTAGGGTTGTAAATATTGAAATTGAAATTGAAATTGAAATATCTAATTTGCATGTAATGTGAATTAGGGTTGAATTAGGTATTTTTGATTTATAAGAATATATGTTTTAATTTTAGGGGAGAAAAGTTTTTAGAAAAATACATTTTTACAGCAGGGAAGAAATTTTGGAAAATTTGCACAAGGGTTTGAAAAAGTTTGATTGTAGAATTGATTGAAGGAAAGATTGTTTGCATTTGTTGGATTTTGGATTGGATTCTTTGGAGGATTGAAGAAAATTCAAGAAATCTTTGGAGGAGGCTTGCATCAGAAATTCATCTCTTCCTGTAGCTTCCTGTACCAGGTTTTCCTCTTTGTGTTTTATTGTTCTTGATTGTTTTATTTAAAATAGTAATGATTAAAGATTTGCTTGTTAAATCTGTTTAGAAAACAAATTTGATATTAGAAGAAAAGAATTAAATAAAGTTACAGCCTTTGCTTGTGAAAATTCTTGAGTGAAAATTATGAAAACCTTAGTTGAATTTAAATTATTTGGAGATATTGATTTTATTGTTATTGAAATCAAACATAGAGATTGAACAATGCATTTAGAATGATTTTAGAAAATAAAACCCTCTGTTTGTTATTAAAAATCGAATTTTAAAATCTGCAATATAGCTATATTTTTCATGGTAAAATGGTCTGATTGCGTCGCCTATAACTTTACTTTCACAAACTGAGTTTTTAGGATATTTAAAGGGTTTTTGCATTTTGAAATTTCCTTGCCCCTGTCCAAAAATCGTAAATACCCAGATCGTAGTCTTTGAGTTATGCTTGAAACATGAGACAGCTGTTAAATTATTTTCCCATGGCTGCTTTGAAAATAAAATAATAATAAATTGATATTTATAAATATTAATATTTTATGTATTGTTATTATAATATTAAAATATTATTTAATAATATTTTATATTATAATTTAGAATATTAAAGTATTATATTTATTTATATTATTTTTAAATTAAATTTGTATATTAGATTAGTGGAATTAAAATTATAAACATATGGGAAATTATTGTTATTTTAAAATGGCTTGTTAAAGTTTAATTGAAAGAGTTAAACATTTGATTTAAAAAATGCAATATATTATTGAACAGAGATTTAAAATTGGATTGATTAGTGTATATGGAAAATGGATAGAGAAACAATATGTTATTATATTGAAGTGATTGAATGTTTTAAATAGAAAATTGAATGAGATGTAAGATTTGGTTAGGAAATGAAAAAAGTTTACTTGCATGGATTTGTGTCGATTTAAAAGTAAATTAAGAAGTTGTTTTATTGATGAAGCAATCAATTATGTTATTTATTAATTTCTATTTAGATTAATTGAGTCATTGTGATTGGATTATGAAAGACATATGGATTTAGTATATCCAAAAGTAGTATCCTCCTCATGCTTATCTTAAAGGATTTAATTCTTTGTATTCAATAAAGGGAAGTAAGTTTAATTGTTTTAGATTTCCAATAATGAAAAGGGAAATAGGGGTTATGATTATTTTAGATGATCTACTTATCATGTCTTTGACTTTGTCAACACTACCTATTGAATGAGTATGGATTTAGGAAATCCAAATATTAGATTTGATTAATGATTTAAATGCTTTGGTTGCTATGTCGTCAAGTTGCATTGTTGGTTTTGAAATTTAGTGTTAATCTTAAATTATAAGTCTTCCAGAAGAACTTAGAGGATAAGGGTTGTTGAACCTTTATGCCATCCAGTTGTTTTCCCTTGGGTAGTGCATGGCGTCTTTTCAGTTTTAACCGGTTTTCACGAATGGGGATGTTTGCACCTCCTTGGTTTAGGAGCGGATTATGGGATCCGTGTCTCCTTTAAAAGAGTGGACTATGTGATTGTTGCCTCCAAAATGTTTGGAGTGAGTTTCTATTATTTGTATCCTCCTTGTGTTGGAGTGGATTATGATGCCTAGTTGGTATGCACTTGTGGTTCCCTTGGTGGATTGTTTAGATGTGTGTTGTCGAATAGAAGAGTGACTTCTGTTAGGCGCCAGAGCCCAAAGAGGTAAACTGGATAACCTTCAGGAGTGATTTAAACAAGTGATAATTAAAATAATTTACTTAGAAGATTAGGACTAACTTCACACATTAATCAAGATAATTTAATCCTCACTCATAGACACAAGGGCTCGTTTAGACTTGGGATGAGTGAGAAGGCCTGGAATGGCAAGATCAACTATCTAGTTCTTGCGAGAGGTAGTTGATTCCACATGAGTGAGTATGAGTGCCGGGATTCGGTTGAGGCTACCAGGATTACTTGTGCTGGAGCCTATGAAGAATGCCTAGAGGAGATCTCATGACAAACCTTGCGATGACACTCTATCTATGACAACTGTTGTTAATTATTTTATGTGTATGGTTATTTGAACATACTTGATCTACTTTATATCTGGAAGCAATGTGACCTATGTCTATGATGTTGGAGTTGTACTTGTATTGTACTTGATTTGTACATGTATTATATTTGATTTGTACTTGTATTGTACTTGAGTTGTACTTGATTCATACTTGTATGGTGAATGAGTTGTACTTGTTAATTCATTTGGTTGGTTATAACAGTATGAGTTTGCCTTTGGTTAGAGGTAGTAGATCTTTGTCCATGTTACTTTGTTACCATCTCCTAGCATGGGGGGTGGGCCTTCGGGTACCACATTGGTTGGGTGGAACATGCACCAAAACCGTTGGGTCCCTATCGATCTTCAGTACTTGGTGGCGAGACATCCAGATGGACAGCTCGCGGTTCTTGTTGTAATTTCTTGCATTGTAATATTTTAACTTGTATAAGTTATTTTATCCCTCTTATGTTTATGAGGTGGAATTTTGTAATTGTAATCTTTTGTACTATTGCCTCATTCCGGGAATGAGTGATGTGTCTATTGGATTAAGATAATGTTTATGAGATTGTATCTTGGTTGATTATTTTATTATGTTATGTGGTATTCTTATGATGTATGATGTTTATTTCATAAAGTTCATAAGGCTATGGTTATATGTAATATGTATGTGTGGGTTTAAGTAATCCTAACCTTGTAACCTTAGAGGTTGTTGTTAACTAGTAAGTGAATGTGTATGTTAAATGCACTTTATAAAAAAGAAATTAGTTCACTTAAGACGTTAATTACAACTTCCTTTAGGGTTACTTGGCGGGGCATTACAACAGAAGCCACTCTTCTACTTGACAAAACACATACCATCCAAACACCAAGGGTAACAAAGTAAAAAAAAATAGATAACACGACCACTCCTTTCTCAGGAGGTGACACAAACTGAAATGCACTCCAACACTAGAGGCAAAAAATTCATATAACAAGGTCAGTCCTTACAAGGAGACATGAATCCCATAATCCACTCATTTCTCAGGAAACACAAAACGTCCCCATTCATGGAAACCAGGTAAATAAGTGATCATGTAACATGCACTACCCAAGGGATTCAAAACAGGTTGACAAAATGACATGAAAACCCACATATTTAAAAGACCTCATTTGGAAGACTTGTGAGCCCTAACTGAACAAATTTCACCAAGGCGATAACAAGAGACTCATATTCAAACAAGCAATTAATCATGAATTAAACCTGCTTCGAATTTCCTAAGTCTAGTTCTTTTAATAAAATTTCATAGGTTATAGCCTCAATAAAACTAATTTAATAATGTCTCTTCTAGACATAAGCATAAATTTAAAACACAATATTTAATTTTCTAATTTCTTTTAATAAATATAAAATAAACATTTATTTCAACTATTTAGACAATAACATTTTAAATAAATAAATGCTTCATCTCTTCGACAAAATCATTCCCAAAACAATTAGCTTATCTTAAATAAAACAAAATATTTAACATCAAATATAATATTCCATCTGATATATATTATTCTAAAATAAAATCAATAGTTTGACTCAAAGTACAACATTTTCATTTTCACAATTATATTTAATTCATGCATATATTAAAATATTTATTTAAATTAATCGTAAATATGAATATATATATACCTTTTATCAGCATATAAATATATAAATATTTTATTATTATAAAATCCAATATTAAAATAATTAAAAAATTTATTATTATTATATATTTTATATAAAAAAAACAAACTTAAAAAAATACAAACGCTTCTTACTCAGGTCGTGCGCCCTTATTTTGAAGTGGGGCCACACGGATTTTGAGGTGGCTAGCCATTTCAGGTTGCATGCCACATTTTTGAGGGTTAGGGTTGGTTGGGCGGCCACACATTTTCCCTTGGACGTAGATTTTTCACACAGTGGGCGACGTGTTTTGTGTAGGCGGTGGCAGAGGCCAGGCTGCAACCGACCCTTAGGGTTGTCGGTGGTTGTGCCCTGTCGTCCCCATAGGGTGGCTTGATTGTGCTTAGCACAGCCGACCACCTCTATGGTGGTGGTGATGGGTGTGATTGGTGCAGCTCCCCAGAGGGCCTCCCATGGGGGCGGTTGTGGGTTGAGCCCTAGCCCCAAACACAATAAAAAAATTATTTTATTTAAACTTTTTTTTTTAATCTTTTTTTTCCAATATAATTTCCTGCAGATTTTTGAAATCCGCACCTATAAGTTTGAATCAGGTATAAAGCATAAAAAACTTCTTAATATGACATTATATCAAAGATCAAACAAATTGAACTAATTCAAAACAATAATCTATTGAAAGCATCATATTGTTCTCTATCTCCAAAGATTTATTAAACCACTATTGCTCTCAGATCGTGAGTACACTATGATTGTTAAAATTACAATTCAAAAAATGAGATGGATGATAATGCAATGATATGGAGCTAAATGGATAATACTAGATGATAAATGAATTAAACTAGCATGACTTGACATGAAACAGATAATTGCAGCTACAGGAGGCAACCATGGTATGAAAGTTTGATTGGTGGATATTGGATGCTTGATGCTTGAATTCTTGCAGAGTAAGAGTGCATAAGTTAGATTATCTAGATTATTTTCTTGGTTCAATGAGGTTGTATTTATAGATTCCCTGGTTGTAGAAATGCATAGGGAAGACATTAAGAGGCTTGGATTCAATCTGGAGGATTGAATGGTGAGATATGAAGGAGATTAGGAGAATTTTGGTGATTGTCTCTACCCATGAAAACTCCAGGCAAGAGAAGAGGAAGGATTGATGGAGGAGGATTGAGAGAAGATTTTGGAATTTGTCTCCAATTTGTCTCCAAAAGTTACCATGAAGTTTCAAAGCATTAATTTTGACATAAATTAGACATAGGATATCTAATTCATTTTTGAGGAAATGTAGATGGAATATTCTTTATGCCTCAATTCAAATATTTTGATCTATTTAAATTAGCAGAAGAGGGATAAATAATTTAATAAAACAAACTATAGAAGTTGTTTATTAAATTAAATAGAAGAATATAGAAATTAATCAATAAAATGTTTTAATCTTTATTTAATTAAATTACAATCGATGTGATAGAATAAAATAGGAAAATGATAATTAAATCAAACAAAGTATTTAATTTTGTTTGTTTAATTAAGATTAGATATTAGAAGAATTTTAAATGTGAACTATATAAATAAATATTTCTATTTATTCAATAATAGAGGAAATTAGGATAATTAATAAAATAATTTGTATTTAATTAATCAGATACTCCAGACCAATTTTAGGTGTATACATTTTGCCCCTCTTTGAAGTGATGTGTTTATGTGTTGCTTCGAAGAAAATTTTGCTTCTACTGCCAAGATTGATGATAAAAAATAATTTTGTATGCCCTAGACATGCCCCAAACATTGATTTCAAGATGATTGTCGATAATATGCCCCCTCGGGAGATAAATTAATGATTTGATGATTTTTAGAATTTTTCAAAATTTAATGATTTCCTGATGATTTGATAAAGGTACGATGATGAAATAATTTATCTATCGACAAATGATGAAGAAATATAGCCCGCAGATCAATTTCAATTAATTTCATGAATAAAATTAATCAAAACATAATAAAACCCCTCAAAAAATCCCTTTCCAAAAGTTATATATAGTCCAAAAGGTCATTTTCAAAGTCATTTGCACTATTAAGTTTGAAAATTCTTTGCTAGAGACATTTCAGCCAGCTGGAGTAGGATGCCAATCCCTTACCACACTCATCGTTTCGAGCGTGTTTGACATCACTGATGGTCGGACACGTATGGATGTCCGATATGTACCCCTTAACCTCCTCGTACTTTGTGAAATTCTATTTTTTATGCATTTTATAGATTTCTACATTTTTTCCTATTTTAGCACTTCCAAGTTGCGCTGTAGTGCTTTCACTCCGGTGTAGCACTTTGAGTTTGTAGATTAGCGCTTTGAGTTTTAGCGCTTGTATTAAAATCTCTAGCACTTCCATAGGGTAATGTAGCGCTTTCGATGTTATAGTGCTTTGATGCCGGATTTTAGTGCTTAGAGAGTTCTAGCACTTTGATTTGGTTGATTAGCGATTTCATGATCTATCTTAGTGCTTCTGGTAAAGTGGTGCTTTGACGGACTGTTTTAGTGCTTCGATGCGGTAAAACAACGCTTAGAGAAGAATAGCACTTCAAATGCATGTTATAGTGCATCAGAGTGCTGAAATACCGCTTTCAAGATTTAGCGCTTTGGATGCTTGATTTAGCGCTTTTGACTGATAAAGTAGCACTTTTGGGATTTAGTGCCTTGGGTGCTTGATTTAGCGCTTCCATGTCAGAATTGAAGATCTAGACTTAGGTAACCTTGATTTTGTCAATTCTGATCATGCCCATTCTTTGGATTGGTATGATTGATAATCCAAATTCTCAATGTTGGATTGTGATGATTTAAATAAGACTAACTTCTCATGATAGACGAGAAATCCTATTTGTGATGATCCTCATGATAGGCGAGGAAATGATTCAATATCTAATAAATCTCATGATAGGCGAGATTAGATAATGTTTGATGAACCTCATGATAGTTGAGGTTTGTTGATGTCGCCAATGAATTTTGATCAAAAATTCATACCAAATTTTTTGGAATAGACTTGATAGTATAATGATTTTTTATTTCTTGACATAGTTCACTAATTGTAGACTTTTCATTATGATGATAGGAGGATTTGGGTATTCTCCAAATGCGAGAGTGGTTTCCATGGACCATAGACTTAATACCTCATCTGACACTAGATGAGCTTCAGGTGATAGGTTGATGCGGCTTGACTAGTTTTCTTGATATGCCCTAGATTAGGATTAATCGGGGTCTGTTGACTACTTTGGCTATGAGGTGGCACAGTGACCACAACACCTTTCATCTACCCACTAGCAAGATGACAGTCACACTAGAGGATGTGTGGCGGATTTTGTGCATTTCGTTCATGGGAGAGATTATAGTGTATGATTCCGATGGGACCGACAGTAGAGATGCTCTTCGTAGAGTATTCCAGGGTTAGGATATTGAGAGTCTGAGCGTCCGATGGAGGAGGATTGCCGATCCCTATGCAACACTACTAGTAGTGCTAGCTGGATTTATTGGAGGTTTCTTTTGCCCTGATCACAGGTCAAAGGGATTCCTCATTGGTTGGGGCAGGTCTCTAGAGAGCATGATGGCACATGGTACTAGATATGCATGGGGGATGTGCATGTTGGTACATCTTTATCCTGATCTTCATTTGGTTGTGTACCTAGGGGCACATAGCTTATTAGCGGGGATGACCCTATTACAGGTGTGGGCATGGGAGCATTTCTCTATTTCTAGGCCATTTCCAGTGGTAAATAGACTAGCAGGAAGACCCTATGTGTTTAGATACAATGGTCAGTTTACATAGGCTTGGATGGGAAAGTTAGAGCACTGGAGGCAAGTGTTTAATGACATAGAGACTGTTACCTAGTGTCCATACCCCGAATGTGAGCAGTGGGATGAGGATGATGTAGTGTTGGAATTTCTCTATGATTCTATGTATCTGATCAGTCATACACCATTTTACCTAGAGAGATTTAGGCTTCATTGAGTATACAAACAGTATGACATTATTCAGTGTATGCCACAAGGGGGTAGCACACTATGCTAGGTGACAGATGGATATTTCTGATTGGGGGCCTTGTTTATGTATGATGCATTAGTAGAGGGATATAGGGAATTGCAGCCATCATCTTGGGACATGCGGAGAGACATTGCAGAGGGACCAGTCATTGAGGAGTATGTTGCCTTCTTGGCCTTGTTTCCACATCCCCGCATTACCATTCTAGATGAGCCAACACCATTACCAGTAGAGGAGGATGTCGCAGAGGGTTCCATAGAGAGTGAGGGTGGTTCTTCAGCAGGTAGGAGCATGAAGAGTGGCAGTGATGACAAAAATAGTGATGATAGTGATGGTGGCAGTGGAGGGGATAGAGGGGTAGGACCACCCAACAATGGCCCATCATCTAGTAGGCCTCGCAAGAGGTGAGCAGTTATAGTACCACCTGTGGACTATCAGAGATAGATTGCAGGTCTCTAGGCACAGGTTTAGACACTGTAGGGGTAGTTGGTACAGGCCAGGGGTATGCTCGTTCAGACCCAAACACAAATGCAAGCTCAAGCTCAGGCTCATGCTCAGGCATTAGCGCAGGTTTAGGGATAGTTGGCCATTGTATAGACCCATGTTGCCACTTTGACAACTGAGCGAAACAGTGCTCGGAAAACTATCGAGAGGGAACAAGAGACATCAGAGACCCTACAAAGAGTGGTTGATGGGACCTCAGTAGGAGATTATATAAGGGAGATTCTATGGGCTGGTCGAGAGGTAGGTATCATGATGCAGTGCATGTTGATCATAGTGTCGACTATGCTACATTGAGATCTGGGCAGATGCATACTCGGATAGTCAGTGAGGGTGTGACATAGCCTCCACATAGAGATCCTGGCTCTTCTGGGGGTGGTGGTGGTATTGGTCCTTTTGGGGGTGGTGTTGGTAGTGGTCCTGTTAGGCCTGCACATTGTAGCAGTATTAGATCGTAGATGCTATTGTGATTCTCCTTTTGAGCCATGATGTATATTACGATGTAATTCATTTTTGATGATGTATCTTTATGTTTAGACTTCATTATATACTTGACACTGATGATGATATATATACGAGATGTAGTTGATGTGATTTTATGATGGTTTATGATTTCTATGTGATGGATGCATTTATTATGTTGATCTATGTAATATGTGATGATTTAATTTCATATGTGATGATTTAATTTCAAATGTGATGTTGTAATGCTTTTATTTGATGTAATGATTTGATGATAAATGTATTTGTAGAATACATGATATATGGATGTATGATGTGATGTGATAATGATAAAAATGATGATTCTATGATGGAATGCTAATGTGATGATGTAATGATAAAATTGATGATCTGGTGAATGATAAAATGCATGAATGTAATGATAATAATGACATGACTTTCTTTTATTTTATATGTGATAAAATGTATGGATGGTAAATGATGTATGCATATGATGTTTGATGGATGATAATGTAATGAATGTTTTTATGGTAAAATGAACATGATGTACTCTATAGCACAATTTAATTCATAATTTATTTGATGAATGATGAAATGATGAAATTTAATGATGAGATGATGATTTCTACATGTTTTTGATGATGATTTTTGAAATTATGTCAAGTATACTCAGTCTTATGTGTAGATAAGATAATCATTGATTGGAATCCTTTATGCCACAAATAGTCTACAGATAAATGAATATGATGAATGCAATCTAATTTTAAAATGCAACTATATGCAAAACGATTGTCATTTTAACAATACTTTTGCGCTTTTTGTCATCATAGAGCTTTATTGAATGTTAAAAGTGAGTACAAGTGTCAATGGTATGTGTTAGACCAATGATGACCTGAGTTCTTCTTTCATGATTTGTGATATTGCAAGTGAACACAAGCATCTAGGTATGATTTAAATGAGATTACCTGAGCATTCATTGCGTAAACATGCAGTGGTTAATCATTTTAATGTGTGAATTCTGAATGTCATCGGTGATACATTTGCATAGCACATCCCTCGACAATTCATACATTTATATGATTAACTTACAAACATTAGATAATAAAAACATCATTCTTCTTCCTTGTTCCTCTAGTTCAATAGATCATTGAGTTACTCCAAAGAAAGGATAATAAAAAATATAATTTATCTATTGTTGACTTAGAGTGTTTCATTCATTATTCAGATTTTAGATCATCCATCTTGATTTTTCTGATGTTTTTGTAATTTTCAAGATTTTGACCAAAGACCTAACCTACTAACCTATCCTAGGGGTCTCAGGCGCTGATAAAAGATTAGCCTTGCCTATGTTACACACATAGAGACTACATAGTTTGATTGACATAGACCTATGTTTTTTTATTTTTCTTTTTCAGACTTAACTTTGTGACATGTATTTGGATTTTCAATATGATACAGATGGTTGATACCTCTAACAATAATTGATGTTGCACTTTGATTTTATTTTTTTGGGTTTTTTGCTATACTTTTGTATGCCTTTTGATGAAATCGATGTTTTTGTTGCCCTTAGTGATATCCAGATGTGCCCCCAAGCTTTGGAGTGAGATTTGACTATGTGAGAATGATTTTGATATGGATGCAAAGATCGCAAGACTACTAATATGATATGAAAAGGTATTGACTATCAAACTAATGATCCTGATATATATCAAAATAGATGGGACAACTGATCTTAGAATCACATACAATGCCTGTTTCCAGGTTTTCACCATATGTTTTGATTACACTCTTTTTTGTATTTTTCATTTTTGTATTTTTCATTTTTGTATTTTTCTTTGTTTTTGTATTTTCTATTTTTTTGTATTTTTACGTTGCCAAGATGCCTATTTGCTGGGTTTTCACAAAGGAAACCATTTTTCAGAAGTTTGACCTGTGCACTAGGAGATTCAAGCATAGAATTTTCTGAGATGGATACTGTTGATAGGTTCATCAAAAAAATCCCCTTCTGACGTTGATAGCTAATATGCTTCTGATCCATACACTGATATGACGACAAAAGGACCAAGCCAGTTAGGCTCAAATTTTATTTTCTTCTCTCTATCCTACTGATTCCTAGGGTTTTCTTTTAGTACCAAGTCACCAACTTGAAAGACCCTCAATTTGACCTTGTGGTTGTAACTTCTTGACATCCTTTGTTGATAAGTCATTAGATGATTAATAGCCTGTTGAGAATGCTCATCCAACAACTCCAGTTCCTATAGTCTAGATACCCTATAGTCTTCATCATAAATGATTCCTCGAAGTGATACACAAAGGGATGGAATTTCAACTTCAATAGGTAGTATGGCTTCTAAACCATATACCAAGGCATATGGGGTAGCTCCTGTTGGTGTTTTGATACTTGTTTTGTAGGGTCATAGTGTGGGATTGACTTGAACATGCCAATCATGTCCAACATCTTTAACCGTACTTTTGAGAATTTTGAGTATTGTTTTGTTTGAGGCCCGCTTGGTCATTCCCTTGAGGATAGTATGGTGTTGAAAACCGATGTTGGATATGAAATTTATCACATAGTTCTTGGACATCTTGATTCTTGAAAGGTCATCCATTATCAGTGATAATGGATTGAGGGTTTCCATACCAACATATTATGTAGTTCAAGATGAAAGAGGAGATCTACTTCCCAGTGATGGTTGTAAGAGGTACCGCTTCATTCCATTTTGTGAAATATTATTTAGCTCTTATAATGAACTTGTGTCCATTGGATGAAGATGGATTTATTTTTCCTACCAAATCTAGACCCCATTGACAAAAAGGCCATGTCGATGTGAAGGGATGCAGTTCTTGTGCTGGTGCATGAATCAGATTGTTGTGGATCTAACACTTATGAAATTTCTTAACAAATTGGTAGGATTATTTCTCCATGCATGGCCAATAATATCCCAAATGGAGGAGTTTCTTAGCTAGAGTTATCCCACTCGAGTTAGTGCCAGAAATACCCTCTTGAACCTCTCGTAGGGATGTTTCAGATTCCTTGTTTTCAAGACATCGGAGTAAAGTACCATCAAGACGTCGATGATAAAGTATGTCGGCGATCAAATTATGTCATGCAGATTGGCGAATGAAGTTTCATTTTTGGTTCTTGGATAGATCAAGAAGAAGGACATCGTTCTTCAGGTAAGCATAGGTCATTTCATAGATGGAGGTTTATGTGGTTTCTATATGGTAGATGGTAGCAGATTCTAGATTATTATGGGAAGGACATGATACTTGTTCTACCATAAACTCATAACAAACACGCTTCTCAAGCAATTGTAGCCACAACGTCCACAAATTTCTTCTCAGCACTTGGAATTTGATCAAACTTGATACTGAAAAAGGAATGTTTCACATTATCCATTTATTGCTTGTAGGGAATCAAATTTTCATCTTTAGTTTGGTACTCATCATTTACTTGATAAATAATTAGTTGAGAGTCCCCATATACCTGTAAGTCTGTGATTTTCCATTGAATTTCTATTTTGACCCCAATGATTAATGCTTCATATTCTGCCACATTATTTGTACACTGAAACATTAATCTATATTATTTTGGAATGGTGTGTCCTTGTGGAGAAATGAACAATTACCTACTCCTAATCCTCACTCTGTATACGATCCATCAAAATATAATACCCATTGTTGGGGCATCACTATCAGAGTGTCTACATCTGTAAACTCCATGGTCATTGGTCGATCATCTGGTAAAGGAGCCTCTGCTAATTTTTCAGTGATTGCTTGACCCTTGATTGCCTTTCTCTCTACATACTGAATGCCAAATTTGATTAATAGCATGACCCACTTCGCCAGTCTCCCTATTAAGACAACCTTACTAAGCAGATATTTTAAAGGATCGATCTTTGCTATTAGCTTGATTTATGAGTTAGCATGTAGTGTCTCAACTATTGAGTAGCGAATACCATTGTCAAGCAACATTTCTCTATGAAAGTGTAATTGATTTCATATCCATTTAAAGTTCGACTGATATAGTAGATAGCATGTTATTTTCCTTCATAATCCTCTTGTGCTAATAGTGCCCCCAGAGAGATATCTGTTGTGGCAATATACATTATGAGAGGCCATCCTTCTGTTGGTGGCATGATAATAGGTGGTGACACTAAATACTGTTTGATTTGATTGAATGTTGTTTCACACCCCTCATCCCACTTGAAAACTATATTTTTATGCAATAGATGATTAAAAGGATGACTTTTGTCTGCCAGCTGGGAGATGAATCTTCTAATCGATTGGAGTCTTCCTTGTAGTGATCTGAGTTGACTGATATTCTTAGCAGGTGGCATCTCCATTAAAGATTTGAATTTTTCTAGATCCACTTCTATGCCTTTCTCTGAGACAATGTACCCTAATAGTTTTGTTGATGTCACCTCGAAGACACACTTCTTGGGGTTTAACCTGACATTGAATTTCTCCATCCGTGTGAAGATTTTTTCTAGGATATGCATATTTCCTTCCCTAGTACTAGATTTTTCCAAGATTTCATCCATGTAATCCTCCATGAAGGTGTGCATCATATCATGGAAGATTGTTGTCATTGATCTTTGATAAGTGGCTCCTGCATTCTTTACACCAAATGGCATGACATTCCAGTAGAAGGTTCCCCATGGACATGTGAAAGCCGTCTTTTCCTGATCTTTTGGAGCTATTTTTACTTCATTGGACCCAAAGAAACCATCCATGATTGACAACATAGCATGCCCAGCCATCAAGTCCACAATGATGTCGATATTTGGTAGTGGAAAATCATCCTTCGGGCATGCTTTATTTAGGTCCTTGAAATTTGTACATATCCTGATGCTATTGTCTGGCTTTGAAATAGGTACAATATTTTATATTCACTCGGAATAGTCTATAGACTATATGAATCCAGCATCCAAAAAATTATTTAGCTCTATCTTCACCATTAATACGATATGGGGATACATTTTTCTCAATTTTTGCTTGACAAGATTGATTCCGGTGGGTAAAGACAAGTGATGCATGAGTAGATTTGAGTCTAAGCCTGGTATATCGGAATATGACCAAGAGAAGTTGATGCTTTTCTCCTTAAAGAATTTTATGAAATCCGATCTTTCTTGATCTATCATGGATTCCGCTAGATGGAGGATTTTTGCCTTATCTTCAGTGTCGATATTCACAGATTGTGTTGGTTCCACTAGGACTGATGATCGCTCATGGTAATGTTTTGGAAGAGTGTCGAATCTTCCATCCTTCAATGCCCCAGAAAGTTTTTCAATGTTAGATGCATTCTTTATTTTTCCTTTTTCCAGATCTAATGCTGCCATAGAATGGTTTTTACCATTAGATCTATTTTTCCTGTTTTCACTTTTGCAACTGGAAGATTTGAAACCCTCCTACTGAGTCATGTTGTTATGAGTATTATAGGCAGAACTTGTACTAGGTTTTCTATGAAATAGGAAATTCACGATGGCATCATCGTCTATAAATCTTGGCACAGTTAGGGGTTTGATAGTCTCCCAGTCAATTAGTTTAGGGTGGATTAAAGGCATGAGGTTATTAGATTCATTCAGGTTGATGGATGTAAGGGTTTGGACTTCCATTTCAACATAGTTGTTTACTGGAATATCGAGGTCCATGATGGTACTTTCTTCTAGATTGTTTAGTTCACTTGAGGTTTGTTCATCCCCACTCGAATCATCGATATTTAGTGACACTGGCATGATTGGTCCAGACCCAGAGCCTTGGCCCTCCTCACATGTAGGTGCATATTGTTGAATGAAATCAATATGAATATCTGTGAAAGAAACATCAGAAAATGTCCCATTCATATTCATTTGAATCTGTCTCAGAGTTGTTTCTAAGTTGAAGGATTCTTTTCATAGTCTTCTTTTCCAGTTCTTGTTTTTCTTCACTAGAGTATCCTAGTCCTGGCTTCTCTTTTGTGTGGAGAGTGAGGGGTGTAATAGGCTCTATGATTCCATCCTTTCTTAATCCAATGGGTCCTTGTCCTTCATACCCCATTTTTTCTAAAATAGTTTTTCCTTTTCCATATTTATCAGTGTTGATGTTGACATTTTTGACACATCTATTTAATGTAGAGGGTTCCTCATCTTTGTAGATCCAATTCAGGATTGCTTTGCTATCTGTTTCATCCTCTATGGTACCCTTTTTGACAAACCTTTCTTGAAGAACTGTGACCCGTAATAATTTTTGAGGTTTTATCATAGATGGTTTACCATATGTCCTAGGAGATGGCATTAACTGTGATAGATTATGTGATTGCTCCATAGAGTATGTTTCCATTCCTTTTTCAGTCAGTTGTACTTGCTCTTAAAAAATTTGTGATAAAGATGTTTGCTGATCTAGATTATCTGTTGATTGAATTTCAACAAGAATTGTTTCTTTTTCTTTACCCTTTTTCTCAACCCACTTTGTGGTGATACTTGGATGTTGTTCTTTGTTGGATGATCATGAACTGGAAGCTTCCCTATTGTGTGGCACCAAGGTATCTTGGGAGATTCTAATTGTGTCACAATGTTGAGGATGATTGTAATTAGAAGATATAGTCACCTCCTGTCCATTTATGGGGAACTTCAAACATTGATGATATGTCAAAGGTACAACCTGCATTTCATGGATCCATGGTTGTCCCAAGAGAATATTGTATGTTAACTCTCATTCCAAGACTTGAAATGCTATATGTTTCATCATTGGCCCTACTTGAATGGGTAACACAATTAATCCTTTTGACAATATTTCCTCCTCATCATACACTTTGATAGTAATTGTTCATCGAGCATCAATAGCATTATCTGAATATCCTAGTGCATGGATTAACTTGAGAGTGAAAATTTTCAGACCAGCTCCCTCATCTATTAGGACCCTCTTGACACAATGATTATGGATTAGGACTTCGATGTGAAGTGCACTATTATGGGGATGGTTTAGTGAGAAATCATCATGTTCAGAGAATGATAGACAATGCGAGGTAGTCAAATGCCCCACCATAGCTTGGAACTGGCAAAAATCTAGATTCGTTGGTACTGTAGTGCTTATTAATGCTTGTTCTAAAACTTCCTTATGCGATGGTGATAATTTAAGGAGGTCTAGTATTGATATTTGTGTAGGAATGTTTCGCAGTTGATCGAAAATGTTATAATGAGATGGAGGAAGAATTGCATGTGTGGATCCAACTCCTTTCAACATTACCTTGGATTGCCCCCTAGTCATAACATTTGTTGGTTGATGTTCTTGACAGTCTCTAATTTTTAAGACATTGATTTGATTGTCAAAGTTTTATATGATTGGGATAAAATCCAAAGGGATAGTGTTGTTAATTATGGTTTTGCTAATGTCGTGATCAATTGTATGATTAGTCTCTACTTCAAATAAACAAAGGATTATTTTTTCATAGACATGACTGATGTTCTTACCTATGTAGTTTGAGGATGATGATGCTCCTTTGTCATAGTTTGGCGAAGGATCTTTGAAGGCCAAGTGATCATTATTGTTTTGGGGTGTTTCCACATATTCTTTGTTGTTGTCAATCAAGTCATGTATTGTGTGTTTCAACTCCATATAAGTGTTAGTTTTGTGAACTTTTTTACTATGGAAGTTGCAGTAATCTGCATCATTCCATCATGGTGGTTTGACCTTTGGATCCTAGAATTAGAATTCTCATGTAGTGATGAGGCCAGTGGTGACCAATTCTCTCATTGTTGATTTTATCATTTGGCCTAAAGGCATGAACCTCCACCGATTTGAGGGTTTCTGATATGACTGTGTTTTCATGATCTCGTTGCTTTGGATGACATTTGACTTGACAATTTGGTCATTGCTTTGATTCCTTGATGTAGATGTTGTTAAGTTAAAAAATGGTTTGATATTTTGGGAATCGTTCATTGTTTCAGTGGTAGTTGTGTTTCAATTATTTTGCCAAAATTTTGGCTTGTCGTTGCTTGAGTTTTGACTGGAGGAGTTACTCGTGTTATTTGTTTTATCGTTGAAATGCTTGATAACTCCTCTTTGGACTAATGCTTCCTCAATTTTAAGACCTTTTTCTATTACTTTTTTGAACGTGGGAGGACATTGTAATTCCAATCTATAACTCATTTCCTCTGTTAAGTTGTTAATGAACAACTCCATCTTTTCTTCCTTAGGAATGGATCTAGGATATCTGGCGAACAGTCATCACCATATTTGCAAAAAAGATAAGAATGTTTCCCCTTTGTTTTTTTTTAGGTTGTAAAGATCCTTTATTATAACATCATGTTGGATGTTAAATGAGTATTGGGAGATGAAATTGTTGATAAGTTCTTCAAAAGTCTTGATCCCTAGTTGTAGTTTTGAAAACCACTCCATACATGTACCTCCCAAACTTCTTGGAAATAACCTCATTAATTTTCCTCTTAGGAAAACTCAAGGCTCATTGTTTTGAATTCCCGAATATGATCTATTGGATCTATTCTTCCATTGTAATTGTCATACTTAGGGAATTCACAGTGTCTTGGAAAAGGTATTAGGCCAACTATTACATCAAAAGGATAAGGACAAATGTCCTGTATCACATATCTTTTAGTACTTCCTTTTGTCATATCATGTATCTATTGTTGTAATAATTGCATTTGGGATGTCAAAGAAGCAACTGGATCTATTGTTTGTGTGGATTGTAGTATTTCAATCTCACTTGTTTCAGGTGCTTCCTTCAAATGATTGACATCAAAGTCCTTGGGAAGTTTGGAACCTGATTCAGCTAACATCAAAAGATACTTCTCCATATCTTGTTCTAGGATTTTCTCCATAAATTTATGGAACTTGGGATCTTGTTGAGCTGTTTGAATATCCTCTAGAGTTATTTCATTCTTATCATTGTGGTTTAGATTGTTCCAAGTATTTTCCTCTGCCATTGTTCGAGATGTTTCAAGTTCTTGCTCATAGAATCTCTGTTTTTGGGACCTAGTGAAGATTGGCATACAAATTGTTACCCTTCCTTCCGAAATTTTGATCTTCTATACAGGAAAAAATGTCAATTGAAATTTTAACAAAAGTTGAATAAGATGATTGATCTTATTGATGAGACTATGTTAAAATTTTTGATTAATATACTTGGTTTCGTGATAAAGGATGATAGTATCATGATGATGAAATTTCAGTGTAGTAATAGATTGTGTATTTGATTTTGACACTTGTGATTTGCAAGATCTTGTTTCAGTTGATAAGATTTGAAATTTGCATAAACCTTTCTATTTTTGGTCTCTAGACAGTGATTCTGATAAAAAGAAACTTGGTTGTGTTAAAAATTATGGATAAAATGACAGACTGACTGATTGGTAAAAAATTTGAACTCTCTATTTTGAAAGCGCTAAAACAAAGGAAAAAGGCGCTATTTCACAAAAGCACTAGAACAAAGTTTGGAAGCGCTGAAACAGGTGAAATAAGTGCTATCTTGATAGAAGTGCTAAAACAGTGCATGAAAGCGCTACAAAATTTGGTGGAAGTGCTATCTTGACAGAAGCGTTGAAATAGTGCATGAAAGCATTGTAGAATTTGATGGAAGCGCTATTTTATTGAAAGTGCTAAAATATAGACTATAAAGGTTGAAATAGTGTCAAAAAGTGCTATTTCACGAAAGTGCTAAAACAGTGACCCGAAGCACTAAAACAGGATTCCAGAACACTAAAAATAGGACTTTAAGACTCTATTGTAAAATTTGTTTTGGCCTTGTGGCATACTATCATGGATTGTGGAAGATAAGAAGGATGTATGCACTGACTATGGTTGTGATATTGAGTGAGAGCTCTTCTTTGGAAGAAGGCTCATGAATAGGGTGGTTCTACTACATAATCTAAAGTGTGACCACTAGAAAAATCATGATATATGTGGATGAATGTTCTATGTTGTAAAAGGAGTTTTTGATTTTGATATAGAAAACGCCCTCTCTTCAATTTATTTTGATAATTGAGAGGATCCTTGGGTTTTGTGATTTTGATTTTCCTCTTGAGAAACATGGTGGACTTCAACTTTCGAAGCATGGAATTTTCTGATCTAGCTTGACTTTGTTGTTTTTAGGATGATCTTTAATCTGATTGTAATAAATATTTGAAAACACAACAAACAATTGTGGATAATTGTTTTAACTGAATAGATCGTGTATGTTCAAGAGCAACGAATGGTTCTTATTTATTTTGATGGGTTGTTTTGACAATTGTACACAAATCAAGCAGACTCACACTTAAGGACAAGTAGGTCATCATTAAACTCACAACCCACATCTTGAATTGCATTGATGCACACAGTCATGTCACCCCCTAGAGGGCACCCGTGTTTTTGTCATTTCTAGGCGCATACTCAGAGTTGGGTTTTTTGTCCTTTGAGCAAATGGTCCTTGGAAATTATATGGTGAGTGTCTTGAGGGTAGATTCTTCCCTCCCCTTGCACTATGAGTATGATAATGTATGGATACTGACTCGGCAAGATACTACTCTATGGTTCGTAGATAAGGCTTTCGTGCAGTGCGAAAAATAGATATTGTTGGTGAAATAGTGCCAAATTGTAAGTGTGAATAAGGTGTAAATCATAAAACACTTCTTAATATGACATTATATCAAAGATCAAACAAATTGAACTAATTCAAAAAAATAATCTATTGAAAGCATCATATTGTTCTCTATCTCCAAAGATTTATTAAACCACTATTGCTCTCAAATCATGAGTACACTATGATTGTTAAAATGACAATTCAAAGAATGAGATGGATGATAATGCAATGATATGGAGCTAAATGGATAATACTAGATGATAAATGAATTAAACTAGCATGACTTGACATGAAACAAATAATTGCAGCTATAGGAGGCAGCCATGGTATGAAAGCTTGATTGGTGGATATTGGATACTTGATGCTTGATGTGCTTGATTCTTGAATTCCTGCAGAGTAAGAGTGCATAAGTTGGATTATCTTGATTCTTTTCTTGGTTCAATGAGGTTGTATTTATAGATTCCCTGGCTGTAGAAATGCACAGGGAAGACATTGAGAGACTTGGATTCAATCTAGAGGATTGAATGGTGAGATATGAAGGAAATTGAGAGAATTTTCGTGATTGTCTCTACCCATGAAAACACCAAGCAAGAGAAGAGGAAGGATTGATGGAGGAGGATTGAGAGAATATTTTGGAATTTGTCTCCAAAACTTACCGTGAAGTTTCAAAGCATTAATTTTGACATATTTTAGACATAAATTAGACATAGGATATCTAATTCATTTTTGAGGAAATGTAGATGGAATATTCTTTATGCCTTAATTCAAATATTTTGATTTATTTAAATTAGCAAAAGAGGGATAAATAATTTAATAAAATGAAGTATAGAAGTTGTTTATTAAATTAAACAGAAGAACACGACAATTAATCAATAAAGTGTTTTAATCTTTATTTAATTAATTTAAGATCGATGTGATAGAATAAAATAGGAAAATGATAATTAAATCAAACAAAGTATTTAATTTTGTTTATTTAATTAAGATTAGATATTAGAAGAATTTTAAATGTGAATGTGGATGTGAACTATATAAATAGATATTTCTATTTATTCAATAGTAAAGGAGATTAGGATAATTAATCAAATAATTCATATTTAATTAATCGGATACTCCAGACCAATTTTAGGTGTATATAGCGCCCTTTCATGTGGGCTTTTTACAAAAAAAAATTTAACAAACATTTTTCTTTTAAAACAAGGAGATTTATAAATATATATATATATATATATATATATATATATCTCAGAATATATATATATATATATATATATATCTAATTTCACAACTGGAATTGAAAATAAATTGAGAAGCCCAAGTTGAAAACAACCAGCCATAGCCAAGAACACCATTTTTTATTTTCTTGAGAAAACCCAAATAAAGATAAATAAAGGTTTGTGATTTGCCAACAAAATCAACATGAAGTTTCCAACATAGATCTGGTTTTTTCTTGAATTTTCCAACATGATTTTCAACAACAAAACATATACAACTTAAAATCTCAAAAGTAACCAATTTCTAAGACATGAACTTCATTTCCTTGAGTTTGAGGAGATCCAGATGATTCTTAGCTTCCAACCTTGCTTCGAAATCCAGCTCCACAATTTTTTGCAGCTTAAACTCCAAAACCCACAAAATCCAACAATTCCTCCACTTTCTATTTCAATCTTTTCCAAAATTTTCATGATCCAAAATTGTGAGGAAAAATTCAATAATAAAGAAATTCCACCAAAAAAATCCTACAACCACCCTCATCAATTTATGAAAACAGAATAGCAAATATCTTCGTCTTTCAATTTTTTGAATTCAAATTTTCTAATTTGACTTTTAAATATTTTCTTTAATTTTCAATATCAACCAATATGCATAAATTTCTAAAATGAATAACTTAACTTGTTTCAACACCATAAATTTAATTAATTAATAAATATATTTAATCAACGATTAAATTATTTATTAATCAAATTAAATTAATAATAAAATAAATTACATTTCAACATAAACCAAATAAGGTAATCGTCAATTTAACTATAAGAGCATATATTTTAACATTTTTCTAACTTGCACTTTAAACTGAAATCAAAGACAAATGTCAAAATTAAGGCAAATTGATCGATATTAAAACAACTTAACCCAACTCACACTAGATGACACACTATGACTAGGATGACGACTTGGCATGGAAAACCTAGCTACAATCTCCCAATCGAATACCGTTGGGCATTGGACACGGTCAAACCAAATGGAGTCAATGTCCTGTACCTGTCAACCTGCACACAATAGGTATATCCATATACATGAACATGTCATAATTAAAACACATGATGAAGAGGAAATCAGGGAATCGTAGGGTGCTCGCAAGCAAGTGATGCGATACTATCCCCTTCACCAATACAATGTAGCTAACTGACAAATCTGACATACTAATGTAATCCAAATCATTAAACATCATTAATTCGAATATCCATTATGTTAATTCAAAACATGAAATAAAGATAACATCCTATTAAAATACCATGTCACATCAAAAGATAACATTAACGTCACTTTATAGATAGCGATCAAATAATAGTTGGGTACCATAGTCAAGGTACTAACAGAAAGTACATCATAAAAGAGCAAAATCATTGTTCAATCAAAAGGACAAAATGGAGGGGTATTACACACATTCCTTACACAATTATGTGTTGTGTAATATTATTTAAGAGTGTCAAGTTTTATCTCTTATAATTTTCAATAAATTAAGCTTGGATTTAAATTTAAGGGGCTAATTAAGGAAAAATTAACCTCAATTAATTAATAAAACCCTAGATTAGTGTGAAAATGTAAATAAATTTTTTACAACACCCTAAATAAGGAACAATTAAGTTCATTTTATTATTAATTATTCATTCCCAAATTAAGTGTGAAAGAGGGTTACTTTTTTTGACATTATAATTACTATCTTTGGTACATGAGGTGGAACACACACTTTTATAAGCTTTCATTAGATTTTTTATAATATATTCTTCACTTATTTGATAACATTTTTTCATCAAGATTAATTGGTCACAATCTTAATCAATATATTAACCACCTCATACTTTTATTTTTTCCTTCAAACATTTATCTTATTCATTCATGATAATTTATTGTTACAATATTGAGCCTAATTTATAATTTTTTAGGGAATAAATTGAATCTAAACCTAGGATCTCTTATATGTGATATAATCTACCATTGAGCTACCAACCCTCTTACAATTTGATTATTTATTTTTCTTGAACACTCCCCCTTGGACCACACTTTATTCTTGGTTATCTTATTCTATATCTAATATCGTCTTAAATTTTCATGGACTAGCTTATGACCTCTTATAAATACTAGATAGTGCTTAACTATTGAGCTATTATCCCTCTTATAATTTGAGTGTGGTTTATCATCAAATATTATAAAATCCTTCACTCAAATTGTGTAATGTAAACAAAAGAAATGTCCACTAATTAAATATATTATATTCCATATTTTAAGCTTTGGGTACTAATATGATATTTTAATTATGGTATGATAAGATTCAACTTATATTCATTGATGGCCTACTTGAAATATTTGAAATCTAAGTTTCTTCATGATTCTTCATTAATTTTGAAATTTATTTTCTACTATGTGTAAGTGCAAGTGTTCCCTACTAAAATATATACTTTCTATTAATGTATTTAAAATGTTTTCCTTTTTCCCATGATTCAACATAATTGACCATTCAAAAAATGGCGTCTATGAGAATGAACTCAATGATATTCATGATTCTTACATTATAATTTTCATACCATGTTACCTTAGAGAATTCAAAATTTTGAAATAACTTCCATATATGTTATTAGAACAACTTTTGTGACAATATCATCAACTTACCTGTTTTCAAACTAATGGATAACTCTAACCTTACACCACATAAGGTTGGATAATTTTATTCATGTCATCACATATTTTTAAATTTTATAGATGAATGCAAGGAATTCAAACCTAAATATGAAGATCCTATATATAAATGAAAGAGAAAATATAAGAATACTCATGAGCATATAGTGTTAGAGTAAAGGTCCTAACTTAATTATGTTGATTAAGTTACCTTTATTCCCTTTTTAAGATTTCACGTTAGTTTGCATAAACTGACATTTAATAATTATATTAATTATTAAATATTTTTCTATTAGGGCTTCTATTAGGGTTTTTCCTATTAGGGTTTTATTAGGGTTTGCATAATCTCCTTTTAATAAGGATTGATCCCATTGTATTTCATATCAATTCATTCTCTCATTCTCTTTTGATATACATTTTTCAGTTTTTAGAGAACCCTTGCTTGTTTGTCTCCATCTCTTATTTTGTGATAGGTTATTTGCATGTAGGTGATCTTCAGGGTTTGTGAAGTTGGATTTTCTCAACTTCTACATGGTATCAAAACTCTACACCTGCTACTTCCTATTCTTGTTTTGAAGATTTTTGGAGCTTCAATTGTTTGGGGTTTGTTTTTTTAATCCAGGGCATACCTACAATTTGAAAGCATTTTCAGCTCAAACAGATCTTGCCATTGCATCCGCAGCAGTTCAAAACCCCTAAATCGAGTGTTCATTCGTCCATTTTGGACAAAGTTGATTTTTGGGGCAAAATTTTTTTGCTAGTATGGTTGTTTGCTTGCCTGGTATTTTTTTTTTCAGAATTTTTCCGCATCTTTTCGAAAAAAATATTCTGAAAAAAATTATTTATGCAAAAAAATTTCATTGTAAAATTTTTTATTTTTCAAAAAAATTGAAAAAAAAGAATTTTTTTTTAAAGCCTTTTAAAGGCTTGCTTAGGCCTGCCACACCTTATGCAGGTGGGTACCTTGTGCAGGGTTCTGCGCAGAGTTGCGCCCTCATGGGTTGCGATGGGGGTGGCCCCCACCAAAAAAAAATTTAAAATTTTTTTTATTAAAAAAATTCAATGTTTTTTTTTATAAAAAAACTTTTTTTTAGAATAAGCCAAGTTGTGAATTTACGGTGATGGTCGTTTGGCCATCAAATTTAAACCAATATTTTTGCTATGATGGCCATATGACCGTCAAATTTAACCCAGCTCTAGCTTTTTCCCTTTTGGAGTTGTTTTCTTCCAGAGGCCGTAACTTGGGCATACGATATCATTTTTTGGCAAATGAGATATCGTCAAAAAGTTGGTTTTCTCATCTTTCCATTGGTGTGGGTTTCATTACTTCATTCTTCCGTTGGTGCATTCTACAGTTAGTTTTTGGCTGTCCTTCATGTATCTCCAACTTTGTCCTTTTTGGACATTTTGAGCATCATTTTGTAAGCAATTTCTTTTATGTAAACACACTTGGGGATTTTGCACATAAGGTTGTGCCATATTTTGTACTCGCACTATTATTATAAAGTTCCATGAGGGGTTGTGTAGTTTGCCTTTGTTTTTCCATCACATCCTTGTCTGGTGAGTGTCCCTCCGTGACGACAGTGGATCCATATGATTCCAGCCTCATGCATGTGTGATTTGTTTTGCACACCACTTTTTCAGTTGTAGGTGCTATCTTGCACACTTTTTGTTGTATCTTCTTCTTCATGCACTGCAGGGTGTTTCACACCATTTCAGTGGATCTGTCAAGCTCTCCCAGTTCAGCATTATGGGGGGGTATTGTATTGTTCGTGCTAATTCTTCCTTGGTTTCACCTTGGAAGGGATCTTCCATTCCTTCAGCGGAGGTTCTTCAGCACCATAGCAGTCATCTTTCGACAATTGTTTGCAGCTTCTTCTACTTCAATGATGTTTCTTCTTGGCTTTCTGCATCTCTTTTTGGAGTAGAGCTTTTTTCCATGAGGTTTTCTCTATTTCTCCTCTTTCAAGAGATTTGGTTGTATTTTGGTACCTGATCTGGCCTAGTTGTCGAGACCCATGTTTGCCTTCTTGCATTGTATTTACCTTTTCTTTCTTGCACTTGTTTGTAGTTGCACTGTTGCTCATCTTAAGGGGGGGTGTTAGAGTAAAGTTCTTAACTTAATTATGTTGATTAAGTTACCTTTATTCCCTTCTTAATATTTCATGTTAGTTTGCATAAAGTGACATTTAATAATTATATTAATTATTAAATGTTTTCCTATTAGGGCTTTTATTAGGGTTTTTCCTATTAAGGTTTTATTAGGGTTTGCATGATCTCCTTTTTATAAGGATTGATCCCATTGTATTTCAAATCAATTCATTCTCTCATTCTCTCTGATATATACATTTTTAGTTTTCAAAGAACCCTTGCTTGTTTGTCTACATCTCTTCTTTTGTGACAGGTTATTTGCATGCAGGTGATCTTTGAGGTTCGTGAAGTTCTATTTTCTCAACTCCTACATATGGAATTTTTTTTTTTACATCAAGATATTACTCTTATTAATAATACCAAACCCTATTTTGAGGTTACACATGAAATAAAATAGAAACCCCATAATTTTTAATCAATTACTAATGTTTTATAAAGGATCATAAACAAGAAACAAATCATGAAGAGTAAAATGAAATATTAAGTATAAACTATTATGATACATTTTGGGATGAGTATGATGATGATCCTACTAGATATTTTTTTACTATATTATGATATTACTTATGTACTATATACCTACATACCCATATTTCTTACTTCCACTTTGGACTCTTGTCTATGAGTTTCTTATTGTCCCTTTACATTTGTGGAACATATTCCTTCCTACTTATCTAACATTTTTATCTTATACTTGTTTATATGTCTTTTAGTTGTTACTTTTCCCTTTCATTCCTTATTAATATTTTTTTTCGTTCCTACCAAATTGATTTCTCATTTTTTCCTTATTGCTACCTAGTCTATTATATATCCTTATTCTTTTCCTTACCATTATATTCATTATATTTTACTCTCCATTATTTTCTACCCATGCTATGACTTCCATATCTTATTATTAGCATCAAATGCATGTGGTACTTGTAGGGGAGAATTTATCATAATTATGGAATGAAAACCCTACTTCAATGAAGATGCAATAACAAAACGTTACAAGGAATTAAACACACATATTAAATGCAAAAAATCCCTTATAATATTTGAATTTCTCCACTTCATTGGCCTTCTTTATTCCCTAATCTGATATGAAATTTTAGCTCAATCCATTGTGAAAATGCCTATGAAGCAAGGATAAAGCATGACATGCAAGAATACAAGAAGAAAATGAAAAAAACAAACTTATTATTGCATGACTCAAAATGATAATGTAGACACAAACTCATGGGATGATCCAAATGAGGAGATGAGATCCCAATTTACAGGCTTTTAAAAATCAGCGAATGAACAAGATCATAAATCAATCCAACAAATGAGATTGAATGAGAAGATGAGTTAGAAGGGAGACTTGCATTTAAAAGTGAGTGAGGAAAATCAAGTTAAGTAAGAAAAAAAATGGAAGATTTCATTTACACTCAAGTCATTCTATTCAAAATTCAAATGAGCATCATAGAAGACTATGACAAAAACTATGACAAACTAGAGAGAAAATGGGAAAGGGAGAAATGAGGTGGAATTAATAATTCAAAATTATTAATTCCACTCATTTCATAGTTAGCCAATTTATAAAATAATAAATTGTGAGAAGGTAGGAATAAATAAATATTCATTTATTTATTCAAAAAAGGGGGACATGTTAGTGAAAGGG
The DNA here is from genome assembly GCA_007115665.2 of Sequoiadendron giganteum. Taxonomy (NCBI): domain Eukaryota; kingdom Viridiplantae; phylum Streptophyta; class Pinopsida; order Cupressales; family Cupressaceae; genus Sequoiadendron; species Sequoiadendron giganteum. The sequence goes on along the minus strand of VCHN02000014.1, from coordinate 81,919,161 downwards.
GATTCAATAATTATTTAATTATTCATCCTAGGAAAAGAATGATCAAAATGATTCAAAAATCCAACCCTAATGTTAAATTAGGTCCCAATGGTGATTGATAAAGACAATTAATCAGCAAACATGGCAAAATTAATGGCAACTGACCAAAGTTGATTTTAATTGAGTGAAAATGATAAGGAGATCCAAAAGACCTAGGATTTGATGATGATTTGATAAGAATAAGAAATTGGTAAGGATAAGAGATGAAAATTATTATTAATTTAATTGATTTCAAATGATTGATAAAGAGGTTCATAATTAATGACTAATTAATTATCAAAAAAGGTTGATTTATGAAAGATTGATCAAATAATAAAATTGTTGATCATGATGATTCAGGACCAAATGTGATTGAAAAAGTTCTCTAGGGTTGGAAAGGAGTCAAAAGGAATGAAACAAAAGAAGGAGAATGGCATAATGTTACAAATGATAAACATCACATGTGACATAGAAGAATTGTTAAAATTAGGTTTTACGACACAAGCATAAACCAATTTTGAGTGTCTATAGTACTTACCCTTTCTCACATTTTTAGGATATTTTTCTTATGTTCCTCATCATTTTGTTTCCTTATGTCTACCTAGCTCATGTACTCATTTGTCATGCCTAATATTTTCATATTGTTCTTTAATTTCTATACCTTCCCATTACATTAAGGCACACCATGATTCAACCATACTATATTATACTTACATTATTATATATTTCTTATAGAGCTGTTTTAATAGATTGGGGGAATATTTATTTCCTTATTACCTATTTTTATTTCATTATTTATCATTTTAAATTATGGAGGATTACTCTTTCCCATTTTACTTGATGTTAAATATTTGGTTTTATATCTAGATTTTTGTTACCACTAGTTTTTATCCATTATCTTCTCATGGTATTGGATCCATATTAGGGGGTAATATTCCATTCTTAGTTTTATATATACTTACACATGTGTTTCTAGACATTAAGGGATTCATCACCATTTTCATTTTTGGTATAGGAGCACCCTCAGGTCCTGATGCCTATAGGAGGAAAAGTTTGATTTTTTGTCTTCTTTTATGTTTTTTTGGGAAAATAAGGTCATATGAGACCATTTTGAGTCATTCTAGACCATTTTAGAATTTTTTGGAGTCATAATGCAAAAGTTGTCGAAATTTATCAAAATTGTAAAAGTTGTAGTGTCAAAATGCAACAAATCTTGTAAAAGTGTCATTAGTCTTAACAAAAGAAGTTATGGTCAGTTGGGCAGTAAAAATATGATTTTAATAGCATAAATACACCTTGTAAACATGACCCAAGGTTTTGACGATCAGTTTGGAGGAATAAGACACCAATTAGACACATTTAGTATGCATTTTTTTGTGTAGTCTGACTGCAATATTGCTACTCCATTGCATGGTATGGACTGGTATAGATTGGTATGGTCCTAATATTGTTTTTTTTTATAGAGGGATGAACTAAATTAATTTTAATTTGGTTTGGTTCCTTTTCATTGATTATTTCAAAAGTTATTGAAAATTTACTAAAACTCAACATAATTTGTACCTAGGATATCAGTTTTGGGAAAAAAGGCATAACTTTTGTTTCCACCATTAGATCTTCATAAAAAATCTATTAAAATTCTATAACTAGGTTATCTACAATATAGATAGAGCGATTGGCCTCATTTGGTGTTGTGTGAAATTTATGAATGACAATTTATTGCATTTCATAGTGAAAATTTTGAGTTTTCTTCCTTTTCTATAACTTTCACCACATTGTACGGTCTAATACTAGTCTGTATGGATTGAATGTTGTTTTCATCATGAAAATGGTTCTTATACCTTTCATTTTCACTTTGTTTGATGAAAATCCATTAAGTTTGGAATGGGATATTAGCATTTTAGGGTAATCTGCTCCAAATCCTACCTAGGGTTGAAATAAACCATGAAATTTCCATATCTGGAGTTTCCACAATGAAAAACCCTTGAAAATTTGTTAAAAAAAAATTCTTGATGTCTTTGATCAACTTTCAAAGTCTGAGGCTTAGCTTTTCACTTGTGGAGGAGCATTCAATGATAGTATTGTGAATTTGGCCTTGTTGACAATCCAAGAAGCCTTAGAGATTTGGGGGAAATTGTTGTAAGCCATTGGAGGGATGATCCTTGATGTAGAAATTGATGATTTAGGCCATTATTACATTTTGAAAGTTTTGGAACAAGTTATGATACAATTGGAAGCCCTGAACCTATTTTAAGCATGCCTAGTTGCCAATTAGGCCTAATCAAGAAGTAGGACAGCCAATTTTTGAGGCCTTCCATACAAAGGAACCCTACCGCTCGATTTTGGATATGTTTGAGGATGGCCAAATGGGTATCTAGAATATGTCTCATTTTCTATAGATCAGCTTTCGTTTCAGAGATATGTCCATAAATCCCCTTTTGAAAGGCTACAAGGAATAATGGATTATATTGAAGGAAAGCCATTGATTGAAGACTAAGTGTTTTAAAAAGTGATTTTTGTGTGTGTTAGGATATTGCATACCCCTTCTCTACATCAATTTTCCTATATTGGAGAAAATGTGTATTCTTTCATTTGTATTTCCATATTAGTGCTTACCATACCTAACATCCAATATGTTTATTTTATTATTATATGAAATTTGTTATAGTCTTTAATAAATAAAAAATTCTTACATGATTAGATTATATTTTCATTTCATGAAATATTTTTTCTTTTCCTCCAATTCCTTGCATCTTATAGATGTGACCAATTCAAGGGGGGATATCATATTATTAACACCCATTTGTTATATTATATATAATTATAGGTTCCTATATAGAGACTTGTCATCATGTCAATTAGACATTGCTCACATGTTATTGTATCTCCTAATGATCCATGTTATCATGTGGCTATCACATAGGGTATACTATTTCCATGCCACTTACACTATAAGTGGAACATTTATAATTAATCTCTTCTATATAGATCTCTCATTGTTTTTGGAAAAAAAATATAATTTACATTATTTAATCTATTTACTTGCATAAAAATTGTATAAACTAAATAAAATTTTCCCACTTTGAAAATTCATATGAAGAACACATAGTGAGATACGTGGATTTCACTTACTTTAAATTGACCTTGATATCTATCTATACATAAATATTTAATTTATATACATGTTTTTTGATTATCATACACATTGGATTCATGATGATATCAAGATTCAAAATGAACATAAAAGTTGGGTCAAATATAATGGTAAAATTTATATATGCATGTCAATGCATATTTATTTTGAGTCCATTTTGAAGGAATTGGTTATTAAAATTACATTTCAACAAGTAATAATTTGGGCTCATCCTAGATATTACCTAGATCTCTATTTACATTAACTCCCATATATTTAATTAAATATTACTCATATCTAAACATATTTCCATATTCTAACCATTTATTGCACCATGATTGCACTTAAATGCCCAAATATCCATCACTAATCTTGATGAAAGGAAGAAAATTGTGTTCTTTTCTTCTAGCCTTTAGGACCTAGAATGACAATATTCACTCTCTCTCATTCAAGAAAAAATCATAGAGATCTCAATGCAAAGGAGAAAGAGATCTTGCAATAGGGTTTTCCTAGGGGATAAATGTAAACTAATGAGGGGTTCACCACCAAGTTAAGACTTGGAAAGACAAATACAATGCAAGATGTAATACTAAAACCTAATATGATGCAATGACTTACAAAATGACCTAGAAAAGTAAATGAAACATAATAACAAACTGTAAGATGAAGTGTGTGCACCGAGGAGTTTGAAGATGATTGAATGGAGGTCTAAAACACTATAAATTTTTCCTTTAATGTTGAATGAAACTCATTCACCAAGTTGTGTGAATCAATCCAAAATTTAGGTTTCTATGCGGGAACAAGAATCTTCCAAATGGGTATCTGAATATATAAAAATATAAAATTTGAAAAAAATTGGGACTCATTCACTAGAAGTGGCATATTAGTCTAGTTAGGTTTTTTGGAACTTCAAGGTCTAAATATTCTCTTCTTAGTCTGCCCAATCCACTTCTTTAGGTTTCTAGATTTGAATATTTGTAAATCAACCTGTAAGTGCTCTCGAATATTCTCCAATTCTTGATGATAACTTTGACAACTTTCTCCAACCTTGATCTTCAATTTTTCTTCAATCTAAACCTACGAATCACACACCAAAGAGAGGGAAAAAAAAAAATTGTTAGTGGGTAGGGGTTTGCCTTGGTCAAACCTTGAAACAGAATGAACTAGGCATGGACAATGATGAATGAACAAAATAAGTTGTTGCAACTCACCAGAATATCAATAAGATGCTACAAACATGTGTGATATGGCTCCAATGGATTTAGATCTTGAATATTTCTTGAATAAGTTAGATTTTGAGTGAAATGCTAGCTTGAATCATGAAACCCTACATCACAATTGTTAGCTCAAAAACAAATATGGTGCACAAATTCCTTGAAATAATGATTGATGCTTGAATAATGCTTTTAATAATTGATAATCTACCCTTGAAGACTCTTGAATGCTCTTTTGAATTCTTGAATACATGAAAAGGGGGAAAAGGATCATGTAATGGTGAGAATAGATGATTATACAACTATTGGAAATGACAAGGGGTGGAAGAATCCCACTTTAAAGGAATATTTCTATAATAGCTAGCCTTTCGAATATTTGTTGTAAAGCACAACACTCATTAGTACCATGTACAAGAATTTGATGGTATTGATAGTGTGATGCGTTTGTGTTCTTATGATTTGGTTTTGGGTCTTCTCTTATGTGAGATAATTTAATCAATCCTCTATGTAGGAGTATCTTTAAATTCTTTTCAATGCCAGTTGGTGGATAAGGGAATTGAAGTTTCTTTAGTTTATAAGGTCTTTTGCGCTTGCTAGATTCACCAATTTCTTTAGTTAAAAGTTGAGGAAGGAAACCAAATAAGATCTCTTTGTCCTTGAGAAGTAGTGGTTCTTCTTTAGGAAGGATGATAATCATATCAAGAGGAGGAACTTGATATCCTAGCCCTTTTTTATTTTCAATTAGAATTTTCTCTAAGAGTTGATGAATTTCATGTTCACTTGTTGTATCACATCCTTTTATACTCAAGATTGTGAATCATTTTCCATGTCTCTTCTAGATTTATGGGAGTGTATGTTACTTTGGTAACATATAATGGTTGAGTATTTTATTTCTTAGAGGAACTAGGTTCACTTATTGTAGGGAACTTAGGTTCAACTTTTGTCTTAGTTTCAAGATGTAAGTAACTAAACATCTCAAGAGGTGTTATTGTAGGGGTGGTTAGTTGTTTAATTGATGGGTAAAAGGATGTATTAGCTTCAAGGTTGTTCAAACAATCATTTAGGAACTTATTCATGTTTTCATCATCTTATCCAATGATGCCAACATCATGAGGAGGACATGCATTAGGATTTTATGGATCATGAGTGAGTTCAATTTCACTAGGGTCATTTCCAAAAGCACAACTTGACACATCCACTAAGGACTTTAAGGACATCCAAATCTTACCGAAGCACATATCCATGATGAAAATTTTAGATTCTAAACTATGCAAAAAAATGAAATGGAATGTTGTAGATGCAATTTTGGATTTTAGGCAATGCACAAGACATGAAATAATTTAAGCTAGATGCAATGATTTTAATGAAATAGAATATTTGCAAACTAAAATAGAAAGGTAACAAAAGAAAATAGAAACACGAAAAAAAATGGAGGTTTAAATGTTGAGAAATGTAGTGCAGAATATGCACTGGGACTAATTTTCCCAAGGTGGTGAATGAATCCCAGTAGGGATTTTCAAAAAAAAAATCAGAAATTTTCAATTGATTTTTATGCTTTTTATTTTGTATGATATGAAAACTAAGCCCAAATAAAAATTTTCTCTAATTTTCAATGAAATGAGGTGCAAAACTGCAAGATATATGAACTTTCACTAATGAAAAATTAGAAATCTTAAAATGTCAGTTAACTAATGAAAAACCTAATGCAATGTTAATGCAAGACAAAGAAAGGATGACAATGCACTCCAAATGAAAATTATGATGTTCTAAATTTAGGTTCACTAGAATGAAAGGAAGAAAATTGTGTGCTTTCCTTTTAGGTTTTAGGACCTAGAATGAAAATTTTCACTCTCTCTCATTCAAGAAAAAGCTCTAGAGATCTTGCAATATGGTTGTCCTAGGGGCTAAATGTAAACCAATGAGGGGTTCATCACTAAGTTAAGACTTGAAAAGACAAATACAATGCAAGATGTAATACTAAACCCTAATATGATGCAATGACTTACAAAATGACCTAGAAAAGTAAATGAAATATATAATAACAAATTGTAGGATAAATTATGTGAACCTAAGAATCTGAATATGACTGAATGGAGGTCTGAAACACTAGAAATTTTACCTTTAATGTTGAATGAGACTCATTCACCAAACTGGGTGAATCAATCCAAAATTTGGGTTTCTGCGTGGGAAGAATAATCTACCAAATGGGTATTCGAATCTACAAAATATAATTTATGACCAAAATTAGGAATCATTCACTAGAAGTGGCGAATTAGCCCAGTGAGGTTTTTATGGAACTTCAAGGTCTAAAATTTTTCTTCTTAGTCTACCCAATCTTATTCTTTTGGTTTCCAGACCCCAATCTATGTAAATCAACCTATAGATGCTCTCCAATTTTCTCCAATGCTTGATGATAATTTTGACAACTTTACGGACTTTGAAAAATTTCTCCAACCTTTCTCTTCAATTTTTATTCAATATAAACCTACAATTCACACACTAAAGAGAGGGGGAAATGTTTTTTTGTTAGTGGATAGGGATTTTCCTTGGTCAAACCTCATTTTGGTAATCAAAACTTGAAATAGAATGAACTAGGAATGGATAATGATGAATGAACAAAATAATATGTTACAACTCACCAAACTCTATCAATAAGATGCTGCAAACATGTGTGGGATGGCTCCAATGGATGTAGATCTTGAATCTTGCTTGAATAAGATATATTTTGAGAGAAATACAAGATTGAATCATGAAACACTACATCACAATTGTTAGCTCCAAAACAAACATGATGCATGAAGTCTTTGACATGATGATTGATTCTTGAATAATGCTCTAATATGCTTGATGATCTTCCCTTGAAGAATTTTGAATGTTCTTGTGAATGTTTGAATACTCTTGTAAACTCAATTTTTCTATAAGGGTTCTCATTCAACTTTCCAGGTGTAAAATGAGTGAAAGGAACTTGTGTTTATACTTAATTATGCAAGAATTCCTAAAATTACAATACAACAAGCTAGCATTAGATCTAGGAGGATAAATCCCACCAAAAATTTGAATTAATTTTAATTTTGGGCCACACAAGACTCATTCACCCAAAGTGGCACATGAGTCCCATTAGGCATAATGTATGGGACCAAATTTCAAAATGCTTAGAAATATGTGAAACTAGGTTCAAGACCCAAAAATTAAGGTGGGACTCATTCACCCAAGGTGGTGAATGATTCCAATATCACTAAATCTACTCCATTCAATGTGAAACACCTAAATTATGACTGGGTAATAATTTGTGTCAGGATTATCCTTGAAAAGATACATTAAATGAGTCTTATGGATGTAACATAAGGCTAGTTAAAGCATAAAGAAGCCAAATTATTAATGAAAACCCTAGAAAAGTGTGAAATTGTGTTACAAAAATCTACAACACTCCAAATAAGGTAGTATTAAGGTTTATTTTGATTAAAAAGAGATTTATTAGGTTTAGTTAATTAATAAAACCTTAGAAAAGTGTGAAAGTGTGTTATGACACTTCAAAACACTTTAACAAAGGTACCAATTCAATTCATTAGTTCACTAGGGCCCAAGACCTAATGTGTCAACCACATTACAACACTAAATCATGGCATCATTAGGCTCAATTCTACAAGGAGGGCCCAAATAAGTGTGAAAATGTCACTGATGACATTCTTCAACACTACACTTGATATTTGTACCTTTTTTCCTAGGTAAATCTCATGGAATATGAGATCAATCCACTAGTACACCATGATAAATTGACTCTCAACTTCATTAAAAGGTTCCAATTTAATTTTCCACCCTACCTATTTTATTCTAATCATGAGCTCAATTGGTAATAAATCCATGAGATTAAATTTAATGCAATAGTATTTAGTAGAATTTGATATATATTCATTGATGATGAATTTCTATTCTCATATTAGCTACACTTAACAAAATACCATTCTATTAATCTTTTGACTTGAAGCACTACAAGGGACTAAAATTCTACGTCAAATTACTAGGACAATTACATGACTTAGTAATAGTTTCATTGATCATACCCATAGCTATAAACTCAATCTAATCAAGGGGGAATCCTAGGAGAACTTGACCATTATAATATAATGATTTCAGGACTTGGGAATTTTTATGCTGAAGGCGTGTCCCTATATGAACTTTCCAAGTTCATTTTCTCCTTCAACAGTTGAAATGTATCAAGAGGCCCTAGTTGACAGTGAAACAAATCTCAACTATCCATTATTTTTCACCATTTTTCAGCTATTTTTTGTCATTCTCTAACTGTTTTTCCCGGCCGCTACCATTTTTTTGGCCAAATCTCAGCCATTCATCATTTCTCTCCTTTTTTTTGGCTATTTGTCATCGATTTTCACTTTTGTCCCTACCACTCCTCCATCTCCAATGGAGAGCTACAATCCAAAAATAAAGCTTTGACAAGGGTTTTAGAGTATGTTTATTAAAATAAAAATTATGGCTTAGATTTCATTTCGGCCAAGATTAATAGAAAACTACACCATGTAAAATTATTCACATGTTAGCTAGTTTATTCTAGACTATTGACATTAATTCTTGAAGAGAACTTTTAAAATTCAAATAATAACTAAAGACAACTTTTAAATATTATATTTTGTACACTTTAATTTACTAATTTTGGAATATATAAATAAACATAAAAAACCATTTTCTCCAAGTTCAATCACAATTATCACAATATTTACACGTGTAATAAAACTATGCCATGTAAAATTAAGCCCAAATCTAATTATGGCATCCTTTACCCTACGTAGTTAAGTATAAATTATTATAATTAATATATAATTTATATTATATATAATTAAAAATAAATTATAAGTAATATAATTATATTATTTATTATTTATTATATATCTTATTTTTAACAAAATTATCAAATATATATATTAGGTTTAAAAATTTGTGCATCCTTTATTCTATGTAGTTAAGTATAAATTAGCATAAATTATAGCCCTAATATCGAGCATATTTAGGTTTTAACATTAGGACATAATTAGTTAGTTTTATATATTAAATAATTTGGTTTATAATATATAATGCTATATTATATAACAATATAATAGTTAATACAATAGATAATAAATAAATAATAAATATAATAGATTAATATAATAATGACATAAATAATACATATTTATAATAGTTAATACATAAAATTTAAAAAATAAATATAATAATATTATACTATAATTAAATAATAATAATAATAATATTAAAATCATTTTCTAAATGACCTACCAATTGATCTCATTTACTATACAAATGTGTCCAAAAGTTAAACCATTTATTACCTAATTGACCTTCCACACTTCTTTGGCATAACCATTGCACAAGGTGTCATAGCTAGTTTAAATACTACTAATAATTAATAGTTAGTGAAGAGAAGAGATCATGATGAAATAGGCTATGTTTTTCCACTTTCAATATGTTCATTCTAATGTGCCACAAGTTATATATGTAGCAATTATGGTCAATTTCATCTTGCATGAGATCAATCTAACAATTTTATATCTAGATCTTTTTTACCACTATGTTTTAGCCATTATGTTCTTGTGATCTAAAATCAATATTGAGGGAGTATTCATTTCTTTGTGTTATTTCGATATGAAAATCCTCTTAGTAAAAGATAATTCTATGATTTTTCATATGTTTCTCAGGAGTATGAGTTAGAGCTATGAACAAACTTTCAAAAACTTTGGTTGATCCGACTGAGATATCTTAATGACAAAAGTTTTGAATTCTTTTGGCTAACAAAGTTAAGATTTTCTTGTCTTATGAATGTTGAAAGTATTCCTTATTAGGTCTAGGCCAACCTAATTTGTGGATGTAACGATTTTTTTTGTCAGCTAAAATTCTTTTGACTTGGGCCAATAAGTCAGTTTGAATTTTGTATGCTCACATCCAATTAGGTTGACCTAATTGATGTATGAAGATATAGTCATATATAGGTATGGAATTATGAAAGTAGTAAGGATGATGATGAAGACAATATATGTGAGTGGGTGAATGGATGCATGAACAGTGATGTGAGTTATGCGTCAAGTGATATAGTGTGAAATTTTTGATAATTGTTGTATACCTGCAACCGAAGCAAGATTTTCCAGAGATTAATTTGAATTTATCTCAGCACTTTAAAGTTGTACTTATTCAGTTCATTTTTGACAGTGAGCCATACTTTTTATATCTTGGCGATAAGCCATTTTATATTCAGGTTGTGAGAATTTTAAGGAAAATGAGTCTTGGCAGTGAGCCCTAGAATATCTTGTAATTGGTTATAACATATTGGGACTTAATCCTCACCATGGTTTTTCCCATTTTGGGTTTTCCACATAAAACTCCTATGTCAATGTGTTATGAGATTTTATTATTCATTTTATGCTTTGGTTTACAGTTCTAGCTAGATATGCATTAGTAATTGGATGGTTAGCAATTAATTGTGTTAGTAGAATACAGATTCATTCCCCCTCTCCTTATTCACTATAGTCAACACAATCTAGAGAATAAACTCACTTGGAATTAACACCACCAACATGAACACCTACAAAATCAATGCTGAGGTTCAAATTTGTGAGCATATTGGATTATTGAGGTCACAAAGCCCACAATCACAATAGAGCAATGGGTTTTTGAACCTTGGTGGCCACAACAACAGCACCACTATTTTACCATCACACTATGGGATTAACCCTGAGTCCATTTTGATAGAATTGGTTATTAAAATTGTAGTGTCAAAAAAGTAATCATTTTTCACATGTATCTAGATAATTGACATAAATTTGAACTAATTATATCTTGGAATAGTGTTGTAATGTGTTGTACACATTCACATCATTTTAGGGTCCTTATTTAATTAAAATGCGACCTAAATTATCCTTTGCAAGAGTTTTGTAAAGTGTTGTAACACACTTTCACACTTTTTAGGGTTTATTTAATGAATTAAGCCTAATGGCCGCCTTTTTAATAAAATTTAATTAATGTGTACCTTCTTTAAGTTTTGTAACACATTGTAACACATTGTAACACACTTTCACATTTATCTAGGGTCCTCTTAATCATTTTTTGTTAATTGGAGTTAATTAGCCCCTTTAATTCAAATTTAAACCTTATTTATGACACCCCCCTAAGATCTATCTCAACACGCACAATTCAAATTACATAGTTCAATTAATTGGGAAAAATCAGGGTCCTATAAATTGGTGCTAGGACCCATTCTCCCTAGGTGGTGAATGGGTCTTCCCTCTATAGGAACCCATTTATCAGTTGATACTAAATTCTTTTTAGTGTTTTTTCCATCCCTCGAGGTTAGGTCCTAGAAAACTGAGATAGGACCCATTCGACCTAGGTGGCGAATTTGTCCTCCCTTTATGAGGACCTCATTTTTGAATTTCATTATGGCTGGAATTTAATAATATTCATTTCTAGATCTGGTGTCGGCTTGATTTTTTTAATTTTTGGGTTAATCTCCTAGTTTATTATAAATAAGGGGTTAACAAAAAATTTCACCTAGAAATTTTATGAGACATCCTAATACTTTACAAGAGAATTATAGAGAAAATCAAGAGCATTTTCTAAGGCATATCAAGGAATATTATCAAGGTTTATTGCAACAATTCAAGATCATTCCATCATGTCAAGGGTTTAATGCATACATGTTGTTGAGCTAAGAAAGTGAATGTAGCATTGAAGATCTATTTTCAAGAATTGTTCACATCATATTCAAGGATAAAAGATCTACATTCTCCATCGCCACTACATGTTAGATTGCAAATTTATCTTTCAAGACATCTTACAAGGTATCAACATTGTATCATTTCATGTTTCATGCTTCAATTACATTATATCATTATTTGGTTTAATTTCCTACAAGGGGTTTGACTTAGGAAAACCCCTGTTCACTAATAATCAACAATTTTTTCTCTCCTTGAATCTATTTTTGTAGATTTATAGGTTAAGGATCAAGTGGAGAGAAAGTTTAGAGAAAAAATTGTCAAAGTTGTCAAAGTTGTCAAAGTTGTCAAGTTGCAAGAATGAATAATTGAAGCTAGAATTAAGTATAGGTTTTCATGAGATAACAACCAAGAATCTATGAGTGCAAACATCAAGGAAAATAACCCAGATCTTAGTTTCAAAAACACTATCAGGGACACATTCACCACTAAAGGTGGATGAGTCTCTTGTGCCCTAAAAACAAGTTTCTTGTAGCAAGGTACACACCTCTTTGAGCTCTAAAAACTTTCCTCATAGTTTCTATAATAGTTAGGTATCATTTTTTTTATTTGCATCTTTTGATTGTCATAATTGCATTAATTGTAGTGATTAGTGTGGAAAAACATAGTGCTTGTATCAACTTGATCCACTTCATTTTGATGGAACCCTATTTTCCACCTAATAATTATTGGTGAACTTGACATATTGAACATTGAAATTTTATAATATTTGAATTCTTTGCATCTTAGATTAGATCTTGCATTCACCTGCATTTCATTTGCATTGAATCAAGATCTCATTTAGGGTTTCTTGCATTACATTTACAATTGCATCTCATTTAGGGTTTAAATTTGCATTATTTTGCATCTATCTAGATCTAAAAAATACAAAAATAAATTTGTCATTGTGCATCTCATTTAGACCTCATTTATTTGAATTTGAAAATCAAAACAAAATTGCATTTCAACATAGGTCCTTGCATTTATGATGTAGGAGCATCCACTGGTGTAAGGGCAATCCTACATCACCCAAAAATATATTTACTTTCATTTAGTTTTTTGTAGATTTTGTTGCATTTTTGGATACCCCTTTCATCAAAGAAGAAGACCCAACTTTCAGAACTTCTTTTTTGCTTTTTATGCTCAGCTGCTATTTTTAGCAGGTATGAATTTGAAGGCATGAGGAGACAAAAAATTATGGGAAGCTTCAGGACATTAAAATAAACACTTTGGAAAAAGAATCAGATCAAGATCATTCCCAGTTCAAAAGTTATTCAAGTTTTGGTTTCTGCTTTTTGCCGTATAAAATTTTCGGAGCTAATTTTGAGGTACTTAAAGGCTCCAGATGGGCCCCAAAATTTGCGAAAAACATAAGTGGTTAGCCTTTAGGCCCTATTTTTCTACACTTCATTTTCGCAAGAGCTTTCCGAAAAGGTATTATGATTGAAGATCCGATAGTCAAATCTTAAGTTAGGGCTTCCAGAAGTTGGTGCATAAATAGAATGTTGTTTTTGGCTCCAAACGGAGAATTGGGCTATTTATGGGATAGTTTCCGATTTTTGTGGGGAGGTTTTTTGGGGGAAAGAAGATCACATGTTGCGAAGGGGGGAATTTCTATAACTTTCTGTAATTTGCATGTATTGCAGAACTCAAGGATTTGAGATCCTCTACATGTAAGAATTTCATACTTTGAAAATAATAAGAATTTCTTGTTTTCTGTGTGATTTTTTGTGTCTTGGGTCGCACCCTCATCAATTTATCTTTTCATTGCAATTTTTGAAAATTTGAAATTGAAACTCACTACCTCATAACTAGAACTAAAATATATTATTGAAATCTTAAAAATGATTAAAAAAATAGTTTAAAAATACCTAACTAAGACCCATTCAGCCTCGCTGGCGAATGAGTCCCTGATCAGGTCAAACTTGCATCTTTTGGAATTTGAAAAACCATTAAAAATCCCTTTAAAATCTAGAGAAACATCTCAGAAAAACCTAACTAGGACCCATTCACCCTTACTAGAAAATAATTCCCTATTAGCTACTGATTTGCATTTTTTAGACATTAAAATCTCAATTTTTAGCTTCTATTTGGTGCTATTACTTTCATGTTTTAATTTCCAAATTTTTTGTTTCATCAATTTTAAATTGTATCTCGCTTAAATTTCTTCATTATAGTGCATTGTTAAAAACCAAAATTACATTCTAACATTTTATTTCCAATTGATTGCATTGTATAATTATAAAAATACCATGTTTAGATCTTAAATTCTGAAAAATGGATAATTGTTTAAGTAATGTATGGAAATACTTGTTCTCTTTGGTTGATGTTTCAAGTTGTGTTTTTGGAAATGAACCTAATGAAATTGAACTCACTCATGCTCACACAAATCCTAATACATGTACTCCTCATGATGTTGACATCATTGGAGAAGATGATGACAACATGAACAACTTCATAAATGATTTCCTTAACATCCTCAAGAATAGGGCATCCTTGTATCCATCCATGGAACAACCAACACAACTTGAGATGTTTGGTATTTTAAACCCCAAAACAGAGTCACAAGATAAGCCTAAGTTCCCTACTGTCAGCCTCCTACAATGATTTTAACAACTAAGCCTTTACAACCATGATTCCAAGATTGGACATCTGACCTAAATAGTTATCTTAACCACCATGAAGATACATTTAAATTTTCAAACCGGGGATGTGAAATTGAAATGGTTCAGCATAGTATGTGCACTAGGAATTTCAAAGTAGTCATCTTCCTTCTACAAATAAGAAAGACTTAATGTTGAAATTAAACTGCATGAAAGAAAATAAAGAAAATGTTGAACATCACTCAATCAAATCTAAATTGATTACGCATAATAGGAGGAAAAATCTAAGCATCCAACAGGAAAGTACTTTGCCTGCTTTGGCTGCAAGAATAGTCAGAAAAAAGAATTCTTGTGGTTGCAAGAACAGTCAATGCCAAAATCTTAACTAAGTACTTAACATAAACTAACACTAATCTAACTAAACTAAAGGAATGAATTACTCACCAAGTGGGCCCCCTTGGATGAGTATCCTCTAAACTAATGCAAACTCAGGTACTCAACTCAGAATCTTATTTCATTCATCAGAAAATATAATTACAAAAGTATGGTTGATTATCAGCTTGTACAAGAACTTGGCGATCAAATCACTAACTCGCTAGCTCAAGGAAGGAGGATTCAAGCCTTATTTATCAAATAAATAGGTCCATCAACTCTCACTAACTAAGAGAATTCTATTTAGGGAAAACAAGAAGAAAGTGGAAGGGGTAGTTACGCATGCAGGGGAATCCATCTGGACATGCATGCCCAAACGTGGACTCGACCACTGTAGTAATGCCTGCAATTCTCAATACCATTAAAGATCGGTGCAAGGTGGTTGCATATGGATGACACGAGAATATTTTGTCATCATCTTTAGTTGACATTCACATAACTCCTCAACCTAAACGGTTGTCGACTGTATTTCTAAACTTAGTATTTCAATATTTTTTGCAGAGTAATGTCAGTACACATAATAATGGCACAATCATAACTACCTTAATGAACATTCATAAATCAGATGCAAAATAAATATAGATGGTCCACATAATAGGTAAATATCATTCAAACCAGTAGAAATGAAATTAGTCCCAAGTGTCTTATGACTAAGAGAAATTATTAAAAAGTGCCAACATAGAATATCAAGGTCTGTGGTAATTTTAGCAAATAACAAGAGATTATATCCACCTAACTAGGCCAAAATATAGACTCATCACTCTCCCAACCTAATGTTTTTTTGGTCCTCCAACAAGGCAAGAGTTATGCTTCTACTTTGTTAAGGCCCTAAATTCTATGATTGATAGCTTTCAAATGTCGGTGTATGTCATGGGTGAATCGGGATTCCAGTAAAATCCCCCCAACTTATCAAGTATCCTCCATCGTTGTTGTTTCTCCACAATGTCATACCTTTAGAATCTGAAATTAGGCATAGGCCATACAAGGGTAGGTGGTTGAAAAGTTGGGAGAAGCCATTCTTTCCCCTTGATTCTCCCAAGTTGGATGTATCTTCCAATTTTATTTAGTGCAGCAACATAGTTGTGGAAAAAATCTGGCTCAACCTATTTTAGCTCATCATTCAATAGGTTCCATCTCTGGGATAGATATCCCCTCATAGTCTCTTCTTTTGTTACAGTTTTTACTTTATACTCTCTATAAACAGCTTCAATCCAATGCATAATTTTATTAACATAGCTCGACCTAAAGAGAAATCTATTCCAATCTTTATAAATGTCTTTGGGGTTCTTCGATCCATCCCTAATGGCTAGGGGAATATTAGATTCCTTCTTGTAAGCATTGTGTTGTTCACCTCAACTGATCTCATTATGTACCTAGGACATAAATTCTCTCAATTATATGTCTCCAACACAAGGCAATGGGTTTTATTCTTGGTCTTTTGGGACAACAAAGTTATGTAAATTAGATTCACATAACAATTTTTTTTTTTTTTAGAGGAAGCAATTTTGTAGGCATTGAAAAATTTGGCAGGAGTTTCAATGGAGGGGTTCAAACCTGAGATGATTCTTGACATTCTAAAGGAAAGGTATTTCTCCTTCAAGTGCAAAGCATAAACCCCTGGAGGGGTTTTGCATTCCAAAAATTTTGGCACCAAAGTTGCAATGTCATTTACCCTTTCCTTCAGGAAGACAATTTCCTCATTCTTTCCTTCAATCATCTCATCTCTTTCTTGGATTTCATTTTTCAACCACTTCTTCTCCTCCTTCCATTCCTCCTCTCTTCTTTGTATTTATTTCCATAAATTTAAAATAGATGTATGTATTGAAAAAAATCAAGAGGGTTATGGATTCCTACTAGGATTTTAGTAGATGGCTGCTTCCCATAGAGAATAATCTACATAGATTCAAGATTTCCCATTGATTTAGGCTATTGAGGTACGATTCCTCTTTTCTGGTTTTGATGTAGGGCCTCTTGTTCTTCTTTTGGTGGTAGTTCCAAGAACTCTTGATCTATGTCCTGAATTTTCTACAGGAGCTCCCACTCTCAGTCTTGCTGCAAGAACTCCTAAATTTCTTCATGCTCTTGAGTCTCAACTTCTTCTGCAATGGCATCAAGATTCGTCAAGCTCATTTTTTCTACCTTTTTCAAACACATACTCTTCTTGTACATTCTCCTGCTCCATTGGAGAATTTATGCTTTCATAGGATGTACCACTAAGCTCAGGATCAACCAACTTCAATTTCTTGAGAGGGATTTTATGTTTTCATTTGACTGCAGGATGAACAATTCTAGCCTTCCTTTTCTTAGGGCTTCGGACCTCTTTTTGTGCAGATTTCATTTTTCTTTTCCTTTCTTTTGCCTCCCTCTTTTGTGCTCTTTCTCTTACTACATTTTTCAGGGGAACATCATCATCATAAAAATCTGATGAATAATTTTCTTTTTCATTCTCATTATCAGAGGAACTAACATTTATAGTCTTTTCTTCAATAGGGGAATCCAGACTAGCACCAGAGGTTGAAGCACTAGGTTTGCATTTGGTTGTGCTCATTTTTTAGCTAGACCTTCATGGTTGAGGTGAAACCCTAGGCTGAGATGGTTTGGGTCTATACTACTCAGTGTTCACAAAACAATCCCATGTTATTCTAAGTGGTGTATCAAGTAGAGATCTTATAACCAAAAATTTAATTAGACAATGGTGGTATACAGAGTTTTCCCTACCTTTTTGAGTTTTTTCTACCATAATGGAGAGAAGGTTGTACAAGACATTGGGCACGTTCATCTTTCTCCTATTCCTCAGATGGTTCATCAATTTTGATTGCATTGAATTTAGGTTTGACAGTTGACCTTTGCAGGTGATGTATCTGATGATCTTTACAGTTTCTTGGTTCCATGGATCTAGTAGAGAGAGTCCCTTAGGACCCTGCTTGTCAATATGGCCATGGCTATCCTAGTATCCTTAGAGATAGGGTAGGGTTCACTATCAGCTATTAGCCCTAAAACTTTTGCAATTCATTCTTTAGTCTCTATGACCTCCAGTTCTTCACTATGGCCTTCCCGTCTAAAAATGTCTAAGAAAACTCCAATGCAATACCCTCATCAAAACCATCCAACTTCAAAAACTAATCTAACCAAACACAATTCTAAAATTCAGCTAAGCATGTTGCATCCTATAAAAAAGCATCATGAGCTGAGGGCTCATTCCGAATGAGTCCTCCTCTCATTGTCTCAACGTTTCACTCTACAAAATTACCTCTATAATTCTCAAATTATTTCTTTTTTTTTTTTTGGGTGAATCATCGACTGAATTTCCTTCACTCTGTTTTTAGAAATTACTACTTTCATTTTTGAAATTATGATATAGTTAATAATAGCAAGAAATGGTAATAAAAGGGAATCATGATGAGAGGAAATGGTAGCAAAATTTTAGTGTCACACCACACATGTGAGACATCTCTCATTTTAAATTTTGAATCAGCTAAACAAAATTTGTTGACGTAGACAATCATGTATTGACATGTGGTAATATTTCTACATCTTTCTTACCCCTCCCCCAACATAAATTTGGACATGTGTCCACACATGCGTGATGGAAATATTGATTTGATGAGGGATTAAAGAAAATTTTGTGAACGTCCATATTATCATATAATGATTAAATGAAATGCTCTAAAGGATAATTAAGAATGCAATTAATGTGCACGTACCTGAGTGTGTATAAAAATGATTAGAGAGAATTCATTGCAACGATCGAGGAGGAAGTACCACTTATGTTGGTGAGAAATAATTGAGAAATTAATGACGATGAGGTGGAATGGTATGAGGTGAAAATAAGTGATGGAAGAGAGAGAAAGGTTGTATAGATGGGCAGATGGGTGGATGGGTGAAGAAATGGATTTCTACAAAAAATAGAAATATTTATTATGACAAGTATGTACCTCATTTAGTTGGAAGGAGGGAAACTAGGTCCACTACCTTTGGCTGTAAGAACCATGCTGGGCATTATGTGTTGGAAAAAATACTGCAGGAACTATTCCTTGGAAGATGGCCTATGATATAGCCTTAAATGGTGCCCATTCACCATTAATTTTAATTTCATAGGGTCAGTGGTTGTGAGTTGCACAACTCCATTGTGAAAGACCTCGGCAGCTTCATATGGCCCTAGCCACCTTGTCTGCAATTTACCTGCATTATCCTTGTACTGTGAATCATAAAGTAATGCCCAGTCACCTAGCTAAAATTTCTTCTGTTTGATAAATCGGTCATGCAATTTGACTCTTTGACTTTGCACAAGTTCAATATGGTACAATGCATATTTTCTCATCTCGTCCAATTCATTCAGCTGCATAATCCATTATTTTTGTGCCTTGGAAATTTTTATCCCCAACTCCATAGCAGTTCAGAGAGTCTTGTGCTCAAATTCTATAGGCATCATGGCTATTTTCCCATATAGCAACTCAAATGGGGTGAGGCCTATAATTTTCTTCCAGGTGGTCTTATATACCCAAACTGTTTCTGATAATCTATTTGCCCAATCCTTTTTGTGAATATGCACTATTTTGGTGAGGATGGCCTCAATCTCTCTATTTTTCACCTCAACTTGTCCATTTTCTCTAGGGTGATAAGGAGTAGATTTCATGTGCCTTATGTTATATTCATTAACCAATGTTGTAACAATGGAAAATATAAACTGAGTGCCTTGATCAGTTACTACTTCTTTTGGCACCCCATATCTTGTGAAAATTTCTTAATAAATAAATTTTGCAACTTTGTTGTCTCTTGCATTCTTCATGGCTTTGACTTCTACCCACTTTGTTACATAATCAGTTCACACTAAAATATAGGACTTACCATTGGATGGAGGATCAATGGGTCCCACAAAGTCCAAACCCCACTTGTCAAATGGAGTGACTACCACTTGTGGACAAAGTGGCATATCATTTGACTTTGTTGTCCTACCCATTCTTTGGCATTTATCACATCTCCTAGTATACCTTCCTGCATCTTTGTATAATGTAGGCCAATAGTATCTCATGTTCAATATTTTCATTGATGTCCTTTTAGCTGCAAAGTGGCCTCCACAAGGTTCATCATGGCATGCATGCAAAATGTAATAGGTCTCATCTTCCCTTACACACCATCTCATAATGTGATCTAGTCCAGTATAAAATAGGCATCCAACTATCCATGAAAAAGGGAATTATTTTTCATTCAACACTCTTCTCTCTTTTGGGGAGAAGTGAGGAGGAACTCTAGCTGTCACAAGGTAATTGGATATGTCAACATACTAGGGTGTTTCCACACTAATTGAGAATAGATTCTCATTAGGAAAGGAGTCATCTATGTCTTGACTCTCTTTTGATGTGGTCAAACTTGAAAGAAAATCTGCAACCATGTTTGCCTTCCCTAGTTTGTCTACAATAGTTATGTCAAATTCTTGCATTAATAACAACCATCTGGCTAATCTTCCTGAGATTGGGGGTTTGTTCATGAGGTATCTAATGGCTGCATGATCAATGTGTACAGAAATATGATAACCTATTATGTAGTGCCTTAATTTGTTCAAGGCATAAATTACTGCCAACATTTCTTTCTCTGTGACTATGTAATTGAATTCAGCTCCCTACAAGTTTTTATTGATAAAATAAATGGAATATTCAATAGCTTTTTTTTTTTTTTCCTAGGACTGCTCCTATTGCATAATCTAATGCATCAGTATGGATGTGGAAATGGATTTCCCAATTTGGTCCCTTAAGTACAAGAGCATGAGTTAGAGTTGTCTTTAAATTAGAAAATGCTTTATCACAAATTTTTGTCCATTGGAACTCAACATCTTTAATCAAAAGACTATATAGTGGGGCTGCTATTTTGCTAAAATCCTTGATGAAACATCTATAGTATCCTGTATAACAAAAGAAACTCCTAATATCCTTTTGTTTTGTAAGTATAGGAAAAA
Source organism: Sequoiadendron giganteum (assembly GCA_007115665.2). Lineage (NCBI taxonomy): Eukaryota > Viridiplantae > Streptophyta > Pinopsida > Cupressales > Cupressaceae > Sequoiadendron > Sequoiadendron giganteum. The sequence continues at coordinate 81,898,054 of VCHN02000014.1, read as the reverse complement.
AATTTATTACCTCAATTTTTGTAGGATCAACTTGAATGCTAAGGTGGGAAATGTAGTGGCCAAGACCTACACCTTCCTACATCATCATGAAACACTTTTCACTATTTAATGAAAAGTTTTGGTCTTCACATCTCTGTAGAACTTTCTTCAAATTATCCAATGCTTCATCAAAGGTGGCACCATAGGTAGTAAAATCATCCATATAGATCTTCATGTAGTCAAGGGAGATATCTAAGAATATGCTGATGACTACTCTCTGAAAAGTTGTAGGTGCGTTGCATAACCCAAAGAGAAGTACATAATAGGCATATGTCCCGCAAGGACATGTAAATGTAGTTTTTTATTGGTCTTCTAGTGAAATTTGAATCTGATTGTATCCATTGAATCCATCAAGAAAAGAGAAGTATTGTTTTCCTGAAAAAGAGTCCAAGAGTTGGTCTACAAAAGGCAAGGGAAAATGATCTTTCTTAGTGGCAACATTACGTTCCCTATAATAAAAAAAATATCACCATTTTCCTCCCTTTTTGGGCACAATAACCAATGGAGACACCCATAGGCTGTTTGAAATAGGGTAGATAAATCCCGCGTCTAGTAAATTTTATAGTTCTATTTTGATAGTTTTTCTTAAGGAAGGGTTGATTCTCTGTTGTGGTTTCCTTACAGGTGTACAATCATCTTTGATATATATTATATGAGTGTAGAGATTTGGGTCTAATCCCTTCATATCATGATAATCCCAAGAAAATTCTTTTTGATGTGCTTCCAACAATTATGTCAATGTCAACAGTTGTCCCTCATTCAATTTATTATTGATGTTTAGATTCCATCATTCAGACACGTGTACTTGTGTGACTAGTTCTATCATAGTTTCTTCATTAATAAAAGGTATCTTAAGTTCAAGTGGTAGCATTGTGTGAAACATACATGTTGCTGCAGGAATTTTATGTTCGAGAAGAGTGGCTAAAGGAAGTCTTTTGAAAGGGACAATGCCTTCTAGAAGAGTTGCTATAAGAAGATCATGGAGAACTGACATAAGGGTTTGTTCAATGTCTGTGGAACCAGACACGTGAGTGGATTATGCTTCCTCTTTCTAAAACTAGTTCTGAATGATACTAGATAACACCTCATCTTCATCTTGAAGTTGCAAGAAAGGACTTTTTCTGAGCATCATGAGCTACACCACAGATTTGACATCTTCAGCTTCTTCACTAATATGTGGCCATACTAATTTTTCTTTACTATGGGATGGTTGAGTAGGAGGATACAAAACAAGACTTTTAGTACTTGTGCCATTAGAAATGGTCATGTCACTTGAGTGACATCCAATATAAGTGTTTTGAGTTGCTAACTAGGGCCGACCAAGGATAAGTGAATATCCTCTTAGTGTGGATTTAGGGGAAAGAACTATGAAGTCAGTTGGATACTCCCAGAAGTCTAGGATCACCACAAGGTCTTCTACTATGCCATCAAGCATGACATAGGAACTATCAGCAAGCTGCAGTACTATAGGAGTGGACCTCATATTTGCAATATTTCATTGTTGTAGGATATCTTTAGTCATCACATTGATTGTTGCACCTAATTCAATCAAATAATTATTTATTTTCGTCCCATTTATAATAACTTCAACTACAGGACTACGTGGATCATTGTAATTTGGAATAATTAATTTTCCAAACATGATGTCAACAAGCTATCCTACTACATACTATGTAGTAGGGTTCTTCTTTTTCCTGCCCAATTTCTTGAGGCATGCTTCCTTGATTGCCTTTCCATAGATAGGGACATATTTTATGGCTTGGAACAATTGTATCTGGACACATATATGCTTTAGCTGATCTAGGATATCAAAACTAGTTTCCTCCTTGTCTTCTTTTTGCTTGGAAACTTCTAATATTTGAGGGAATGGTGGTTCTTGTGTTGTTTGTTTTTCTAGAGTTGGTTTAGGAGTGTTAGTTGCACAAGGTTGAATGGGATTAGTACAAAATTATTCTTTCTCTTCCACATGGAGCTCAATGATAATGGGGGTGGAAGGAGCTGACAAAGTTGTTCCTAAATGTAGACAGATGTTAATTAAACTCATAGGATATGTAAGAAATTGATTTGGATCAGTAGAATATATAGGTTACTACTGTGGTTTATTATTTAGGTTGGGTTGGGTTGGGTTGGTAAATAGGTAGGTTTAGGTATTGTTGTGCATGTTTTGCACACACACCTCGCCATAGGTAGGAACCCACTCTTTTCATTCTTGATGAGCTACTTTTCTCCTATCTCATTTTGTGTGCCTCTTTCCTGGAGATTAAATTGGTCATGTGACAACAAATGATCAAATTCCTTTGAAAAAATTCACCTACTTGAGTTTTTGTAAGTCTTTTTCTTTCGTGTAAGTGCCCCTATGGGTTTCCCTTTGCCCATTGCCCCAACATCCTTCATGCCTGATCCCTGCTTGCTCGATTCAACTTTTTCCTTCATTTTGAATTTTGGGATAGGTTTCCTATGGATTTGGGATGTTTTTGTAGTGCCAAAGTGAACTACCAAGGTTTCATCAGGTTTCAGGAAGTTGTGGAAATTTCATTCTAGAACTTTGTCCCTCCACGGCTATTTTGGGAACTTTGTCCATCCCTGGTTGTTTTTGGGAACAACGTCCATCTTGGGTTGTTTCTGGAACTCTTTCCCTCCATGGTTGTTCTAGGAACTCCATCCATCCTTGGTTGTTTCTAAAACTCCATCGCTCCGTAGCTGTTCTGGGAAGTCCATCCATCCTTGGTTGTTTCTAGAACTCCATCCCTCCATGGCTATTCTGAGAACTTCATTTTTCCCTAGCTATTTCTAGAACTTTGTCCCTTCGTGACTATTCTGGGAACTCCATCTATCCCTAGCTATTTCTGGAACTTTGTCCCTCCATGGTCATTTTTGGAACTTTGTCTCTCCTTTTTCATTTTCCTTCCATTCGCCCTAGTGTTCCAGCTCCTAGAACCCGACCCCTCCATGGCCATTTCTGAAACTCCACCCCTTCGTGGCCATTTTTCAGAACTCCCTCCCTACTTTTATGTTTTTCCTTTCGTCTGCCCTCGATGTTCTGTCTCCCAGAACCTTACCCCTCCGTGGCTATTTTTGGAACTCCGTCTCTCCGTGGCTGATGTGGGAACTCCATTTGTCCTTGGCTATTTCTGGAACTCCACCCGTTTGTGGCCATTTCCAGAACTTCATCCCTCCTTTTATGTTTTACCTCCCATCCACCCTCGGTGTTCCAACTCCCAGAACCCAACCCCTCCATGGTCAATTTCAGAACTCCACCCCTCTGTGGCCATTTCTAGAACTTCGTTCCTCCTTTGTCATTTTGTCTTTCATCTGTCCCCAACATTTCAGCTCCTAGAACCCAGACCCTTCGTGGTCATTTCCATAACTCCACCCCTTTGTGGCCATTTCTGGAACTCCCTCTATGTCCATCCGTGGTTGTTTCAGAAAATCCACCCCTCTCTAGCTATTTTCAAAACTTCATCCCTCCTTTTTCGTTTTGCCTTTTGTCTACCCCCGGTGTTCTGGCTCCAAGAACATGGCCCCTCCATGACCATTTTTGAAACTCCACCCCTGCATGGCCATTTCCAAATCTCCATCCCCCGTTCGTTGTCTGCCTTCCTTCCACCTTTCGTTCGTCGCTTAGATTCCATTGGTGCTTCTGGACTTGGTTTTGGGGAATGTTGTCCCCCATTCACTATTTGCCTTCCTTCCACCTTCCAACTATCGCCCAACTTTCTTCAGTGCTTTTGGGCCCGACCCTTGGGAATGCTACCCCCGTTCATTGTCCACCTTTCGTTCATCGGTGCTTCTGGGCTTGAGCTTTTGAAATGTTGTCCCTCATTTTTTGTTTTCATTCCTTCCATCTATCATCTGACTTCCATTGGGACTTTTGGGCTCGGCCTTGGGGAATATTGTCTGCCTTCCTTCCATCTTTTATCCATCATCTACCTTTACACACCCTGCCTTTGGCACACATTAATTTTTATGGTTCAAATGAGCTCCAAATATGAATATTATGATCTTTTGATGATGCATGAATGGATCTAACAAGGAGTTTTCAGGATTTGACTAATGTTTGCCTTGATTTTTGTATGAAATCACTTACAAAACTTCATGTATGTAAGGTTGAAGAAGCCTACCGCAGGTCCATCAGGGAGACCCATTGAGAAAGTTGAACAAGGAAAATCACATAGCTCGTGTAACCATTCATTTTATGTCCATTTTTCTTTGTAGCATCCATCAACAGAGCTTCCATTAGAAGAAGGCTTCTGCCAAGGAAGTCAATGAAAAAATGCAAGGGGATGGCCTTGAAGAAAACATAAAGGGATTTGTCCTAATTTTCACTAGATGATGATGATCTTTAAAGGGTTATTCATCCAAATCAGGGGAAACGAATCGATTGATGCCAATCATCGATGAGCCCATTTGATCCAATGACGAATGTTGCAATTCCATCAAGTAAATGGAAATTTTTAGACAGTTTTAGTTACAGTAAAAGGGAAATCAGCTAGAAGACAAAATAGGGAAAAGACAAGATGTATTTTAATTTTTTGAATATTGTGGGGTAAGTGAAGCCCTAGTGCAATCAAATCTGGGCCACACAATATAATTCAATCTTATCCATTCATTTAGGCTTTGGAAAACTATAAATATGGGTCTTCCCCTCATTTTTAAAGGGTTGGAGAGCTAGTGTAAAGGAATTTTTGAGCAATAGAAAGCAACATTGCATGATTTATTGGTGTTTCCTTTTGAGTTTTCTCATTATCTGTGCATGGTTTTACTTCCCTACTAGTTTATTTGTTAGTTTCTTGAAGGGAAGTGATAATGGTGTTTGTTGCTATGATATTTGATGAATTTCTAGCTCATGCTTTTTGTGGTTTGTTGATGATGAATCACTTTGTAAAGATAGTATGAGATTCTTTACTTTAATACTGCAACTTAGTTCACTTGCATGTTCATGATGTGTGCATGCAAAATGAAAATTTGTGGTCCTTAGAATATTGAATTAGTTTTGTGTAACTTTAGGATCCTCTTGGCCAAAAAAAACCCAGATTGGGGAGTTTGTCTACTATAGTAGCCTCCATGATCATTGTTCATTCATAGTTTCAGGTCTAGGAACTTACTCTCTTCCTTGCTCTTTTTCCATTTTTTTAATAAGTAGGATATGCTAAGGTTCATTGGACATTGTAAAGATAAATTCAATGATAAAATGGAGTTCAAGATTGTTTTTTGAACCTGCAACAAACACACAACAACTCTTCCATATTAAGAATTCCATTTGCAGATCCAAATTCCCCACTTTATAACTCATCTGTAAGTCCACCTTTTGATTCCATAAAATCACATAAATCAAATCAGATATTCCAAGAATTGTCAAGACCTGACATTAGAGACCTTGGGATAGTGTTCTACAATTTGATTGTGGAAGATTGTCTTTCAAGAGAGGTGATGCACCTATGCATTACCTGTGTTGAGAAGTGCATAAAAAACACATCAACAAATCTCGTGCTAGAAGGAGGGCATGACATGTTGTGGCTACAAAGCTAAAAGCTGGAATTTGAAACGAACACTTTCAAAGAAGAAATTTGAGATAAGGAGATCTCTTTTAATGTTGAAGCTTAAAATCAGAATTTTTTTTAGGAAAACAAAGTTGAGCTGAGATGGACCAGCATTTACAAATCAAGATCACTCAACTACATATATATTTTAATAGGATATTGAATACACCATTGCATCAATTTTCATTGGTAGATAAGTGTAGGATCCATTGCACTTTCGGGCATGGTGAATTGGAGTGTCTAACATTCTTGGACGGAGTTGAAAGGGTCTTATGGGGTGAAATTCCCTTTTTGGAAATCTATCAACCTTTAGCCCCTACAAACCCATAGGAGGAGCTGAAAACCATGGTAGCCAAGGCATTTGAAGAGCTGATACAAGACTGTTTGGGCAGAAAAGACGAACCAAGATTGGATGAAGTAACAATGTCAAGCTAGTGCAGATTTCACAATGCACCACATTCAGAATTTACTTGTCCATTGTGTGCAAACATCATCACCCAAGTCAAGGTTATTTTGAACAAGTTGGAGCAGCCAACTATCAAGGATAAAAATTTATCCAATGACAAAGAAAAGTTTTCAGCATCTGGAGGACAACACCTTCAAGTTGGACCAAGAATTTCCATAGAAATAGATGCTAGGAAAACAAACACTGAAGTTGAAAATCAAGAAGGAGAAGCAAATTTCCTTGGGACAGAAGAAATATTTTGTGAAGGTTCACTAAGAATGGAGTTGAAAATCCTCTCCTTCAACAATAAGGGGCAGTCCTCCACTCAGGAAAAGGAGCCATTGGCAGTTGAGGATGGGTCAACAAAGTTTGTAGCAGCTCATGATGATGCTGAAAATAAAAAAAAGGAAAGTCAGCAAGGGGAAAAGGTTGATAGCATTGTGGCAACATAGAATGATGATGAAGAAATAAGTGATTTCAGATTAGAAGACCTTTCTTTCATAAATGATAGCGATCAAGAATCTAAAAAATGCAGATTTGGAGGAGTGGGAACAACCACTCGCCATAGCTATTTACTATCAAGCTTCTTTTCTAGTGATGATCAGGACCCAGAAGCATAAATATATGACCATCTCCTCTCTAGGTTGGAAAAGGATTGCTCCAAGCTGAAATACCAAGTGGATTTGGAGGTGCTACTACTGTCGAATTGGTGCAAACTTCATGATTCATCACACTTGGAGTTCATGTGAGGACTGTGCCAAGAAGCCATCAAGAAATTCAAAGAACAATCAAGGCAACCAAGCACACCACTTCCTGCAGTTGCTTCAAGGGAAGAATGTGAGTACCAAGAACTTGATCCAGGTGACAACTCAGCTGAAGGCAATCTTCAAGAGGATATTGGGACAACAATAGAAGAAGGAAAGCAATATAGTCTTGAGCTTCCAAGTGATGAAGTAGATCAAAAAGGAATATTGTCCACCATTTATCAAGAATTTCTTCCTCTTGAAGAGAATTTGTGCACCATGGATGATAGGCTTCATGGTGGGTCCTTAAAGGGAGATTACATAGTTAATTTTGGCCCCCTTGATGAGGTTCCATCAATTGATGACTTCTTTCTATTGAGAATTTTACTACACATGTACGCTCATGTTGAGGAAGAGAACATCCCAAAAGATGGTAGTGATGAAGGCATACCCCTTGAGCCTTTGAACGGTGATGCACTAGAGTTTCTAGATTGGGAAAGGGGTTCCTTCTCTATCTATAGCAATAGTGAACAAGGGAAATGAGTGAATGCCATGATGAGATGCATGAACAACAAAGACAAGAAGATAAAGGTGGGGGTGCTCAGATAGATGGAAACAAAGATGAAGCACCTGGTGGACTACAAGATGCAACTTGAAGTCCTTCTACCATGATCGTTGTTGAACCTCCTTCATATTCAAATGGCTATAATAGGATAGATTCGTACGTGTCATTGTCCCAAAAAATTTAACACCACATAAATAAGGACAACACCTGGGAAAGGAAGTGGGACAACATGCTACCTTTTGAGGACAACAATCAATTAGACATTAGGTTTGCAGAAGATCAACGAGATAAAGTCTATCTTCTTGAAGAACAACTGATAGGGATTTCCGATCCCACACAAGACATGGAAGAGGTGTTTGCTGACCCATTCTCCCGACCTTTTGTGATTCTAATTCCCGAAGTTCTGCACCATCTAGTGCCTCCATCCGAAGCTGCCAATGTAAATAATGATGATGCAGTGCTTGATCTCGACTGTCAAACATTGCCACAATTGCACAACAAACTCTAGGTTTTATCCTTCCTTGCTCATGCTAATTTTCATAGTTGCACTTATCATTTTGATTATGGGAATGAGGAAAAATGAACATGTTTATGGATTAATCACAGGTTTAATGAGCCTCCTCAATTTTTTAATCTTTGTGATGTTGGGGTAGAATTTGAATGCTACAATATTGATGTTATTTTCTCTAAATATAAGGATAAATCTGCATGGTTGAGAACTATAACAATTTCTTGTTTTCTTGTACATGCATTACGAAATCCATGAAATCCAATGGATGTCAGTGTCGGCTGCTTTTCTTGACATAGTTCTTTGTAAATATCTTTGTACATAGCTCATTTTGAGTAGTGTAGGTTTCTTTTAAATACTCTATTTTATTTCTTTCATTAGGTTAGTTGGTTTGTTGTAGGTTGCTTGATTTAGAGTAGTTTCTTTCTTGTTTTCTTTTGCTGTCCCTCTTTGGTTAGTTTTGGATGTTTGTTTTCTATTTTCTTTTCTTTCATTTTGTTGCTGCTGCTTTGCTCGAGATCCCTCTACTTTTGGATGGGCACATTTGTGTGTACAACAACTATACTTATCACTTGGGGTTGCTCGATGTATTTTTCCATGAAACTCTAATCAATTTTTCATAATGGATGGTGAAGATCTTCTGTTAGTGTCAAGTGATATGGGTGTTTGATTAAAAGAGGATAAGTCATTGGTTGGTTTGATTCTGATGTATTATAGAATCTTATATCTCTCACATATTTTAAGAATGTGACGGTCACTGTAGGTCCTTTGTGAAGTCTAGTTAAGTGAAAAATCTAAAATTATGCTCCAGCGCCACTGTGATTCTCAACCCTGAGCACGAGCTTCATTCCTTTTGGATTGAAACAAAAAGACCTTGAATATTGAAAATCAAAAGAAAAGAAAAAAAGGAAAGAAAGAAAATATTAAAAATCAAAAGAAAAACAATTCAACTTTTCAGGGGTATCCGAGCAACTCTATCAAGGCTATGGACACCTGGCCACTAGTAGAGAAATGTTTGGGAGAATCACAATGATAGCCTCATTAGGGATATGGACACCTCATTGGCAATGAGATAGTGTATTGGTTGCTTTTGGAGTTAGAATAAACTACGCAGCTTAACTTGATAGAGCTTAGGTTCTTGCAGCAACTAAAGGATGGGAATTAATGTAATTGCACACACTTGGATTCTCAGCATACTAAGGGTTGGGTTGGCTAGTGGTTGTGATCATTTGGTTGAGCATATGGTTTGTTTTCCCTGGCATGAAGGTTGAAATAAGAGATTTTGGGTTCGTGATTCTAGTTTGTCATCAAAATTCTCTAGAGCATTTCCCCAATGAGTCACCATTTGTTGTTCATGTTTTCCACACACGCCCTACCATAGGCAAGGACCCCATCTATTCATTCCCAATGGGGTACTTTTCTCTCGTCTCATTTTTCATGACCCTTTCTTGGAGCCTAAATTGGTCATGTGACATTAAATGATCAAATTCCCTTGACCAAATTCACCTACCTGAGTTTTGCAAAGTCTTTTTCTTTCACGGAGGTGCCCCTTTGGTTGTTGCCCTGGCATCCTCCATGCCTAGTCCATGCTCTCTCCATTCACTTTTTCCCTCATCTTTGACTTTGGAGACAAGTTTCCTGTGGATTTGGGATTTTTTTGTGGTTCGTAAATGAACTACCAAGGTTTTGTTAGGTTTCAAAAAGTTGTGGAAATTTCATTCTGCAACTCCATCCCTTTGCGGTTGTTCTAAGAACTCTATCCATCCCTAGCTATTTCTGGTAACTTCATCCATCCCTAGTTGTTTCTAGAACTCCATCCCTCTGTAGCTATTTTGGGAACTCTGTCTATCGCTGGTTGTTTCTAGAACTTCATCCCTCTGCGGTTGTTCTAGGGACTTTGTCCATCCCAGGCTATTTTCAAAAATTTGTCCCTTTGTGAATGTTTTGGGAACTCCGTTCGTCCCTTGTTGTTTCTAGAACATCATCCTTCCATGGTTTTTCTAGGAACTTCATTTGTCCCTGGATATTTTTGGAAATTTGTCCCTCCATGGCCATTTCCAAAACACCATCCCTCCTTTCCCATTTTTCCTTCCATCTACCCCCAACATTTTGGCCCCTTTGTAGCCATTTTTGAAACTCCACCTCTCTATGGCCATTTATGAAACTCCTTCCCTCTTTCATCATTTTTCTTTCCATTTTCCCCTAGTGTTCCGACTCCTAGAACCTGACTCCTCTGTGGCCATTTCTGGAACTCGGTCTCTCTGCAACTGTTCTAGAAAATCCATCTATCCCTGGCTATTTTCGGAACTCCACCCCTCCATGGCCATTTCTAGAACTCCATCCCTCCTTTAAGTTTTTTCCTTTCGTCTGCCCCGACATTATGGATTCTATAACGTGGCCCCTCCATGCCCATTTCTAGAACTCCACCCCTTCGTGGCTGTTTTCGGAACTCCACCCCTATGTGGTTGTTTAAGGAAATCTATCACCCCATGATTATTCTGGTTACTTCATTTGTCCCTATCTATTTTTAGAACTCCACCCCTCTATGGTTCTTTCTGAAACATTGTCCCTCCTTTGTCGTGTTTTCTTTCGTCTTCCCTTGGCGTTCCATCTCTTGAAACTCAACCCCTCTGCAACCATTTCTGGAACTCCACCCTTTCCATGGCCATTTCCAAAACTCCGTTCCTTGTTCGTGCTTCCGAGCCTTGCCTTTGGTGAATGTTGTCCCCCATTCATTGTCTATCTTCCTTCCATGTTCTGTCCATCACCCGAATTTCATCAGCGTTTTTGGGCCTGGCCTTGGGGAATGTTGTCCCCTATTCATTGTATGCCTTCCTTTCTCCTTTCGTGTTTCACCCAGCTTCTGTCAGTATTTTTGGGCCCGGTGTTGGGGAATGTCATCCCCTATTTTTTTTCCACCTTCCTTGCGTCTTCCATCTGTTGGTACTTTTGGGCTCGACCTTGGGGAATGTTGTCCCTCATTTTTTGTTTTTCTTCCTTTTCTCTTTCATCTGTTGCTTAAATTTCATTGATGCTTCCGAGCTTGGCCTTGGGGAATGTTCTCCCATGTTCGTTGTTCACCTTCCTTATACATTTCGTCCATTGATGCTTCGAGGCTCGGCCTTGGGGAATGTTGTCCATCATTCGTCGTTCACCTTCCGAGACTCCAACTTTCATCAACACTTCCAAGCCCGACCTTAGGGAATGTTGTCCATCATTTTTTATTCACCTTCCTTCTATTTTGCATTCGTTGTTTGCCTTGGCACCCACCCTCCTTTGGCATGCATTAATGTTTATTGTCCAAATGAGCTCCAAATATGAATATTATGATCTTTTGATGATGCATGAAGTGATCTAACAAGGAGTTTGTAGGATTTGACAAACATTTTCTTTGATTTGTGTATGTAATCACTTATAACAATTTATGTATGCAGGTTTCAAGAAGCCTACTGCGGGTCCCTCAGGGAGACCCATTGAGAAAGTTCAACAAGAAAAAGCACATAACTCCTATCATGATTCATTTTATGTCCATATTTCTTCATAGAGCCCATCAATAGAGCTGACATTAGAAGAAGGCCTATGCCAAGGAAGTCAATGAAAAAATGCAAGGGGGTGGCCTTGAAGAGACCATGAGGGGATTTGTTCTACTTTTCACCAGATGATGATATTTATGGGGTTGTTTGCCCAAATTAGGGGCAACCAATCCATTGATGCCAATCATCGATGAGCCCATTTGATCTAATGACGAATGTTGCAAGTCCATCAAGTAAAGGGTGGCTTTCAAATAGTTTCAACTATAGTAAAAGGGAAATCAACTAGAAGACAAAACTGCTATAGCACCTGGGCACTAAAAGACAACATAGAGAAAACACAAGATGTATTTTAAATTACTAAATATTGTGAGGTAGGTGAAGCGCTAGTGCAATCAAATCTAGGCCACACAACATAATTCAATCCTAGCCATTCATTCAAACTTTGGAAACCTATAAATAGGGGCCTTCCCCTCATTTATAAAGGGTTTGAGAGCTGGTGTAAAGTCATTTTACAGAAATAGAAAGAAACAATGCATGATTTATGGGTGTTTTATCTTGATTTTTCTCATTATGTGTGCATGATTTTACTTCCCTATTAATTTAGTTGTTATTTTATTAAAAGGAAGTGATGATGGTGTCTATTGTTATAGTATTTGATGAATTTCCAGCTCATGATTTTTGTGGTATGTTGATGATGAATCACTTTGTAAAACTAGTCTAAGCTTCTTTACTTTACTCCTCCAACTTAGTTCAGTTGCATGTTCATGATGTGTGCATGCAAACTGAAAATATATAGTCCTTAGAAGATTGCACTGGTTTTGTGTAACTAAAGGATCCTCTTTGCCACGAAAAACCTAGTTTGAGGAGTTTGTCTACTATAGTAGCCTCCATGATCACTGCTCATTTTTAGTTTCAGGTCTAGGAACTTACTCTCTTCCCTGCCCTTTTTCCCTTTTTTTAATAAGTAGCCTATGCTAAGGTTCATCGCACATTGTAAAGCTAAATTCAATGATAAAATTGAGTTCAATATTGTTGTTTGAACTTACAACAAAAACACAACTCTTCCATCTTAAGAAATCAATTTGTAGATCCAACTTCCCCACTTTGTAACTCATTTGTAAGTCCACCTTGTCATTACATAAAATCACATAAATCAACTGAGATATTCCAAGCACTATCAAGACATGACATTAGAGACCTTGGGATAGTGTTCTGCAATTAGATTGTGGAATATTTTCTTTCAACAGAGGTGATGCACCTATGCATTACCTGTGTTAAGAAGTGCATAAAAAAGCATCATCAGGTACATTTACACTTGGAATAGTAGGAGGGTGCATTATAGCAGGTTGTTGGGTTTGAAAACATGGTTGCATATAGCTAGTGGTTTGGTTCGGCCATTGCTAGTCATCTCTCCATTGAGATGTTTGCTACCAATTTCTTGGAGGTTGTTTCCAAGGTCCCTGAAACTGTTGTCAATTCCCCTAAGAGTGTCGCCAGTGAGGTGAGGAATTTTGATAATTGGACCAAGTATTGGGTAGGTTATTCTGAGACTGGGGTGGGTATCCTCCATAGTCGGATGGACATGGTGGTTTCCACTAGTTACTAGATGAATAAGAATTAAAATATGGTCTAGAAAAAGATAATGGATCTAGTGGAATACCTTGTCTTGAAGCTCATGGCCTTTTCTATGAAACAAAGTAGACTTGGTCTTCCTCAGTTTGGATTGGTTTGAACTTATGTGGAATCTTTTTTTGTCAATGTTGGATATCACCTTACATCAATAGTCCCTTTTCTTCTATCTGTAACGAGAGCAATATTCTATCAGTATTTCCTTTGCATCCTCATGTTTCTTCTTACCCTAAAGTTTATCTAGCCAAGTAGCTAGATTGTTGAGTATATCATGCTTGAAATCTACCAACAAATTAGTAATCTCCATCCTTAAGACTCCATTGTTGGATGTCTTTCCCATAGAGGATTGGTAGGATCTTCCTTTATTTGAAGTTGCCCTAGAATAATTCTAACATATCTTCTTGATAGTATCCCAAGGGACTTGAGTGATATCTCATCCTGCCATCAGCTCCAAGGCACCAGTTCAACTTTCATTAATTTCTCTCAGGGAAAGCAACTTTTTTGAGTCTTCATTAAGTGTATGATGTGGAGATTTCTGTAGGCAAAAACTAAACCTTGAAATGAAGTCTTCCAAGCTCTCATCTTCCTTTTGTTGCATTCTGAAAAATGGCACCTCCTCTCATGTCACTACCCTTGGAATATTTCTTGTATTTCTCAATAAATTTTGTCTTCATATAATCTTCCCAAGTTCTCATAGTATTTTTTCCAAGGTTCATGAACCATCTCAATGCAGTTTCTTTCAAAGTAGTAGGAAATAGCTTGAGTCTGTGGGCATCAATGGTATAGTCATAACTTCTATAGAGTATATCAATATCTTGTGTAACAAGCCCATAGAATTTAGGAAGGAATGAAGTAGGGATATTTTTGAGGTCATCTACTTCATTTTTTTCAAAAATGAGAAAAGGGAAATTTGGTTTGTTTTTCCTGTTAGGCCCTCCATTTGCATTAGCCATGCCTACTTGATGAAATTCTAGAATAAAGGGTTCTTCAATAGGATTTTGATCTTCAAGGGAAACTTGAGAACTGGTCAAGTCAAGGAATATATCAGCAAAAGGTTTTGGCTCTTCTATTTCATCTTTGGGAAGATTTGGAAGGTCTACTAGCTAAAATGGCTCAAGATTATTAGGAAGGAATCTCCCATAAGAATCTCTTCTTCTTCTATGCATGTGATATCAAATCAGTATCAACCAAATCACACAAATAATGGGTGGCAAAAACTAGTGGATCATAACTTCTATCACTAAGATAAAATTCCAAAAATACTACAGCAGAAAAACTATTAAAGACTCCAAAGGACTTCCCATCTTGACACCATCCCCGACAACAACACCAAAAATGTTAGCCTCCTACAATGATTTTAACAACTAAGCCCTTACAACCATGGTTCGAAGATTGGACATCTGACCTGAATAGCTATCTAAACCATCATGAAGTTACATTTAAAATTTTAACCCAGGGACATGAAATTGAAATGGGTTAGTACAGTATGTGCACTAGGAATTTAAAATTAGTCATCTTCGTTCTACAACTAAGAAAGAATTAATGTTGAAAGTGAACTGAATGAAAGGAAACAAATAAAATATTGAACATCACTTGATCAAATCTAAAGTGATTATGCATAACATGAGGGAAAATCTAAGCATACAACAAGAAACTACTCTACCCACTTTGGCTGCAAGAACAATCAATGCCAAAATATTAACTAATTAAGTATTGAACATAAACTAAAGATAATATAACTAAACTAAAGGAATGGATTAATCACCAAGTGGGCCCCCTTGGATGAGTATCCTCTAAACTAATGAAAACTCAGATACTCAACTTAGAATCTTATTTCATTCGTCAAAAAATACAATTACAAAAGTATGGCTGATTATCAGCTTGTACAATAACTTGGTGATCGACTCACTAACTCGCTAGCTCGAGGAAGGAGGATTCAAGCCTTATTTATCAACTAAACAGGGCCATCAACTCCTACTAACTAAGAGGATTCCATTTAGGGAAAATAAGAAGAAAGTGGAAGGAGCAGTTATGCATGCAGGGGAATCCGTTAAGACATGCATGCCCAAATGTGGACTCAACCACTGTAATAATGGTCACAATGCTCAATTCTATTGAAGATCGGTGCAAGGTGGTTACATGTGGCTAGAAAGAGAATCTTCCGCCATCATCTTTAGTTGACCTTCATGCGACTCCTCAACCTAACCGGTTGGCAGCTGCATTTCTCAACTTAGTATTTCAATCATGTCTGCAGAGTAATGTTAGTACACATAATAATAACCATCTTAAAGAACATTCATCAATCACAAGGAAAATAAATATAGATGGTCCACATAATAGGTAAATGTTGGAGTTGAGAAGATACAACACCACAGAAGCCCAAAAGATCTTTGCAAGCAAATAACCTGTTACAAGGAGAAGCAAAGAGAAGCAACAAAGGAAATGCTCAAGAATGTGGAGCAATGTATTCACCTGAAAATGTTAAAATGAATTAATTATACAAAATATAGTTTTCAACCATATATAGATGAAAACCCTAAAAAGGAAAACCCTAGGCTTGCACAATAATAATTAATAAAGTAATTAATTATTATGTACCTAATGTTAGCTTAAGTGAAAAAGAGGTAAAAAGGAACTTTACGTAATTAAACAAATATTATTTAATTAATAAAGTAAATGTCCAATTACTCTAACACCCCCCCTTAAGATAGACATAGGGAGAAACTAAAACCTAGAAGAAGCTACTGAAAGAAAAAGCAATGGGTCTCGGCAACAAGACCAGATCAAGTACCCAAGTACAAAGAAATCTCTATGAAATGAAGAAAAGGAGAAAACCCATTGGGAAAAACTCCTCTCGAAAAAGAGATAGAAAAACATGCTGAAAGAAACATGAAGGAAGGAAGGCCTCATAAAGACCCCTCAAGGACAACTTCCTTCACCCCAAGCATAGAGCACAACTGAAGATAGCGTGGAGATTCAAAAAGTTTCATGAAGATGTCTGCAACCTACTCAGTAGTGGGAACATACTCCAAGATGAGAGAACCATCCTGAATCAACTATCTGATGAAATACATATGAAGCTCAATGTGATTCATTCGTTGATGCTCCACCGGGTTGCACGAATTGTGTATAGCACTCTGATTGTCACACCAAAGAATAGTGGGACTATCAGGAGGAAAACCAAACTCAGTCATCAACTAACGAAGCCATAAAATCTCCTGACTAGCAAACATAATAGCTCAGTACTCAGCCTCTGTAGATGATAATGCATGAGTAGTTTGCTTCTTGCACGACCATGTGATAGGACCAGATCCAAGATAGAAAAAAAAGCCAGAAGTAGACTTCTAATCATTGACATCACCAGCCCAATCTGAGTTAGTGTAGCCAACAATGTGAGGATCCCCTAATGTGTAGTGAATGCCATATGAAGTGGTGCCCTGGATGTACCTCAAAATACACTTGGTAGCTTGCCAATGACTCTCATGAGGATCATGTGAGAATCGAGAGACAAGACCAACCACAAAGCAAAGATTAGGATGAGTGTGAGTCAGGCACAACAAACTGCCAACCAACTACCTGTAAATTGTAGAATCTACTGAAGGAGTGGGGCAAGTAGTGGTCAAAACAACCCCTGACTGATAAGGTGTGGGGGAAAGCTTGCAATCAAGCATGCCAAAGCACTGAAGCATATCAAAAGAATACTTATACTGGTAAATGGAGATCCCCTCTGAAGACTGAATCACTTGAAGACCAAGGAAATAGTACAAAAGGCCAAGATCTATCATCTCAAACTGCTCCATCAAGGCTAGCTGAGAATTCTGAATCATAGAGGATGAGCTACCTATGATGAGAAGATCATCAACATATAGCACAAGAATCAGGATCTCACCCTCAAGATGTTGAATATAGACCATGTGATCAGAATGACAGTGAGTGAAACCAGTGGAGAGCAAAAAAGAGTCCATCTTCTCATACCAAGCCCGAGGGGCCTGTTTGAGACCATATAATGAACAATGAAGTCTGCAAACCAAGGAAGCATCATGAACAAATCCCTGAGGCTGCTCCATATAGATCTCCTCCTGTAGGTCACCATGTAAGAAGGCACACTTCACATCCATCTGAAAAATGAGCTATCCTCTAGAAGCTACAAGTGATAATACAAAATGAATAGAATTCATCTTGGTGATAGGGGAAAATGTCTCGGAGTAATCAATACCCTCAACCTAGGAGAAACCCTTCACAACAAGATGTACTTTGTACTTATCAATAGAACCATTAGCAACATACTTGGTGTGATACAACCATCGACACCGAACCATCTTTATGCCCTTAGGAAGAGGACAAAGATCCCATGTACTATTCCTCATCAAAGAAGAATACTCCTCCTCCATAGCACTATCCCACTCAGGGTGACCTGTCGCCTCTGAAAATCTCTGAGGATCCTCTGAAAGAGCATGAGTCAAAAGACTAGAACCCGTAGTATGAGAACGAGTGTGACGAGTGTCTGAAGGATCACCGGTCATAGATCCTGCTGCCTCAATAGTAAAGCGAGCCCATTTGGGCCTCTAAGGTGGAGCAAGTGGAGGTGGAGATGGGGAATCATCAATATCCTCATCAGAATCATCTTCAAAATAATCCTGAAGAGCTGTAGTGGGTGGAGTAGGTAGTGAAATGGACACTGGAGACAGGGTATCAACTAGAGGAAGGCACTCATCAAACTGAACATCCCATCGAAACAGGACCTCTCTGGAATCAGGATCAAACAACTTGTACACCTTAACATCCTCATAGTAGCTAAAAAAAATGAGGGGTCGACTCTTCCGCTCCATAGCTCTCCTCTGAGCATCAGGAATAAAAGCCCATGCCTCACTACCAAATACTCGAAATGATGAAATATCAGGCTTGTCATGAGACCAATCCTCCTCAGGAGTCATATGTTGAATCACCTTGTGAGGCATCTAATTCTGAATATAGTTGGCACAATTGACTACCTCAACCCAAAAAGACGAATCCATGGACCTGGACTAAATCATACAATTAGCCATCTCCCATAAAGTCCTGTTCTTTTGCTCAGCGATACCATTCCGCTAAGGGGTGTAGGGAATAGAAATTGATGCTGCAAACCATGCTCAGTGTAAAAATCTCTGAAAGCCTGATTCACATACCCCCCCCCCATTATCTGTACGTATCAGCCAGATAGAAAGACCAGAATGCTTCTCTACAAATGTCTTGAAGACACGAAAGGAATCAAAGACATCAGACTTGTACTTAAGAAAGTACAACCATGTGCGTCTGGAGAAGTCATCAATGAATGTGAGTACATACTTGGCCCCTAAAAAAAAAGGAGTGGGAAATGACATGAGGTCACTATGAATCAACTCCAAGGGTGCCAAAGCACAAGTGGTACTTCCCTTCAGAAAGGGATCCCTGTGATGCTTTCCAAGTACACAACCATGAAAAACACTGTTAGTGCAGGAGATCTATGGAAGACCAAGAACAAGTGACTGTGTACTCATCTACTAAAGATATCTGTACCCTCAGAAGGTGCAAATCCATCAAATCTATAAAGACGAGATGCAGTATCAACACTACCAGTAGCCACAACCAAATTAGAAACATGGAGGTCCCAAATAACCACATCATGTGGTGAGAACTCAACTATCTTACCAGAGCCAGTGTGGAAAATCTGATAAATGGACAAGAGGTTCATTGAGATGTCAGGAACAACTAAAACATCCTATAGAGTGCCCCCATCCAAAGAGATAGAACCTAAACCCAAGACGGAAAGTTGTGAAGAGTCACCCACTGCAATCTGTGAAGTACCACAAGAGGCAAGAGAAGTGACCAACTATTGAGTGTGAGTCATATGGTGAGAAGCACCAGAGTCTAAAATCCAAGTGGACACATTGGTCGATGCTCGTGTAGTGAGAGCATGACCCTTCCCTGTGGTGGAAGAAGAAGAAGACTAAGGTGAGGAGATGTGTTACTGTTGCATGGCATCCTCTAAAGCCTCTAATCATTTCCAACACCTAGAAACTAGATGACCTTGCTTGCCACAGAAACTGCAAGTGTCTCCTAGTTTCTCCTTAGTCTTGGAGGAAGACTCACCAGACTTCAAAGATTTCCCATGTTTTGGATTAAATGGTGGTTTAGAATCAGACTTAGGAGGAGGTTTGGAGGAATGCTCACTACCTGCAAAATATTTCTTAGGCCTCGATTTCTGCTTTTGTTTCCCCTTCAGTGACTGAGCAACCAATACTTTGCTCTTTGAACTTGAGAGCATATCCATCTAAGAAAGGTGAGACTGTTCCCGAGACAAACGCTCACAAAACAAATCAAATGTAGGCATGGTAAAACTGGCACCCAAACCATCCATGGTGGAGTAGAAAGAGGAAGCAAATATCTGAAATGGACCACAAAGCTTCGAAAGAATCAAGTAAATGCACTCTGTGTCTGTCTTGTTCTTCCCACAACCCTGTAAAATAGTGTGGATAGTTTTGAACTTGTTCAAAAAATCCTCAATAGTGAAAAATGAATCAGGTAACAATGAAGTTAGCTCTGCCTCAATGTGTAATGTGTGGAACTCATTAACAGCCCCAAAAAGTGTCTCAACCTTCAGCCACATGGCTGAAGGAGTGAGCAAAGCATCAAGGTGAAACAAAAGACTGTCTGAAAGCTGCATGCATAACAAACCTATAGCCTCATCTATCTTGTTCATGTGTTGCATAATCTCAAAAGGATGATACAACTGAGGTTGAACCTCATCTAAACAAGACCATAACCCTTGTGACCTGAGTAGCCTCATCATATGAGACTTCCAAGTGTGATAGTTATGTGATGTGAGTAGCTCAGTTGAAGAGTCTGCTATGAAACCCTGCACTTGTACCTGCTTGTGTTTTTTATTATTATGTGATCTTTCAAAATAGACAAAAGGTGCAGAAGGGTTTGTAATTTTTAGAGTTTTGGTGTTCTAGTTTTCTAATATAAATGACAGAAAGCGAGAGAAAAACACCCCCCACAAAAGGTAAACCCAAACCCTAGTACAAACTAAGAAGAAGGAAGCAATGCATAAGCAAAAAATACTTCAAAACAAATTCTCATGTACCTGGTGAAAATTCTACTAAAATAGATCACATCACTGAATAGAGCATGTTGAGAGTTGTCCAACACCTATTCAAGTTTGAAAAATGGAGTTCGTTTGCATCTTCTATGACCCCGGAAGTGAAGAAAGAAGACCTCACTTTGATTGGTAAAAAATATCTAGACTGATAAATTTTTTTATAAAATTACCTATACCATCAGATCGATGTTGAAACCAGCTTTCCAACACTTTTTCCTATTTGAAAAACGGAGCTAAAATGCTTGAGTTATGCCCGATTTCGTGAGAGAGCAAAATAAATGCCCTATTAGACTCCTCTAGCACCCGGGAGCTTAAAAAAAAGGCCCCTGGTCGCGTGGGTGAACCAAGGGGCTGAATCTAGCAGAGCCCTTGGTCACCATATGACTGGGTAGGGGTTTGTTGGAAGCCCACGGGGGCTGAAGAGTCGACTCAGGTCGGCGAGCCAACGGTCGAGCTCAGTGTTGGTGGGGCGAGTCCGGTGTCGGTGGGGCAGGCAGAGTGTGGAGTGCGGAGTGGGTGGAGCTCGGCAAAGCCCAAGCGGAGTGTGAGGAGATCAGTGGGGATTCCCTATGGATATTTTCATAGGGTTTGGCCGTACGTCTTGTCCTATTAATGTATTTATCATTGTCCCTATGGATATTTTCTTGCCTTCATTTTATACTGGCTAAGATTGGGATGTGAACAACCTACTTTAGGTTGAATCACATACATCTTACTAGTATTTTCCATTTTCAAGTTTTCTTTGTGTGATTGCATGTGCATAACATGATCCCCCTATGTTTTCCCTTTTGGGTATGATGCAAGGAATTAGGACATTCATGTCTCTTCCATGTTGACCCAAAATATTTTTCTTTATCTTTTTCAGTTATCTTATGTTTTCCTTTTAGGGATTATTCAAGGCATCGAGGAATTCGTGTCTCTTCCATGTTGACCCAAAATATTTTTCTTTATATTTTTCATGTCTTGTGTTTTCCTTTTAGGGATGATGCATGGATTCGAGACATTCAGGTCTCTTCCATGTTGAACCGAAAGGCTTTTTCTTTGATTTTTCTCTTGGTGTAGGGGCACCCTTTTTCCTATGTAGTGAATTATTGGTTTTTGGCCACATGAGAGTTGATTTCATGTAATAAGGTCTTCTTCGGCCATGTAATGTCATTTGGAATCATTTTTGAGTCTTTTGGTGCAAGGTAGTGCAAAAATGTAAATGTTGTCAAAGTTGCACAAAAGTTGTCAAGCAACTTTTGCAACTTTTTGTAAAAAGGCTAAACTAATTATTTGTTAAGTCAAGAACCAAAATATGGTTAAAGGTAGTTATAATATGGTTGTAAAAATTTAAATAAGCCTTTTAATCTTGAGGAGGAAGGTTGGAATGATATTTTGTGAATGAAAGATCTCTTGGCACATTTTTTTTCTAAGATTTCATTGCATTTTTTTGAACTTCTATCATGTTGTATGGTTAACTTGTACAATGTACATATTTAATGGTCATTTTATACTATAGAGGAGTGTCTTATATTTATTTTAGTTTTTGTTTGAGTAGAATCCATAAATTTTTGGGTTAGATATCAATAAATTAGTGGAAAATGCTTTAAACCCTACCTAGGGTTTTAGAGAGCATTCAAAATGAAATCCCTCACATTTCCACCATGATCAAATCAATCCATCTTATATATAAGTATTTTCTAGTGTATTATAACATTCTCCAAGGGTTAAATTTTGGAATTTTCATGTGTAAGGAGAAATATTTTGATAGTCATTACATTTTTCCTTGTTCACAGTTAGCAGACCCTCTACGGTGATTGAATGCCAATGCTTTTGCATTGAAACATTGTATGGTGTTTGAAGCATGTAGAGATAAGAATAAAATTGGTGCCTAATTATTTTGTGACCACTAAATATCTATCTTATTTTTTTTTAAAAACTTTCACTTGTTTGTGAGGACAAATGACTATCTGATTACCTGCTGCCACCTTGTAATTTCTTTTCATGCATTTTTAAGTTTCCAAAGCCTTTTGAAAGGTCTATAGTATCTAATTTTTCACCATTACATGCTATCTACATTGGTGAAATGTTGTTCCACATCATTGAGAGGTTTTTCACTCTTAAAATATCGAAAGGTCTGCCATTGTTAGAGAAGTCTACCCTTGTCATAGTTGTTCGTTGAACCTTAAGGATGACATGAACCCATTTTTGTGAAATATGGTATCAAAATTCTAGTTTATGAACCTACTCTACATTATTTTGGTATCAGAGCATAGGTTGGTCAAAAGAGGTAAGATTTGAAGTGAAAAGAAACAAGGATTCCTCCAAAAGGGAATCCAATTTCTAGAGAGGTGGGTGAATTGAAGGAGAAACATGCAAGAGAGATGAGAAAAATGAGGGAGTTGATAGAAAACCTTGTATCCAAGCTTATTGTAGTTGGAAAAAGTAAGAGAAAAGGACTGGTCATATGAGATTTGAGTGACTGAGAAGAAGAATAAGAAGAAGGGGAGGAGGAAAACTCCCAAGAAGGGTACCAAGAAGAGTTGCATTATAATGATTTGAAACTGGAAAAACTATTTAATGCATTAAAAGGATAAGGTCCCAAGATAAAGATGGATCTACTAGTGTATGGAGTAAAATTAGATACTGAGGAACTCCTAGATTGTATAGGATCAGTTGACAACTATTTTGAATATGAAGATGTACCATAAAAACAATGATTGAATTTGGCCAAGAAAAATTTGAAGGGCCATACCTTACTTTGGTAGGACTATGTGGAAGATGAGAGGAGTAAGAAGAGAAAATACAAAATCACCTCTTGGGATAGTATGTTTGCCAAAATCAAAGGAAAATTCCTACCTAATGACTATGCCATTCAATTATACATAAAACTTCAAAACCTTAACCAAAAAGATATGGATGTAAAGGCCTATACAAAGGAGTTATAAATATTGATCATATGGGTAGGCCACATAGAAGATGATGTGGAAAAAGTGGCAAGATACATCAATGGGTTGAGATACAACCTTCAAGATGAATTAAGTCTCACAAACCCAAGAACAATGGAAGAATGTTACCCATTTTCTATAAAGGCTGGAGATAAGTTGAGGAGAAGACAAGAAAATAAAATTAGGTGTAGAGGAAGGATTTTTATAGGAAGAGGGACATTTTCTGATTCAAGATAGTCATATGAGATTCAAGGAGAGAAAATTAGAGTTCAAGAACAAAATTTTGATTCAAGGGGTAGTTTTAGGGGAGGTAGATTAAATTTTAGAGGAATATTTGGCAATGGAGGAGGTTTAAGTGGATTCATTGGTAAGTTATATAAATGTAATAATTTTGTAGGCTACCAAAGATGGAAATTACCTAAGGAGCAATCATCTACTTATTTTGGAAGTGAAAGAAGAAATCAGATTGCACAAGGTGAAGATGATGTTGAGAGTGTACATTCTTCACCACACGTTGAAGAACTAGAAGTTGGAGAGTTTTTATTATGAGACTAACTCTAATCAAATTTCCAATGGAGAAGGAACCACCACATAGAAAGTAACTCTTCAAGACTACATTTAAATGCCAAGGTAAGTTTTGCAACATTGTTATTGATTCTAGTAATACTGAAAATTTGGTTTCTCTTGAAATGGTAGAGAAGTTGAAATTAAAAAGGATTCCTCATGCAACTCTTTATAAGGTATCTTGGTTAAAGAAAGGGCAACAAGTATTAGTGAATGAGAAAATTTGGGTAGAATTTCACATAGGGGGATATAGAGATAAGGTCTTGTGTGACATAATTCCTATGGAAATTTGTCACGTACTTCTTGGTAGGCCATGGAAATATGATCAAAATTCCAAACATGCTGGTAGGAAAAACATATATGTTATAGAGAAAGATGGATTTTCATACACCCTTACACTGTTGAAAGAAGAAAGTCAAGAATCACAAGTGGGTTCTAGTGTTATGTTGGTAAGTGACAAGGAGTTTTTACAAATGATAGAAAAGGAAGATAAGGGATTTGCAAGTATAAACAAACCTCAAACTGTTAGGAAAACAAGTAGGGTTGA
This sequence comes from Sequoiadendron giganteum, assembly GCA_007115665.2. NCBI lineage: Eukaryota > Viridiplantae > Streptophyta > Pinopsida > Cupressales > Cupressaceae > Sequoiadendron > Sequoiadendron giganteum. The sequence goes on along the minus strand of VCHN02000014.1, from coordinate 81,873,891 downwards.
TTAGTTACCATTGGAGGTTCAAAATTAGTTGCAAGAGCATGTTAATATGATAATAGATGAAATTATAGGGAAAGGTACTAGTCCTCATGTAGGGTTTCTAGAGTGGAAAGACAAAAATTTCAATGTGATTGAAGATACTAAGAATTTTTAGTTGGAATATAAGGATGCAACCCAAATTATATTTGAATTCCTTAGGAAGTTTGGTGAAGGTAACTCAATACAAGATGAGGTTAGGGGGCTCAATTCAAATATAGAGGTTCCATTTTTTGTTTTGCAAACTAATAGAGACAGAGAAAAGGAAAAGACCTTTGATTATGCAGATCCAAGGTAGACACCAGTATTGAACATAGTGGGTTTGGATGATATAGGTTGTGTTGTTGATTTTTAGTCCAAGCAATTTCTAAATCTGAGAATTGATGGCATTGAAAAGGCAAGGATGACTCAATATTTATTTTTCTATTGAGGGTTCAAATAATATACACATTAATTTTAGGAATTACACAAGGAGATATTCAAGGTTAGATCTGATTTACTTATTTTGGAAGAGAGTAGTAACACTGATCAAGAAACCATATTCGATGCCATGCTGGTTAGAGACAAAGTGAGAAGACAAAATTATCTAGTTGATATTGAAAAATTGAGGGGTGAGAAGCCTAAGGTCAAAATGAAGCAAGCTATTTGTTGGTTCTCAAAAATGTAGGTTTTAACCATAAGAGTTTGCCAGGCCCTTACAACATTCTTGGACAACATACAAGGCCAATTATACTATTAAACCTTCTACTCTTTAGGTTCTGCTAAACCTAGGTGGGTGAACCTATGTGAAACATGCAGATTTAAAATAATTTGCCACTAGACAGTCTACCCATAATGGCAATTGGGAATGCATAGACAAAATGAATACAACTATACCTATTACACAAAAGAAAAGATTTGAATATATTACTTGTGATGAATTCTATCCTCTGGGATATGAAAGATCAATGTCTTCCATCTGTTGGGAAATGGAGTCAAAAATTACAAGAATTCAAGGTGTTTCCCTCTCCAACTGAATTCAAGTTGTTAGGCATATTTATTGTATGAAACTCTATGACTAGAATATTATTTCACCCAATTTATGGCTTGCATAAATTAAGCCTCAGTGTTTTCCTACCAAGTTCTTTAATCATCTAAAAAAATCCTAAAAAACTTTAGTTCTAACATGCAGACACCTATTAATCAAATCACACAAAGTAATAAATGCATTGTGATAAATCAGAAAATATACATGATATCTTGATTTAAATGATTCAATGATTTCTAATTGGAGACAACCAAGTAGGAAATACAAAGCTTATAACATCTCAACAACTAAATAAAAAAAATGAACTTCACGAAAATATTCTCCATTGCTCTGTCTCAAAAAAAAAATTTCCATTATTTACATTCCCAGTCTCCTCTCAGGAAAAAAATTCACTACTGTAGTCTAACTATTGCTTATTTCCCCCCTGCCTACTGAATTTTCAAAAAAATTATGCATCATATATGAAGAGTCATGACCCTTCACTGTTCTGGTAAAACCATTTACATTCCATTGAAAAAAATTAAAATATTTGATTAAGTTGCCTTTCGGCAAATAAAATATTTTAACTATCTTTGTCATTAATTTTTCCTTTTAATACTTTTCCCGTCATTTTTAATTTTATGCCTTGACCAGTCTTCACTCTGCTAACCACGAAGGATATCTCCATGTTTACTATGCTACTGCGGTCTCTGGCTTGATTGCCAATGGTATCGTGCTAGCCACCTTCGCTGCTTCCACTTGACCACCGCAGTCACCACGGTCTGTGTTTTAACCACGCGTGGTGTGGTGGTGAACATCTTTTTCTTGCTCGCTAATTGCTACCATGCTACCTCCGACCGCTCACCACTACCTTCACCATTATCATATTTTACCGCGATCATTGCGGTCTCCCTTGGAGCCCTCCATAGTATTGTGGTGGCTACTTTGTCGCTTACTAGACTACTAGCCACACCGGTTATCTCACCAACACTATGATACTGTGGTCAATGAATTGAATGTGCCTAGTGTGGTGGTGACCATTTCATGCTTGCTCCATTAGCCACTATCGCCATACCATGGGCCCATTATGGGAATCCACGCTAAGGTGGTAAAATCATGCTCATAAATGAATATGACCGCAATGAAAAATATAAGTCAACTATGGCCCTTTCAAATGGCAGTAAAGTTTATTTAAACATTATGAATAGGAAAAATGAATTTCTTAAGGAAAAGATAGGAAAGTGAAAAAAATACCTTAGAGTTTTAATGAAAAAATGAGGTTTAAATGAGAAAACCCCTTAGGACTTTATTGGAAAATTTAGGCTGCAATAGTGGCTCCCATTGGGGATGATCGATTGTGCAATCACTACAAGAATCCAAAATCTACTCTAGGAGAGAAGACCAAGACACGAATGGACATGAAAATGAGCGATGGAGGATGGAGGGAAATGGAGGAGTGAAGGAGATGGAAAATGGAGAGAGGAGCATTGAGAATGGAAGGTGATAATGACCCTAATCTATTGTACATGGAAAGAAAGCAACACTTTCAAAAAGGGAATTCCCGAGAATGTCCATGTACTGGAAAACCCAAAAACATCAAAATTTCCTATACTATTTATGGAAAAAATATTTAAAGAGGGTAAGTCAAGAATTTTCCATGCACTGGCAATCCTTAACCCTATGTTGATCCTCAAGAGAATAAATTCTTCAAGAATAACCCATGTACAAGCAACTTCTGCTCCTCTCCAGAAATATTATGTAGGAAATAGGAGTCTTCACCTCCTTTACCAATTATCACAAAAGGGCCAAGCCATAAAGCTTCAAACTTTCCATGTTTCCCCTTCTCCCGACACTGAGCATTCCACATCAATACCATGTCATCCTTTTCAAATTTTATCTTCTTCGCCTTCTTATCAAAAAAGGTATTTCATCTACGAATGTAATTTCACATTCTTCTTCTGAGCCACTCTTCTCACTTCATCAAGCTCTGCAAGTTGCTCCATTCTTTCCTCCATTGGGTCATAAATATCCATATCTTCTTGCAAAATAAATTCATAGACTGGGTAGATATTCTGCAATGGCATCCTAGTATATGTCCCAGATACCAACTCAAATGGATATTTTCTACTTTCCCTTTTCACTATAATCCTATCTGCCCATACAACCAATCTTAACTTTGGATCCCATGCCTTTTTGTTTGTATGCAACATCCTCCTTACTATATTCAAAATATTTTTATTAGTTGACTCTGCCTGGCCATTTACTTGTGGATGGTATGAGGCAGAATAGGAAATATTAATGCCATACATTTTGCAAAAATCTCTAAACTCATCAGATCTAAAAAACATCCCATTATCTGTGATCAATTTGACTAGGGTGCCAAATCTGGTTATAACATTCTCCATCAAAAAATTCATCACTAATTTTCTTGTTGCTTGCTTAGTTGGGACAACCTCCACCCACATAGTAAAATAATTTGTGGCCACTGTTATCCACCTATTTCCTCCACTTGATCTTTCTTGTCTTTCTCCAATGAAATCAACTCCCAATTGGTGAAAAGGTGCTTCTACCTGGAAAGGTCTAAGTGGCAATGTTCCCTGATACTTCAACTTTCCTAAAATTTTCTAACACGCCTCACACTTCCTCACATACGTAAAGGAATCATTAAATACCCTAGGCCAATAATAACCAGCCCTGAGAATCTTGTGTGCAGTATTCTTAGCATAATATTGGCCTCCACATACCCCTTCATGCATTTCTCTCAAAACATATTTTTCCTGAGATTCACCTAGACATAATAGCAATATACCATCCCTATTCTTCCAGAATAGGTCCCCTTTAAGAAAGCATATTTAGAAGCCTTCAAATTCAAAGTTCTCCTCTAATTATCATTCATCCCTTCGAGGCACTTCATGTATTTCAGATAATGTATCACATTTTTATACCATGGAGTATGCTCAATACTTGCTATGACCTCTTCCTTACCTTCCATACTACAGATTTGGTTTGCCTCAATATTTTCTTCTTCCATCAGCCTGGCCAGACCTTGACCTCTTTACCAATTTGGTAATCTGAATCTCCATATTGAACTCTTGGATTTTATTAATCCATCTACATCTCTTCCTTCTCACTTTTGTCTGCACCAAGATATCCTCCACAGTTGCATTTGGGACATAAGCAATTACCTCAGATCAAACAAGGTAACGTCTGAAATCCTTTGTTTCTTTGAACAATGCATTATCTTGTTTTTCCGTAATATCATACTTCAATTTTGACCCCTGCGAAGACTTACTAAAGAAAGAAATAGGATGCTCATGACCTTAATCATTTTTGTGTAACATAACAATAGTTATTGTGTGAAATGACGCAAAATAAAATATCTGAAATGGTTTACTAAAATCAAGGGATTTTAAGATAGGAGCTTCTTTGATAGCTCTTTTTATAGATATGAAGGCATCCATAGCTTTGGCGGTCTAGTCCAAATTTTCTCCTTTTCTCAACGTCTTAGATATATGTTTAACAATCTTAGCAAAATTGGACACAAACCTCTGAATGAAATTAATTTGGCCAAAGAATGATTGGATTTCTTTGACAGTTTTAGGAATGAGAATTTTATCTATGGAATCTACTCTTTCAGGGTCTATCCTAATCCCATCTCTTGACACAATATGCCCCAAAATTATACCCTTTATGACAGAAAAATGATATTTTTTAGGATTAAGACTAATACCATATTCCAAAGATTTGTTGAAGATCTTCTCCAAGTCCCCAACGTGATTCTCTGCCCTTTTGGAATAATCAGTGAGATCATCTTGATATACCACCATTATAGCATTGATTAGATCTACAAATGCCACATCCATGGACCTTTGAAAGGTAGATCCTGCATTTGTGAGACCAAATGGCATTCTTATATAGAGATACATTCCCCATGGTGTAGTGAATGTTGTCTTGTACTGCTTAGATTCCTTGACTTTGACTTGGTTATATCTAGAAAATCCATCCATCATTGATAATAGCTCACACCCTATTACTTTGTGCAATATTGCCTCCATGTTTGGAAGAGGATAATTATCTTTTAGGGAAGCAACATTCAAATTTCTAAAATCTACACATAGTCTTATGTTCCCATTTTTTTTCTGATTGGAACCAAATTTGAGGCCCATGTTGAATGCCTAATAGTTTTTATGATACCTCCATCTCTGAGCTTTGCTAGCTCCTCTTGCATCTTAGGTTCCATAATTGGGTTAATAGGCCTCTACTTCTATCTGAATGGATTTGTGTCTGGCTTAAGTGGAATCTCATGCTGAAAAAGATCTTCTCTATATGCCTTCAAATCCTCATAAGACCAAGAAAACACATGCTTGTATTTTCTTAGCAATGTAATCAACATTCTCCTGATAGTTGGGCTTATTTTCTTCCCAATATAAACCCTTTTTGGCACTAATTCAGTTCCCAAATTTATTTCTTTAATATCTTCTTTCTTAAGAGGTGCCTGCTTCATAAGAGAACGATCACTCCCATCATACACTCTCTCCAATTCAACAAGCCCTTTGGGAAGCTTGTTATTTTTAAGGTGCAAAACTTCCTTCCCAAATATAGTCGGTTTCCCATCCACTTCTTCCACAAAATAATTCAAATCTATCTTTTGTGCCTCATATTGATCTATACAATGAATAACTTTCAAAAGGTTGGTACCATCATTAAAAAATTTCCAACTATATATGTTGTTTGGGACTGCTGGTCTTGTTTTAAATTCAACCTGAGACACTCCTATCAAAGTGATATCATCTCTCTTTAAGGCTGCATTAGCCAAAAATTCAGCCATTAAATTTTCAGATCTATCTATCCAATTAATTGAAAATGCATCAGATAGTTCCACTATGACCCACACAACATTTCTATATTGTTTCAACCTCTTATTCTTTGCAGCCTACTACGACCTAACTTGTGACACAACTAGCTTAGAATCTCCCAAGACAGACAACAACTTAATCTTATTTTTGACATCCATGTTCAAACCAATCAACAAAGCTTCATACTCTGCCACATTATTTGTACATTCAAAAACCAAAAAAAAAAATATTTAAATTTTGTACCTTCAGGTGATATGAAAACTATCCCAGCTCCATTACCTTCTTGGCTGAAATCCCCATCAAAATACATTTTCCACACACCTTGTTGATTTCTAGAAACAAGTCTATCCATTGGGCCAGTATTCATTAATTATGGTTGAGATATTTCTACTCTAAAATTCCCTAAATCCACATCACAAAACAAATTAATTTTTCCTTGAGGAACACACTAAACTATTTGATTCACCCTTGGTTCTCTATGCAATTTTACCTCTTCACCATTAATGGGTATTGTGGCATATGATAAATCAAACTACACATTACCTCCATCTGCTGCAGTCCATTGTCTTAATAGAAGCATTCGAAAATGAGGAGGTGTATCAATTTTACTTCTACATCCTTCATAATACCCACTACTGGGACATGCCTACTATCCATGGCATAACATTTACCACCCTCAATATCTATCCACATACCAAGTTGTTTCATTACCCCTACTAGCATAATATTCATAGAAGTGCCTAAATCTTTCATGCAATTTCTTACCAATTTACCATTTATGAGTAGGGTAGTAAAAAATGGATCAATTTGTGGTGTATTCATCAATGCATCATTTAGGCCAATTTTTGAAACTTTTATCTTTCCTTTCTTATTAGTAATTCTAGGATTCTCATTTTGATCAAAATTTACAATTTGATTCCTCCCACCAAATATTAATTGGATAACACTTTCCCTATACTCTTTAATCTACATCATTTCAAGTAATGGGACAAATATTTTTACCTCGGATAAATCTTGCACAAAATCAAAAGATGCATCTTTAGCTCTTATCACCTTATTTTTCTTTGTTGGTTCACCTTTTCTCTCCTCTTTCTCCCCTTTCAATGTGTGATTTTATCTTTTTTTTATCTTTGGGGAATTCTTTATTTTCTTCTTTGGGGACATACTTCTGTTCTTTTTTATTAGGGCATTCATCATTTGTTTGTTTTGATATCTCATGGGACATCTTTTTATCTTTCAAAAATATTCCTCTTGGAACACCTTCGCTCTCATTCACTGTTCTATTCCTCAGTCGATACTTGCTTTGAGCCAACTCAACTACTACAATAGTCAATCTTTTAATTTCTTCGTTAGTTGGTATCCTCATATTTCCCCTATTAGGTTGATATGATGTGGTAGGAGGACCTTTTTCATCATCACTTTCTTCATAATCAGAGAAAATTTATTGCTTTTCCATGTGAACATTTTATTTCTGATGGTCAACATCATATTCATATTCTCCTTCTTCCAAAGATGAATACCCTCGCTTTGCTGAGTGAAGAATGTGAGAAGAAAAATAGATATTATTGTCTTGTTCATTATCATTTTTTTCCATGTCTTTTCATGACACTGACTGAGCTACACCACAATGTTCTAAAGAATGGGGCATGTCACATACTAAACACTAAGGACTATTATTGACCATGTATGTCACTCTCTTCTTCAAAGGATCGGGTGTCTCTTTATTTCTTGGCCTATTATCCATCATTGGCTTTCCATCTCTCCAATTCATATTGTAGGGCATATCATGTAATCCGGGCCTTTGATTCTTATATGTTCTTTCTTATTTATTTGGAGTAGCATAATGGGGAACCCTAGGGTTATCCCTCTTGCCCATCATGCTTGTAGCCTTCCTGTTATTTCCAATAGGAAGCGATATCCTTTGAGCTTCAGCCAAATTTCTAGGACCTTTGTTCCTAAGCTCATATTTGGTCTTAGGATCAAAATATTTTAAATAAATGATTAATGCAATAGGGTTAGCTGATTTAGATCTAGGTGGTATCTTGTTATGTAACTTAGAAATTCTCTAGTTGAAGTCATAAGATGAATCATTTTGATGCCTCTGAATAGTCACCAATTCATGCAACGTAAAATCTGGTGCATATTGAATCCTGTATTGCTCAAACAATTATTCATAAAACACATGAATAGAATCAATAGAATTTGTTGACAAACTATTGAACCAATATCTAGCATCTTCAATTAGTGATACCATAAACAACCTCATCTACACATCTCCATACTACATATCCAAATCTTACAAAAAGGCATTAAAAATCCTTAAATTTTCTTCAACTGAAACTACACTACTTCCTATAAATTTTGAGACAAGACTTCTCAAACTATTGTCCATAGGATAAGGACATATTTGAAATCCAGCCAAGTCAAACTGCCTGATCATGGTTGCATATTGTGGAGGAAGATTTTCGTAATATTGATGCTGGTATAATGGATTTTTATTTTCCACATATTACTGTCCTTGTGGGGGTATATGTTGTTGATAAGGAGGTGGTTGTACACCTTGATGCTATGGTGGAACATTTTGATGTATATTTGGCTGATTTTGATGGACCTGTGGGGCTTTTGATGGGCCTATGTTATTGTTCCCTTTCTTATGAGGTGGCATATATTATTTCAAATTATCCATTTGAGTATTGATCTCTTCTTAATTTCAACTCTTCAAGTTCTCTGATTGCTTGGAGCCTCTGCTCATATTCTATTATTTTTTTCTCCACTTCTTGTCTCTCATGTTCCATTCTTGCATTTATTTCATCTCGATACATATGTTCATAGTTCTCCTCAAAGGTTGCTTCATAACTAGGTCCATCTTGAGTCTCTTCAAGAAATTCATTTTTCTGATCATATTCATGTTGTCTTCTTTCTCTTACAACTTCACATTTAGCCATGAACTCCTTAACTTTCTCAGGGTCTGGATTATAAAAGGGATTCCTCTGTTCCACAAGAGTATGAGGTTCCTTGGAAGGGTTGTCTTCATTTTCTAGTGTACCATATGAATTATGTGTCTCCAGTGATTCCTTTGATGTTTTATTTTTGTTTGATAGTCTTGTGTCATCAGTCACCTTCTTACCTTTATCATTCCTCTTTTTCCATTAAGACCATCACCATCTTTGTATAAAGACCTTCTTCCTTTCATTTTGGGAGAAATTGTGATGGTCTAAAATCTAGCAAGATTCCTTTCAAATATATACTTCACTTTATCAGTTTCAATGCATTTTTTCATTTAGAGTCGCCACTCACTTTCCAAAAGTGAGAAAATATGCAATTCTTTATTCCCAGCAGAGTCTTCTATGAAATACTAACTCTATGAAAAAGGCTTATTTGAGATTATGTCCCCAGTAGAGTCGCCAAACTGTTGGTTCTAAAAAATGTATGTTTTGACCATAAGAGTTTGTCAGGTCTTTACAACATTCTTGGACAACATACAAGGCCAATTATACCATTGAACCTTCTACTCTCTAGGTTCTACTAACCTAGGTGGGTGAACCTATGTGAAACATGCAGATTTAAAATAATTTTCCGCTAGACAGTCTACCCATAATGGCAATTGGGAATGGATAGACAAAATGAATACAACTATACCTATGACACAAAAGAAAAGATTTGAATATATTACTTGTTATGAATTCTATCATCTGGGATATGACAGATCAATGTCTTCTATCTGTTGGGAAATGGAGTCAAAAATTACAAGAATTCAAGGTGTTTCCCTCTCCGGCTGAATTCAAGTTGTTAGGCATATTCATAGTATGAAACTCTATGACTAGCATATTATTTCACCCAATTTATGGCTTGCATAAATTACACCTATTTTTTTTCCTGCTGGGTTCTTCTTTAATCATCCAAATAAATCCTAAAACCACTTTACTTGTTTAAAAGAATTTTAGTTCTGACATGCAAACCCCTATTAATCAAATCACACAAAGTGATAAATGCATTGTGATAAATCAGAAAATATACATGATACCTTGATTTAAATGATTTAATGATTTCTAATTGGAGACAACCAATCAAGAAATACAAATCTTATAACATCTCAACAACTAAATACAAAAATGAACTTCACAAAAATATTCTCCATTGCTCTATCTCAGGAAGCTTTTTTCCATTATTTACATTCCCAGTCTCCTCTCAAGAAAAAAATCACTACTACAGTCTAACTACTGCTTATTTCCACCCTACCTACTGAATTTTCAAAACATTTGTACATCATATCTGAAGAGTCACGACCCTTCACTGTTCTAGTAAAACTGTTTACATTCCATTGATAAAAATTAAAATACTTTATTAAGTTTCCTTTCAGAAAATAAAATATTTTAACTATATCTTTGTCATTGATTTTTCCTTTTAATACTTTTCAAGTCATTTTTCATTTTATGTCTTGACTAGTCTTAACTTTGGTAATCGTGATGGCTATCCCCATGTTTACCATGCTACCATGGTCTCTGGCTTCACTACCAATGGTACCGTGGTAGCCACCTTCGCCACTTCCTCTTGACCACCGCAGTCACCGCGGTCTATATTTTAACTATGTGCGGTGAGATGGTGAACATCTTTTGCTTGCTTTCTAACCGCTATAATGCTACCTCTGACCGCTTGCCACTTCCTTCACCATTATTGTTGTTCACCATGATCACCATGGTCTCCCTTGGATCCCCCTGTGATATTGTGGTGTCTACCCTACCACTTACTAGACTATTAGCCACAACGGTTATCTCACTGGCACTGCACGCGGTGTGGCGGTGATCATTTAATGCCTACTGCATTAGCCGCTACTGCCATACCATGGGCCCATTAAGGGAAGCTTCAGTAAGGTGGTAAAACCATGCCAGGAAATTAATATGACCGCAATGAAAAATATAAGTCAACTATGGCCTTTTCAAATGGCGGTAAAGTGTATTTAAAAGTTATGAATAGGAAAAATGAATTTCTTAAGGAAAAGATAGGAAAGTGAGCAAAAATACCCTAGAGTTTTAATGAAAAAGTGAGGTTTAAATGAGAAAAAGCCTTAGGAATTTATTGGAAAATTTAGGCTGTAACACTATTCAAGGAGAGAAAGGTTTTATTGCAATGTATGTAATTCATCAAGTAGAATGGGAGAAGCTATAGGTTGGAGTTAGTAGATGCAAGCAAAGGGTAGTTGTGAACAGAGAGGAACTTGATTTCCAAGTTGTAGATTTAGTTTTTTCTTTGCACCCTTTACAAGGGGATGTTGTTTTAGGTCATGGTTTAGGTTCCCAAGCATTTTTAGTTGATGAGTGGGTCCAATACCTTCCACTAGGATTGGAGTGTATCTTGGACACCAAGGAACTTAGAATGACAAGAAGCCAGACCTATTTTTAGTATTTAATCAAGTGGAAGGGTTATCCTAATGAATATTATACTTGGATGTTTGAGGATGATATTATCAAGCACTGATTTACTATTGCAGGTCTTAACTCAAGTGGAACTTGAGTTCTTTTTCTCCTCTGGGGAGTATGGTGCAGGGGCACCCTTCCTTTCAGGTGCACCCTTGGCTCTATGTAGTGAATTTTTGGTTTTTGTCATATGAGAGTTGATTTAATGTAATAAGGTCTTCTTAGACCATGCCATGTCATTTGGAGTCATTTTTGAGTCTTTAGGTGCAAGATAGTACAAAAATTTAAATGTTGTCAAAGTTGCACAAAAGTTGTCAAGCAAATTTTTCCAAAAATGGTAAACTGATTATTTGTTAAGTCAATAACCTAAATATGGTTAGAGCTAGTTATAATGGTTGTAAACTTTGAAATAAGCCTTTTAATCTTGAGGAGGAAGGTTGGAATGAGATTTTTTGAATGAAATCTCTCTTGGCACATTATTTTTTTGAGTTTTCCTTGCATTTTTTTGAACTTTTGTCATTTTGTATAGTTAACTGGTGCATTGTATGGATGTGATGGTGATTTTATACTATAGAGGAGTTTATTAGCTTTATTCTGGTTTTTTTTAGTAGAATCTATACAGTTTTGGGTGAGATATCAATAAATTTGTGGAAGATGCTCTAAACCCTTCCTAAGGTTTCAGAGAGCATTCAAAATGAAATCCCTCACATTTCCACCATGATTAAATCAAGCCATCTTGTATAGAATTATATCATGGTGTATTGTAAAATTCTCCAAGGTCTTATGTTTGGCAGTTGCACGTGTGAGGAGAAAACTTCTGATAGTCATTACATTATGCCTTGTTCACAATCAATAGACCCTGTATGGTGATTTAATGCCAATGTCTTGGCATTGAAATGTTGTATGGTGTTTGAAGAACATAGAGAGAAGAATAAAATTGGTTCCTAAGTATTTGGTGATCACTAAATAGCTATTTTATTTGTTGAATGAAACTTTCACTTGTTTATGAGGAAACATTATTTGGAAAATGTGTCTCAACCTTGCAATTATATACGGTTTATTATTGATAGGTGATATTTGATAATGCACATACTGTACACTCATAGCAATACATGGGGTTCAGGGCATCACCCCAAAAAATAAAAAATTGATGACACATCAAGGTTGTTTCCCATTGGAAAATCAAGGTTTTTTCCCGCTAACTTGTCAAAGTTTTTCCATTAAATGTCAAATGAAAAATGACCTTTTAAAACTCTAATTATAGAAGGTTCCAAAAGCCTGTTATAAGAGGGTGGGATGTATGTAGATGGGGGTGAACTATGAGATTTTGATAGTGGTTGGGTTGTCTCTTATTCTCTAGTGGTGATACTCATGTAAGAATCTTTCTTTGCAAGTATCTTTTAATCTTTTGATTTCTGAATAATATATTGGGCGGCTTTTGGAGTTGTGGTTTTTCTCTCGAAAGGGTTTTCCCCACGTAAATCATTGTGTTGTGGTATGCATGATATTTTTGTTCTATTTTTTTAAGTGTTAGTAACTGTTAAAGATCTGTAAAAAAAATTAATTATTCTCCTCTCAACTTTAGTGTAGGAAGTTGTTCGACTACCTTAGCTTCCTTACACAAATGACTATTCCATTACCCGTAGCCACCCTAAAAAAAAAAATCATTCATTTTGAAGTTTTCAAATCTCGTTGAAAGGTTTGCAGGATCATTTGTTTCACCATTACATGATATCCACATTGGTGACATGTTGTTCCACATCATTGAGAGGTATGCCACTCTTAAAATATCAAAATTTCTACCATTGTTAGAGAATTCTTCCCCTATCATAGTTGTTCATTGAACCTTAAGAATGACATGAACCCATTGTTGTGAAATATGGTACAATATTCTAGTTTATGCCCCTCCTCTAAATCAGCTCTCTTTATGTCATTCTTCTAGTTCTATGTGTATTTGGGGAATTATGACAATTTCATGCCCTATGAGAACCTTGTAGAAAAAACATACGGACCCTAAATCTATAGATCCCTTATGTATTTTTGGGGGAAACCCTTCATTCCTATTTCCTAACACAACTTATCTTGGAAACATATGACTTGGCATATGGTTTTCCGAGGAAAGCTCTCATGTTTTAGGAAGCAAATTTAGCTACTTTAAAGAAATTTCTCACAGTAATGTTGTAGAAACTGCTTTAAAGTGGGGGCTATGTCAATGAAATCTTTCAAAAACCTTTCATGGAATGATTTATCCTTTTTCTTGTGATGTGTCCTCTTCTTGTTGGTGTCATTGGGTTTTATGTCATCCAATATTGTTTGATCTACCATCATGGCATCATGCAAATGAGGCATCCCATGAGTGAGGATCTGACACCCTGACTTGTCCTCTCTTGTAGACATTAGGCACAATGTCCCTAAGAAGAAGACCTTTACATGAGCAAAGAAAAATCCCCTTTAATAAAATTTTACATTATAAAAGAATTTACAAAAGCAATACATTGTGGTGCCTTATCGAAGTTGTCAAGAGGTTAACTTCGGTATGTTATAAGAGCCTAATATGATTCTCTCATTTTCCACTTCATTGGGATAACTCACCTAGTGGACAGACTGAGGTTACACTACCCCAAGTTATGGAAAATCAGCCTAGATGTGTTCCACATTGCATTGGACCATTGAATCTTGATCCTTTTTCTTGGAAAAATAGCCCCATTCCACATCGCGTTGGGATGGTTGTGCTTGATTCTTAGTTTGTATTTATTTTTATTGGCCTTTGATAGGGTATGGTTATGTATCTTTTTTATTTCTACATACTTAAGTTTCTTGAATGTCTAATTTAGTGTGATTTTGATGTGTGGTCATCCTCTCACTAAAGTGGGGGAAAAATGAGTGTTGAAAAAAGTAATCCTTTTTCACACTTAATTTAAATAATTGAGATAAATATTGAATTAATTGTATCTTGAAATAGTATTGTAATATATTGTACACATTCACATAATTCTACGATCCTTATTTAATTAAAATGTTCCTTCAATTTTCATTTGTAAGAGTGTTGTAAAGTGTTGCAACACACTTTTACACTTTTCTAGGGTTTATTTAATGAATTAAACCTAATGGGATCCTTTTTAATGAAATTTACTTAATGTGTACCTTAATTAAGTGTTGTAATGTGTTGTAACATAATTTCACATTTATATAGGGTCCTCTTAATTAATTCTAGTTAATTGGAGTTAATTAACCCTTTTAATTCAAACTTAAACCTTATCAATGACACCTCCCAAATATATATCCTGACACCCACAATTCAAATTACATAAAAATTAATTGGGAAAAATCAGTGTCCTAGAAATTGGTGCTAGGAATCATTCGCCCTAGGTAGTGAATGGGTTCTTAAACTATAGGACCCCCCTTTTATCAGCTGATTCTGAATGGGATTTTAGTGTTCTTTCCATCCCTCGAGGTTAGGTCCTAGAAAACTGAGCCAGGACCCATTCACCCTAACTAGTGAATGGGTCATCCCTGAATGAGGACCCCCTTTTTGAATTTTATTATGGTGGTAATTTAATAATATTCATTTGTGGATCTGGTGTCAGCTTGAATTGTTTGCATTTCAAGGTTAATCTCCTAGTTTAGTATAAATAGGGGGCTAATTCACATTGTTTCACCTAGAAATTTTATGATACATCCTAATACTTTACAAGAGCATTATAGAGAAATTCGAAAGAATTTTCAAAGGAATTTCAAGGTAGATTATCAATATTTATTGCATCAATTCAAGATCATTCCATCATGTCAAGGGTTTGATGCATAAATGTTGTTGAGCTAAGAAAGTGAATGTAGCATTGAAGATCTATTTGCAAGCATTTTTCACATCATATGCAAGGATCAAGATCTACATTCTTCATGGCCACTACATTTTAGATTTCAGATTTATCTTTCAAGAAATCTTACCATGTGTCAACATTTCATGTTGCATGCTTCAATTACATTATCTCATTATTTGGTTAAATTACCTACAAGGGATTTGACTTAGGCAAACCCCTATTCACTAACAATCAACAATTTTTTCTCTCCTTAAATGTGTGTTTTCATATTTACAAGTTAAGGATCAAGTGGAGAGAAATTTAGAGAAAAAATTGTCAAATTTATCAAGTTTCAAGAATGAAGAATTGAAGCTACAAAATTAAGTACATGTTTTCATGAGCTAATAGCCAAGAATTTGAAAGTGTAGAGATCGAGGAAAATAACCCAAATCTTAGTTTGAGAAATCCTAACAGGGACCCATCCGCTACTAAAGTTGAATGAGTCCTTTATGACCTAAATATTGGCTTCTTTCAGCAAGGTACACACCTCTTTGAGCTCTAAAAAATTCCCTCGTAGTTTCTATAACATTTGGGTATCATTTCTGATTGTTATTTGCATCTTTTGACTCTCATAATTACATTAATTGTAGTGATTAGTGTGGAAAAACCTAGTGTCTCCCTCAACTTGATCCAATTAATTTGTGTGGAACCCTATTTTCCACCTCATCAACAATTACATTTCAAAAAATATTATAATTTAATAAAAATTAGATTCATTCCTATATCTATTATTTAAACATATTTCTATATTATAACCATTTAGTACACCACACTTGTACTTCAATGCTCAAATATCTATCACCACCTTGATATCTATACCTTTTGTCCTAGGTAAATCTCATGGAATATGAGACCATTCCACTAGTACATCATGAGAAATTAACTCTCAAGTTCATAAATAGGTTCATATTTATTTTTCTACCCCCAAACATTTTATTCTAATCATGAGATAAATTGGTACTTAATTTATGTGATAGTTACAATGCATTAGTATTTAGTAGAATTGAATATGTATTAATTTATAATGGATTGTCATTCTCATATTACTTGCACTTTGTTGTGCACTTTTTGCACACATGCCCCACTAAAAGTAGGGACCCTCTTTCTTGCTCTTTTTCTTTCATTCTTGGTGTTTTGGCCCTTTGATTTTGAGGATTTGGTTTCCTTGGCATGTTCCCAAATGGTAATCTTACTCATGTAAATGTCCCTTTTGAAGAATTACTTTGAAAATCTTGTTTTTTGGAACTCATTCTGGGATTTTCTATATTTTTGAGAAAATTCCCTCTGGGCGGATTTTCCCAACTTCCTTGAAAACCCGAACGAAGGTTGTTTTATATAATTTTTAGGAATTCCCGGACTTCACAAAATTCTGTTTGGTTTGGATTTTCCCAAGATTTCGGCGTGCCTTCAGATTCCCGAGCTCGATGTCTTATCAATGCATTTATGTCTCTGGTACGGTCTTGCAGTTTTAATTTATTGATCCATTTGTGTTTTATGAGGAGAGGTTTGTGTCATTTTCCTTGTTGTGATTTGAGGAGATGGATTTTAGGTTGTTATTGTTGGACTGTGCATTTGACATTGTGATCGAGCATTACAATCGAGTTTTCTGGTGATCAATTGCATTCTACTTCGATTTTCGGGGCTTCTTGTCAACTGTTGCTATTTTGATTTCTTGGCTTTCATGGTATGTACATGTTGTATTCCCTTTTTCATTAATGAATTGATATTTCTTTGGGATTTATGTGGGTGTATGTTTTGAGTCAGGACTTCGATGTGGTTTGGACTATTAATGGTGTTAGGGATTCGTTTTCTGGGTTGAAGCCCTTCCTCATGGCTTGTGCCTCCTTTCCTTCTGCATGACTGTGATTCAATGAGGTTGACCATTACTTTGCTTCATTTTTTTTGACTTCATGCTCTCTTATGTCTACCTCTGGTTTAACCTAGAAATCCCCGACCTGTAATGAAACCACGTCATGGGCAAGGTGGAGCTTGTTTCTCATTATCATCCTATCCTAGTTGGGTCGTGGGAGAATTCATGTGAGGAATATTTGGAATGAAAATGATGAATGGATCCAAATTGTGCTATCATGGTGGTTTCCTAGGGTTTACCTTGTTGAAATCATTCCTCATATTGATTGGATATCATTCATGATCGATTTGAACCATAATTTGTTCATCGTGCATTTTGAATGATCTAAGTTCTAAGTTGAATACCCAACTTCCTAATATTTTGATCAATCTTGGCAAAATTGTGACAAAGTTAAAGATTTCAGGTTTTTGAACACTTTGCAGATTTCCTTTACTTCATGATTTTCCTGATTTTTTCGTCGCTTTATCAATTTTTCAAAAATATGCTTAAAATATGAAGATTACACCAACTTCATGAAATTTTGTGTCCTCGGGATTTTACCAACATTTATTTGTTCCTTCATTTTCTCCGAATTTGTAAAATATTGCCATTTTTCGTAGATTTTTGACCTTGGAGGATTTTCTCGAAATCTTGATGAAAATAAAGAATTGGGAGATAGGATGATCTATTAGCTGGTAAATGTGCATTTTATTGTTTATTTGAGTTATTACAGATGTTTCATGCTATTTATTAGTTAATTGTGATTTATTAAATGGTGGTTGTAACTTTCTTTATGTTTATTTCACTAAATTGTGTCTAGTCCAAAATTTCTCGAAATTCCCCTCTGGCTCGAATTTCGCGAGAAGGCTAAAAACTCAAACTTTGAAATGAGTAATTCTTATGACATTTTGGGGATTTTTGTTCAACATGGATTTTTTTAAAGGATGTAGGTGGAATCAAGCCAAGTTGTTGCTAAAATGACTAGGGGCAAGGTAATGGATCCGAGTCTTGAAGGCTCAACTATTTTTTAAAGCAGAAAGGATTAAAATGGACTTAAAGAGAAAAATCCCATAAAGAAAGTTGGATTCCATTTGGTCAGAAATCACAGATACAAATGTTGGAATGTGGGATTATGAGGAATTTAAGGCAAGGATGGCAGTTCACAACCTCCCTTTGTTGGCCAGATGAATATTGGAATCAGGGTTGGCACATGTGGCTAGATTCCCTCTTACAGTTCAGTGTTACGAGTTTGTGCTTGAATGTGCCAAACATTATGACAGGGACACATAGAGGATAGTTAGTCCTCAAGGAAGAATTATGGAAAATCTTAACCCTATGTCCATTGCTTCGGCCTTTGAAATGCATGATAGGCCTCATGTAGTGGGTTTTGATATGGATGTAGCAAAAGTATTATGATGAAAATTTCATCAAATCCCAACAAGTCATCAATTCCTAGTTGGAGAAACCCAAGTCCCATTTTTCCAAGCTACCCAAGCAGCTAGTCAAAGCTAGGTTAAGGAAGGAATACCATGATGTTATCACACTCCTCAATAGGGTAGTGGGATTGTGGGAATGTTTGAAAATTGGATGTTCCATGTTATTGTGAGGATGGAATAAGGTATTGACTACCATTGGGTAGGAATTATAAGTGCAATGATACATGAACAAATGTGCAATGTCTTGCAGAGAAAGACCTTCACCATAACCCCCTACTTGGTTTATGTTCTTGCAAGGTTCCATCCATACAAAGGGATAAGCACAAGGGTTATGTTTGGATAGGATGTTATTTATGAAGTGTACCCATAATTGCACTTGGGCAGCACAAGTTATAGAAGGGTGAACGACGCATTAACCATGTACATCACTAGGCTATTGCAAGGTGCAAAGCATGTTCAGATCTCAGACAATGCTAAGGAGTTAATCAAGAGGTTTCCAACCTGGTTTATCTAGTTCCCTACATTTTCATACATCAGAATTGATGGTTGTTAGATGGCTCCATACAGGCTCCCTAGATATCCCACAAATCATGTTGTACTTTTGGAGGTCACAAGGCAGATCTGTGATTTTGATATAATTGTAAAGAAGGAAAAACATAAGACTAGATTTGCTGGTGATTTTATGTTGAGGATAGGTAGTGGTGAGGCTTGTCCTTCTATTAACTTGGCCCATGCTTCTGAAAAAATAAATGAGTACTCTAGGTCTTTCTTTCCACTCCAAAAGATCTAAATTTGATAGGACTGGTGAAGCACGGAGGAAGGCTAGCAGGGAATAGAGTCACAAGGATGATATAGAGGATTATTGGGCCAACATTAGTGATGAATTTGAGATCATAAAGAAGAATTTCTATAGGCTACTAGTGAACTTAGTCCAACTATACAACATAAAGGCAATTCTGGATCAAGTTGAAGATGATGTAAATTTGATTGAGGGCCATAACTATGAAGTTTTGAATGATAAACTAATTGGAGAACTAGATTGACTGGAGGAAGAGAAGACAAAATTCGAATAAATCATGACTCTGGTGATCAGGTAAACTAAAATGTGGCTCAAGCACAAGATGTTGGAGTTGGAGAGTGAAGTTTTGTAGTGCTCTTATGACCTAATGGGCAACTTGAAGTCTCACTCTACTTCTGAGGAATCACCTGAGCAGGATCCTAAGGGTAAGACTAAGGTGAGATTCCCTTTTTAAATAAATATTAAAGATTATCAAGAGGTAGGGGAGGCAAAGAAATAAAGAAATCCCATTGCTAAGAAAAGAAAACACATTTCAAAGAAGAAGAAAGTTGAGAAGGATGAGGATGAAAAGGAGGAAAAAGACGTTGGTGCTCCTATGCCTAAGAGAAGAAGGATAGTAATATTATCACAGAAGGAGAAGGGAACTTCTAAGGCAGGAGATGAAGCTAACCCACCAGTGGTAGATGTGGAAAGTTTAGGAGAAAGGACATAGGTGTACACAAGAAAATCAAGAACTCCATCTCCTAAGGATGGTCTACCACATAAAAGTGTTTCCATAGCTTCTCTTTCCATTGAGCATGTGAATCTTCCTCCTTCTCATGAGACTCACAATGTACTAGCTGAATCCAAGGATGTTGAGGATCACCAAGATGAAGAATATGAAGAGATTCAAGAGGGTGATCTCTATAGTAATAAGGCAAAGATAGAGAAGGTATTACATTCTCCTCTAGTGACTTATGAGGATTCACCTATAGGGATGAAGAGGATATACCTCCTCAAAGGGAGGAAGTGTAAATTAGGACTCCCTCTCTAGTGCCTGAAAAAGAACATGATAAGGGAAAAGAGGATACAATTGAGGATATTTTTGAAAGGAAAGGTATAAATGAAGATGCATCCAAGGTTCACCAGGATGTAGTTTGACAACATCATGTACAGTCAGATTCCCTAGTTACAGGTTGGTTGGAAAATAAATTAAAGTGCAAGAAGATTGCGGTGAATGATACTCCTCCCAACTAGGATGAATTGCTGGCAAACATAAGAAAAGGTAAAGAAAAGAATAAAGGCAGGGTTATGTCTAGGATCAAGAGGGATGAAGCAAATAATAGGGTGGTCCAAATTTCTACTCCTTCTCCTAATAATAATAAGGATGATGTGACTGGTGGTAACTATAGTGTGCACACTTTCAACTTAGGGCCTACTTCCATGGAGCAAGATATTGAAGAATATGAAGCCTCTAGTGTTGTGATCTTGGGAAGATTGAGGAAGGAAGTGCATACCAAGCAAGAAATAAAGAAGGATAATGATAAAAGTTTGAGGTATCTGCAAGACTTGATAAAACCCTTGCAATACATCAGCCCCTCATCATCTGCTATCGGTTTTCTTCCACAAGAAACAATAACTGAGTTAGAGAAGATGAAGGCCATGACTCATGCCAAAATGAGCTAGTTGTAGAGAGTGTCATCAAGGACATTATTTCAATCGGTGGAGATGTTATGAGATAAATAGACTGGTTGAAGAATCTATTAGCCCAAGATAAGGAGGATGTGGAACTCTTGTTGAAGAAGACTAAAACCATCGTGGATTACACTTAATTCAAATTGGTGAGTGATGGAATTATTCCTTCATCCAAGGTTGCATAACCTTGGGAATGGTTTGAGGTTTTGCAAATAAAGCTAAGGGTTTTGAAGAAAGTGCGTAAGCAAGGGAAATAAATTGACGACGCCATGACTAAGATCTATAATAAGTGAATTTCCTTCTTTGAGGTTATGACACGAAGGAAAAGGTTTGCGCCAAAACATCTGAGCTTGTAGTAGTTGAGAAAATAGTGGAGATGTGTATTCTCCAGTCAATGAGGACCAAGTTATTGAGCACCAGATAGATGATGTAGCCACACACATTGCAGTGTTTGATAGATATCAAATCATGAGGTTGAATTGGGATAAGATTGGTAAGGAAATCAAGAGAGGACATTAATTCCATTGAAAGGAGGATGAACGTGTTATTTATGCCACCTTTAGCCGACTTGGAAAAGATATTTTCGATGGTGTAGGATAGGGCACACTGAGATAAAGACAAAGGGGAGAGTAGTTAATGCAATGCCTCATCAGAATTTATGCTTCCTTATTATTCCTCTTCCTCCTTTGCATGCATTGGACTAGGCTATGTTGGAGATCCCAAGCCAACTTGGATGGAGTGCATGCATTTAATGCATAGTTTGTTTTGTTTTGAATTCCTCTTGGCCAACTTGTGGCCAGCTTGTTTTGGTGGCCTTTATTAATGTAAACCTAATTGGGCTGACCTATCTTGGGGGGTTTCTATAAATTTGGCATTATGCCTCATTTTTAAGGGCTAGATAATTCTTAGAGAGAATTAAGAAATATAGCAATAATTAGAGTTAGGAGTTAGTTTCATTTTCCAAGCAGGTGTTGTAATAGAATACTAGAATTATTGCTACTTTTGGTAATTTAATTTAAATAAAGACATTGTGATTTGGTGCCTTTCTTGTGTCAAATTTTGATCTGGCATGGTTCCTAAGATTCTATCTTTTGAAATTGCTTAATTTTATTTAATTTATGATAAGTTTGATCTAAGATGATTTGGTGATGTTTAGAGTGTGATGCTTGAAGTGTTTGCAACAATCTCTAGTCCATACTTTTTGTAGCTAGTTAATTTTTAGTTGCTTTTCAAAGATAGCCTAGACTTAAAATTTTTGCTTAGTTCAATTGTGGATGCTTGTTCATTTCAATTGCAATAGGGTTATTTTTAATGAATATGCATAATCTGAAAAATATTTAACTTCTTAGAAGATTGCAGATTTATCTGGGTCAAACATGAATAATTTTATGAGGGATTGGTTCATTTCAAGTATCTTATCATTTCCATTGTTAATCTTAGAATTCAAATTAATCTTAGAAATCTCTTTGAAAAGGATGATCCCTTTTGTTGTTTATTTTGAATTTCAATTAGTTTTAGGATTTGAAGCATCGCCATATTGCTAGATCTGATAAATTTGAATTCAGCATTTGCTTGTTGTAAGGTCCCTTTGTAATTAACAACATTTTCACATTACCTCTAAGTTGTTTTATTGCATTGTCAAGACCTGACATTAGAGACCTTGGGGTTATCTCTTGAGGATTTGTAATAGAGATTTACCTTTCAAAAGAGATAGGATATCATATTTTGTCTGAGTTGTTGTTGAGCAAAAAACACTATCAATAGATTGGCACTAGAAGGAGGGTCGAAGAAATAAATTTCTCCATTCATTTCATTCCCTTGTCATCCTAACACCATCAATAGATTGGTGGTAGAAGGAGAGCTTGAATAAGCAAGCTAGATCGATTAATGTCTGCCATTTCTCTTGAGAGGTTCTGAAGAAGAACAAGATCTACTCGAGGGGAAGAGTAATTTCAAGAATTGCAATATTGTACTAGGGCGAGAAGGACCTGAAGAGGGGGAGAATCATCATCCACCCAGACACTCCCATCATCCCCATCATCCTCATCTTCATCAAGATCATCCTCATCAGATTCTGAAGCCATTCCTATTCTACAGCCCCAACCGGCCATAAATCAGCCATTACCACCTCCACCTCCACCAATGGCTTTTCTTTCCAATTATCCATCTCCCTTGATCTTCAATAATTACAATATCATGCCCAAGAACCCTGAGCACTTTTTTTGTAAGTTTCATACCAATGACCCTAATAAGACAGTAGAGGAGCATATCAGGATTTACAAGACCTATCTGAGAGATAGAGGAATCAACCATGAGGATGTTGCATGCAGGATTTTCCCTTATTCCCTAGGGGAAGATGCCTTTCATTGGTACAATAACCTACCTGCTACTTCTATCCATAATTGGACTGAACTTGAGACTGCATTTCTATAAAAGTTTAAAATCCCCATTAGTGCTAATGAGCTCTACATGTAGTTTACCAGAGTTAAGAGGGAAATTAATGAGCCTATGGGGTCATTCAATAATAGGTTCCACTGAGAATACACTAGACTTCAAGCACCTTATGTTGTACATGAAGCCACTACCCTAGAGGTCTACTTTGAACCCCTTGACAACCTTATATCCACCTTCCTTAAGTTGAGGACTAATCCCCCAACTACCTTTCGCATTGCATATACAGAGGTTGTGAAGGTTAGCATAGATCTGAGACACCATTTATTAGGACCTTTTCCATCTTTAGGACTTGCTTCTCACCCTAGACAAGTCCAGGCTCTCAAATATGTTTTGAATAATCATAATCCCATTATGAATCTAGTACCACCATTACCTTTGGTCCCACATCTAGGTCCTCCAATAAATCAAGCTCAGCCAATGACCACTTACCCTTAGTAAAGAGCCAATCAACCACTTTACCCACAATAACAGACTAGTTTTCCTACATATTTGCAAAATTTGTAAGTATTGAATCAGTTTGTTGGTTTTGGAGGATCACCAGGATACTTGCACGATAATATGAATTCAACACCATATAGTGGTCTAGTTAAGGAATGACTGGATGAGTTAACTAAGCAGGTGAATAAACTGAATATGGAGGTAACCTATCTTAGAAATCAAAACAACCAACTCCAAGATACACAAAATAACATGCAATCAAATTACAAAATGGAGAAAAAGGATGTTGTTAAAGGAAAAGAATTTGATAGAGGGCAACATTTTGACAGAAATCAAAATTTTGAAAGAGGATAAGGTTTTGGCCAGAAATTTGATAGGGGGCAAAAAGGTGGACTGGGGTTCAACAAAAGGAAATCACCTAGTAAAAATAGGTTGTGGAATATTGGACCTAATAATGGAGGAATTTCCACTCCATTGGATCATCCTTCTACTTAGGATAAGGCTCCAAGTGGTGTGTATCTAGTAGAGGCAGCTTTGTCTGGATGGTGTAGGCTCCATAAGACAAGTCAACAATTTTAGTTGGATTTCCCCGAGTTTCAGAATGCTGCTTCTATCTTTTAGTATGAAGTTGAAAAAAATTCCAATATTCAGGAGATTGTGCCCTCAAATCCTTATGATTCTCTAGTAATGGTACCTAACCATTCTCCATTCCAAAAAGGTGAGGAGAATGAATTGGAAGAAGATTCTAGTGATCCGGATAAAGAGATAGAATAGGTGTTGAATGAAGATGAAATCTCTCAGTTGTTTAATGAGGAGAATGAGAATGATAATGGCCCCTTGGATGAGGAGGAATTTGGTGTTGAAGAGGTCCAGATGTTTCAACAACCAATAAAGAAATATGATTTGAGGAACAAGCCTAACAGGTGTCCATAGGCTGGAGGCTCTTTCACTACTCCAAAAGATTCACATGCTAATAATAATCCATATTATCCTCATGCGCCAATATAGTATGTTGCGAGGGCAAGAAAACCTAATATATCAAAGGGAAACAATGTTGAAGCATCGAAGGACAAACAAACTAGTTATTGTAAGGAAACCCATGTTGATATGAATGTAAAGCAATTGAGTGAATAAGTGACTAAGGAATTCAAAAAAGTGAAGGTAATTCTTTCTGCTTTTGAATTATTAAGAGTCCCTACTATTAGGAATGCTTTCTTGGGGTCCTTCAATTCAAAGATAGCACCACGGGGAGTAACTTCCAATGAAGTAGTTTTTAGATCCTTTAGTTCATAAACACCCAAAGGCCAAGTCTAGGCACAACTTAGGGACATAGGGAGAGATAAGGATAAGGGTTAGGTTGCAAAAGCTCACACCCAATTGAGTTTTTTCCAAGGCAAGATGGAAACCCCTCCCTTTCTAATTTTTGTTTGTATCTTTTTGAAGAATCTGAATAATTGTCTGCTGGATTTGGGAGCATCTACAAATTTTATGCCTTTTGTTGTAGGAGAACTGAACATGATCTAAATAAGGTCACTCAATTGAAAAATATGGAGGTGAGTGTAGTAGGAGAACTATACATGATCTCCATACAAGTTCCATCAGATCCTAGGGTGCAATAGGTGATCAACATTTAGGTTGTTGATATTCCAGACACCTATGGTTTGATTTTGGGTTGGGATTTCACTAAGGCATTAAATGTGTATACATCTATAGACCGTCGCATGTGGCTACCATGTAAAGGAGTCCCAAATCAAATCGGAATTGAAAGAGATCCCATAATGAAGTATCTAATCATTGAATACTAGAATAATTCAAATGAGATATTAGTATCAGAGGTCAGCATGGGGAACTATGTGTTGGTTGCCTTAGTCTCAGATACAAAAGAGTTATTTATGTTGTAAGGACCCTTTTATGAGTATACATTAGAATCCAACTAGTCTAAGGAAATATTTATGATTCAAGATGATTCTATATCAGAGATCAGTGGTTTTGAAACACCTCAGTGAGAAAACAGATAAAATTGATGACCAAGAAGATAAGCAGCTTAGTTTGTTTGATAACTTCTAGGAGTTCATCCAGAGGTGTATGGAGAATCAGATACAGCTTGATAGGAATATGACTTTTGAAGAATTATTTCTCAAAAATTGGTGTCGATTCCATGATTACCCCCACTTTGAGTTCGAATGTGGCTTGTGTCATATTACGATGGATTAGGTACAAAAGTGCATTAACCCAATCTCAACTGTTAGGCTGAATATACAAGAAGAGTGAAACAACGATAGGGGTAAAAGCCTAATGCTTCTTGAAGAGCCTCCTAGTTGCAGAAAGATTTAGGATGACTCGAAGCGATCAGGGGAAAATCGTTGTTGGACATTAAGATCCGATGGATCCAAATCTAAACAAGGTGTTGGAGCAGGGTTTGAATTGATTAGCCCTAAAGGTAAGAGTTATTTTTCTTCTCATAGACTCCAATTCCAATATACTGATAATGTGGCTGAATATGAATCTTTAATCCATGGGTTGTTAATGGAATCAAGGAAAAAGGTTAATATACTTCAAAATTTTGGGGACTCTAAGTTGGTAGTCAAGTAGGTGAGGAAATAGTATTCATGTCATGATAGAAGGATGACTAATTATATGCATAGACTATGGGATCTTATTGATGGATTCGATGCTTTCAATATCCAGTTCATCCCTCAAAGTAAGAACCAAGTTGTAGATTCTCTGGTACAAGTAGCTAGTACATTGCAACCTTTATCACTTTCAAGATTGAAGAATTTTATTGTGGAACTCACTCCAGTACATTCAGTACCCGACAACACCACCAATTTCTAGGTATTTGAAGAGGATAAGAATATTCTTGATTTCATTAAAAATTGTGATGTGTTTTCTTATCAATTAATTGATAGGTAGAGCATCAAGAGGAATAAATAGACTTGGGAGGGGTCATCAACCTAAAGACCAACACTATCCCAAGAGGTATGGTGCAATTAGAATGAATTTTTGATATAGATAAGATAAAAGACTAGGAACAACAAGTCAAAAGGGAGTCTGTCAGTTGTCAATATGGGGACATAGGATGGCATGAAGAATGTTTTTATTGGTAAGGTATGCACTCTAGAAGAAAGAAAAGGGATTATTGATGCTTTACACACATATCAAGATTTGATAGCCTAGAGTTATGAAGACTTAAAAACATATGATACTTCAATCATTACACACACCATTCCCTTGAAGTCAAATGTCAAACCATTCAGACAAAGATAGAGACCAATCAATGCTTTGTTGGAACCCATCATTCAGAAAGAAGTGCAAAAGCTACTTTCAGCACGAATCATATCTCCAGTGAGGTATTCAGCTTGGATTGCAAATTTGGTTCCTATGAGGAAAAAGAATGGGGAAATCATAATATGTGTGGACTTTAGGAATCTTAATAGGGAATCAGAGAAAGATAATTATTCGATTCCTTCATTGGATGAAGTACTTCATATTGTCAATGGATCCCAGATGAAGTCTTTTCTAGATGGGTATTCTAGATACAACCAAGTCATGGTACAATATGAAGACAGACATAAAATTTCCTTCACTACAAAATGGGAAACTTTTTATTATCAAAGAATGCCTTTTGGGTTGATCAATGTTGGAGCTACATTCCAGAGAGCTATGAATTATGATTTTAAGGACATAATTGGTAAGTGCATCATTATTTATATAGATTATTTGAAAGACTTTTCTAAGAAGTGAGGTAATCATATAGTGGATTTATGCAAAGTATTCCAAAGGTCCAAAGAGTTTGGCATCTCACTTAATCCAAAGAAGTGCATTTTTTGGGTTACAGAGGGAAAATTGCTAGGACATGTTATTTCAAAACAGGGTATCATCATTGACCTTGAGCAAATAGAGGATATTTTGAAGATTCAGCCTCCTGCGAGAAATAAATAAATGAAGTCATTCTTTGGGAAGATTAAGTTTTTTAGAAAGTTTATCACTGGATTTGCAGAGATAGTGAAGCCCTTGAATTCTATGCTAAAATAGGATGCAAAATTATAATGGAGTGAAGAGGCCAATGGGGCATTTTTAGAAATTAAGAAAGCTATTGTTGAGGCTCCAGTGGTGGTAAGCCTGGATTATGCTAAGACCTTTTATATATATTCATTTTCTTCTTATCACTCCTGTGCTAGAATTTTAACTCAAAAGTATGATCAAGGTGATGATCTTACAATAGCCTTAATGAGTACCCCTTTAAAAGACGCAGAGTTGAGATATCATAATGTAGAAAAGTAGGCCTATGCTTTTGTCAGAGAATTGAAAAAGTTCAAACACTATATTTTGATCTTTACCATAGTGCATGATCTTGTGGTAAAGTTGTTCCTAATGAAAAATGAGTTAGGTGAACGAAGAGATAAATTGGTAACCATGTTGGAGGAATATGATATTGAGATTCAACCCATGAAATTAGTGAGAGGGCAAGGATTGATGAGGACAATGTCTGAGATAGGTCCTAAACTCACAACTCAGCATTATCATCTCCAAGAGGTATCTCTAGGAGATTGGTATGATGAAATCATTTATTATTTATTGAACCAACAATGTCCTTATCACCTTAGTGCAATTCAAAGGCAAGCTCTACATCTAAAGAGTGGTAGTTTTATGATGAAAGGGGTTGTCCTATATAAGAAAAATCATGAGGGTGTGTACTTAAGATTTCTGGAGAAGGAAGAAGCTACCAAAGTGATGATTGAATTCCATGAAAGATATGGCATGGGCCATGGTTCTACACCATCCACTAGCAATCAGATCCTAAGGGCGGGCTATTATTGTCCTACTTTATATAAGGATGAACACAACCATGTGAGGACTTGTCATGTATGTTAGATTGCAGCAAGTAAGGAAAAGTGTGTGACCCTTCCACTTTAGCCAATCATAGAGGTGAAACCATTTGCATAGTGGAGAATGGAATTTATAGGTCCAATTAACCCACCTTCTTCTATAGGCCATCGGTATATTCTAACCATAACTAATTACTTTACTAGATGGACTGAAGCTCTTGCATGTACAAACTTTACTTCAATCAATTTCCTTGAATCAGGTATTATTAATTGTTTTGGTTGTCCATTGTCTTTAGTTTGTGATAATGGTCCTATGTTTGCATCACTGAAACTTTACAATTGCACTTTTGATCATGGAATCTTCATAAAATTTGCATCCAATTGCTACCCTCAGGGTAATGGTCTAGCTAAATCCTCTAATAAGAATCTTTTGACATTCATCCATAAGTTATTAGAGAAGAATCCTAAGGATTGGCACACCCAGCTTAGATTTTTTCTCTAGGCAGACCATACTAGATAGAAGGCATCAATAGGAACCTCTCCTTATCACCTAGTGTATGGTTTGGAACTAGTATTCCCCATCTAGGTGAAGATCCCTATCCTGTAGTTCATTATTAAAAACTATGACGGAGAGATAAGTTTGAGGCTCATCTGGCTGAATTGTTACACCTTGAAGAGAAGAGAGATGAGGCCCTAGAAAACTTTTCCAAACATTAGGGCATAGTGAAAAGATGGTTTGATAGGAGAGCTAAGGTGAAAGCCTTTAAAATCTTTGACTTAGTTCTCTACTAGGATAAAGCCCATGATCGTAAGGGAGAGCATGGTAAATTTGACCAACTCTGGCTTGTCCCTTATCAGATTTCAAAGATTTTGGGAGATAATGATTTTTGCTTGAAAACCCTGACTGGAGATGATATCGTGCTCCCTGTCAATGGGCAGTATTTGAAGCATTACTTCCAACCCTGATTTGTCTGCAAATCTTTCTTGTACATAGTTAGAGTAGGTTTTCCTTTCTACTTTTCTTTGCTTGTTTTTTGTTCTTGGTTTGGTTAGTGTAGGTTTGCTTTGTTTTGTTTTGTTTTTTTCTTTGGTTAGTGTAGGTTTGCTTCAATTGGCTTTTCTTTTTTCTTTCTTTTTGCTCTTTCTTTCTTGCTTTCTTGGGGTCTGTTGCATCTCTGTAATAGACTGCTTGCTTGGGGTTATTCTAGGGATTTATTTTACAAACTCTAGTCATATTTTCTATGTCAAGTGGTGAAAATCCTCTATCTAATGTCCCTTGTACTTAGTAGTAGAGTCACTTGTTTCGATTGAATTTTGGAATGTATTTGGGTCTCACATTTTCAAAAAAAATTTAAGGATTATGAGGTTGCATACGGTTCTTGTGTAATTTGGCCAGGTAAAAAATCTTATATTCTACTTCAATGTCATTGTGGTCCTCATCCCTGAGTGTGAGTTTCATTACTTACAGGGTGGAAAGGAAGGTTTAAGAGAATGTCAAAAAAAGAAAAGAGAGAAGAGAAATTATGGAAAATCAAAACAAATCTTCACCTTATTAGAGGTATCCTAGTATCTCTATTGGGGCTATAGATTCCTGACTGGTAGTAGAGCTATTCTTGGGATGGTTATAGTGATAACCTTTCCGATTCTATGCATGCCTGATTGGAAATGAAGCTCTATCCAAGTTTATTTTGAAGTCAGAAATCTTATGTAGCTCGGTCAGACTAAATTTGGTTCTTACTGCAACTAAGGAATGGGAAATAAATGCATATACACACACTTTGACCTTGGTGTAGGAAAGGGTTTCCTTGCTTGTGATTTTTGAAAATTTGTTCATAGGTGACTTGATGTAAGGGCTAAAACCAAAGATTTTGGGTTTTTGATTCGAGTTTGTTCTTGAAATTCTCTGGAGCATTTCTGTAGCGGAGTCGCCATTTGTTGTGCACTTTTTGCACACATGCCCCACTAAAAGTAGGGACCCTCTTTCTTTCTCTTTTTATTTCATTCTTAGTGTTTTGGCCCTTTGATTTTGAAGATTTGATTTCCTTAGCATGTTCCCAAATGGTTATTGTTGTGCATTTTTTGCACACACGCCCCACTGAAAGTGGGGACCCTCTCTTGGCCTACCCTTTTGGCCTATTTCTATTGATTGCACCCTCTTTTGTGCTTATCTTTGAAAATCTTGGGGTTTTGGTCTTTTGTGCTTGTCTTGGTTTTGGGTGCCTTTGTGTTGAGTTCCTGGTGGTTTTGGAGTCTTGCAGATGTCGTCTCTGGGTGGTCTTCTTTTGCCTCCTATTTTTTATCCTTGGTGTTTTTATTTGGGTCCTACGGGTTGGTTTCCTCCCTTAGGTTTTCCTTGTTTACCTTGTTTCTTTTGTTCTATCAGAGGCAGAACCAGGACATGACTTAACTTTGAAATTTCACAAAGTTCACGGTTTTGTTCCCGTTCCCATTTTCATTTCGCTTCCCGCTCTCTTGCTTTCTTCATTTTGTTTGTTTTTGTCCTAAGGGTCGCTTTCCTCCCTTATATTTTCTTTGCTTCGATTTTTCCTTCATTTGTCGGAGGCGGAACCGGGATGCAACTTAACTCTAAAATTTCATAAACTTCACGGTTCTTTTCCCAAACCTGTTCTAACTCTTCTTCCTGCCTTCTTGTTTCCTTTTTCACTTTTCCCGTTTTTGCCTAAGGGTTGTTTTCTATTGGAATGATGGATGCATAGGTGGACCTTTTCCAGGAAGAAATATTCAACCACAAATAAATTATGATAATGGCATTCAAAATAGAGATTCTATTATGATCTATCAGATTGATAGATAGATGGATATATTACAAAGAGTACATATGCCTGATTATATAGGCAAGTGCTAAACCTAAAATGCAAAGAATGTTTCCAAGTGTTCAAATCACAATTCATGTGACAACAAGAAACCCTACCCAACTACCTAGGGAATGATAACAAGATGGAGATAAGTTGTAGAAAAGACAACTCATATTCTAGAAGGGAATATTATCTCAACACCTTTATTAAATGATTAAAATTAACCTAGGACTAATATGATTAGAAGGTGTAGCCCAAGATTTCTCCACAAAAGCAGGTGTGACCTCACAAAATGAAGAAGTCAAAGTGGGTGAAGACTGAATAGGAACCTCCAAAGATGGATGATCAACTGGATCCTGCTGCACTGAAATGGAACAAACCACATCTGTAGTCATAGAAGTATCAACAACTACAACAGTAGGTGGAGGAGATGGAAAGGATGACTCAAGAAAAGGATCTGAAGTGAGAAATCCAATGTTCAAGAAGCCAAATTTCTCCTCTGAATGATGATTCACACTAGAAGTGTGATGAACAGCTATAGGAACAAAAGCACCATTAGTAGCAAAATCTATAAAGGAATACAACCGAGATGAGTGATCCACAGCCCCAGTAGCAATAACCACTCTACTCTCCAAGTCTCTAATTATAACTGAATCAGGTGTGAACTCCACAGACCTTCCATTGCCTCCATGTGTGATTTGATAGATAGAAAGAAGGTTGTTCGTCAAATGAGGAACACACAAGACATCCAAAAAAGTGTTGTCTCCAAAACTAATAGATTCCTTCCCTATAACACTCATGTAAGTATTGTTTCCCATCAAAATAGGAGACATAGTGTGAGACTCAAAGGAAGTGAACATAGACTATGTAGAAGCCATATGATGAGATGCTCCTGAATCTATAAGCCATCTCCCTGATCCAAGACTCGAAGAAGCACAAAGAGCATGTCCCTTCATATCTGATGAAGTATGTAAACTAGTTGTGCCCCTTTCATATTGTACTAAAGAAGAAGAAGAAGAAGAAGAAGAAGAAGATGATGATGCATACATCCTAGAAGGAAAATCAATCTGATGTTTCTGAAGAAGATTCTTTAGCTCATTAATGTCCTTGTAGCAATTATGTTCTGCATGTCCTTCTCTCTAGAAATATCCACATGGGCCCTTCTCCTTCCTAAATTATTTCCCCTTAGAAGAGGATGATGAATCTAAGGACTCCTTCTATTGCTCATAATATTTGGAATCCTTTTGTTTTTGTTTCATTCTTTTTCCTGTAGAAGCCTTCTGATCTCTAAGCTCCTATGATGCAATAAGTGCCTATGATGAAGAGGGCTTCAACTTTCCCATATTAACCAACTTGGCCTACTCTTGAGTGAGAGAAGATGCAAAATCATCAAAAGAAGGCATAGTAAATCTAGTACCAAGTGCATCCCTAGTAGCATAAAAGGTAGAAACAAAAATTGAATAATCTGGTCCAAGCTTAGAAAGAATGGACAATATCAACTGAGAGTCTTCTTTCTAAACACCACACTATGACAACTGCAATCTAAGAGACTTGATTTTGGTGAAAAACTCCTGGATGCTATCAAAATCCCTAGGATTTAAGCCAATAAGCTCATTCTCTAACTAAAACCCTCTCATAGTATCCTGCTTCCCAAACAAAGACTGCAAAGTAGTCCAAACCGCATGGGGTGTAGTGCGAGACTCAATATGAAAAAGAAGGTCAGAAGAAAGAGACATACATAATGTACCATAAGCTTCATCACATCTATTAAACCACTTTCTCTTTTCAGCAGCACCTGTAGGTTCGATTTTTGTGCCTATGGTTACCCTATATAACCCTTTATGTTTCAAGTGAATCTCCATTTGTTTTTTCCAACCAAAATAGTTGAATGGAGTAAGGGGTGCAATATTATGTGTATCCATGACATAAAACAACAATATATACTATCAAATAAAAAAACAATTAATTTAGTCTACAGGAAACGGGTTTTCTAGCAAAAACATTTATTTCTAATTTGATTTTTGGAAAATCTACTCACTATTTGTAGACAAAAATAAAAACCCAGAAATATTTTGATGCTAGAAATAGAACCCAAAAATCATTTTTTTGATCCAACAAGCAGAAGATGAAAAATTGTTTGTTTTTAACCTTTAGCAAGGAGAAAAATGACGCCCGACGCTTTTTAGACTGCGATTTTCTCCAGATCTGTGTAAGATATGCAAAATCTAAAAGATACCCAGTTCATATTTCGATGCTAGCTACAAAACTCAAAAATTATTTTTCTTGCAAATGAGTGAAAATTGGATTTTTGAAGCAAATATGATGACGGCTCCAATAAAAAATGGCTTGCAATAAACCCTTGCTTGCCAAAGAATCTCACTAGCCAAACTTTCTTGATCTTGGGATGAACCTTCACTGGAATAGCTCTGATACCATGTTGGAATGATGGATGTATAGGTAGACCTTTGCCAGGAAAAAATATTCAACCACAAAGAAAGTATGATAATGGCATTCAAAATAGAGATTCTATTATGATCTATCAGATTGATAGATAGATGGATATATTACAAAGAGTACATATGCCTGATTATATAGGCAAGTGCTAAACCTAAAATGCAAAGGATGTTTCCAAGTGTTCAAATCACACTTCATGTGACAACAAGAAACCCTAACCGACTACCTAGGGAATGATAACAAGATTGAGATAAGTTCTAGAAAAGACAACTCATCTTCTAGAAGGGAATCTTATCTCAACAACTTTATTAAATGATTACAAGTAACCTAGGACTAATATGATTAATTAATACCTAAGTTAACTTATGCTAGTGTAATTGTAAAACCTTGCCAAAGGACCCTAAAGGAAGTTGCAACACAATGCGAAAGCGTACAATTTTTTTTCTTACAAGTGCATTATTAACAAAAAAGATGCACAATACTTCGCAACAACCTCTAAGGTAACATGACAAGATTACATCTATAACCAAAACATACACACCACTTGCACTCAAAGCATTTATTAAAATATTAACCATACATTTAATCTCACATACTTATAAAGCATTAAAGATTCTAACACTAGGATAACATAAAATAAGTTTCAGGTTACATTATCTTAAAAGTAGATTACAATACTCATTCCCAGAATGAGGTAGATCAAACCTAACTATTACAATTACAAGATTCCTCCTCGAATACAAATGAGGGGAATATTAATAACAAGAGCTATACTTAAGTAAATAGAAAGCTAAAACTAAAGAATGAAACCACTACGATCTCTCCACTAGAAAACCTCGCCACGCGATTTGCAAATCAAAAGGGGAACCCAATGGCGTAGGGCGCACGTTCCTCCCAACCAAGTGGTACCCGAAGGCCCATTGCCCATGCTAGGAGATAGTAACATGGATACAAGGACAATCCCTACAACCTCTAGTCATAGGCTGACTCGACACTAAACAAAACTACCACAAGAACAACACTAACTCAAGATTACATTGAAATATGAGTTTAACAGTATGACACTCCAGTAACCTATACATACAACTAACCTAGGAGAAATCCACTCAAGCTATATGAGTTATGCATCAGATCATTCCAAATCTCAATCCCCATTGAGCTTCACCCTCTTACGGCTATCATGAGATTCATTACCTCTCCAAACTAAGGAGGTACCAATAATCCAACAATTCCATACAAAGAAGAAACAACCATTCCCCGTTCGTGGAAACCGGGTGACTCACTGAAAACAACAAACCTTACTACCATAGAGAACTACAAAAGGCAAGACCAAGCAATGATAACTCACAAATTAACATTCTTCACGAAAAAGACTTATAATAACTCATCTAATACCTCTTTTCAATTACCCCTAAATACCACAGAAGATATCTCAAACACATCATAAAGGCATAATAGTTAACTGTTAACAACATTCTAATTTATCACAACCTTGCATATAGTCAACGAAATGACTTGTAACTATTCGCACCACTCAATTATCCCAATATAATTAAACAATTATTAAAACTTCATTTCATTTATTATTCCAATTCCCTCAATTTTAAATTAATAAATATCCAATTCCCCAATTACATTTATAAAAACATCAATTTCCTCTATTTACTTAAATACCCATTTCCCTAATAGACCAAGGCATGCAAATAAATTATTCTTTCTTTTATATCTCCTAATTGCACGCAACAATTTAAAACTAAAATAACATAAAATCTAGTTAAAATATATATATATTTAAAATATATCTACATTAAATCTCTTAAACTGAGTTTCCATTAACAACAACTACCTCCTCATTTAAAAGCTAAAACAATATATATTATTCAAAATTTCTAAATCCATTAATGTCTAAATCAATAAATGTTTAAATCAACTTATGCTTATATATAGTTCTCAATTTAATCTTACTGAATGCAATTTGTTTTAAAATAATAAAGAAATTAATTCTATTGTTTGCTTCCAAGTTTTCTTTATTAAATCATTATAAAATTTTAATTATGATCATTAAAGAAACAACCAGTTCACACATTTGCATGCACCCAATCAATAATATTTAATCAAAACCATAAATTTAAATGTTTTATAATAA
Source organism: Sequoiadendron giganteum (assembly GCA_007115665.2). Taxonomy (NCBI): domain Eukaryota; kingdom Viridiplantae; phylum Streptophyta; class Pinopsida; order Cupressales; family Cupressaceae; genus Sequoiadendron; species Sequoiadendron giganteum. The sequence goes on along the minus strand of VCHN02000014.1, from coordinate 81,837,830 downwards.
TATATAAAAATTTAAACCCCTTTGATCACGCATTAGAATTTACTCATATTTAAAAAATATATATTCAAATTAAATAGAATCGTTTTGTTTACTTATAGATTCTCTATTTACATCAAATTAGAAATATAAATGATTGCTTAAGTGCACACTTAATTGTGTCGATTGCATGCTCCCAACCAAACTAAAATTTACAATGATAACATACATTTTAATACATTATTTAAACTAATTCACCAAATAAAATCCTCTTTCTAAATATGCAAACAATATTTATATAAATATAAATATAAATAAAATAAAGAAATATTAACACACACAAATATATATATATAGATTTATTATTAACAGAGGCAGCCATGGGGAAAACAACTTGACAGTAGCCCCGTGTCCAAGCATAAATCAGAAAATATGATCTGAGTATTCGTGATAAGAAAACATCAAGACACAGAAACCCTCTAAATTTTGTGTCAACCCAGTTTGTAGAAATAGAGTTATAGACGACGCAACCATACCATTTTACTATGGAAAGATTTTACCTAAATTTTCTATAGAATATGTATTTATCAAAAACACAAAAATTTATAATTTTCCAGCTAATTAAATTGATTGAGAACTAACAAAAATAAATAAATTTCCTTCTTCAGAATAATCTTTCCAAAATTAGTTTGGTTCTCACAAAAAAGTTTTATACAAAAAGAGAGTTACAGATTGCCAGAGATTTCAAACAGAGTTTCCACAAACTTCTTTCAAATTTTATTTTTTTTACAAAAGTTTCTCAAGATTTTCACAAATTAAACAAATCATTTTTGAAAACACAAATTCTCTAATTTTTTCATTGTTTCAATCACATAATACAGAGAAGAAGAAAAACAATCTTTTCAATATCTAACACAAAAAACTTCAAACAAGAATTTTATTCCCTAAAATTTTAAAATTGAAAATAAACATTAAAGAACCTATGTTCTTTGAAGCTTGATAATCAATTCTCTATTGCAACTTGTTGATCTTCACTTCTAGATTCAAACCTGTGCAAAAATCCTTCCCATTCTTTTCTGCCATCTTCATTTTTTGAAAACCCCCAAAATAAAAGTTTTTCCAGAAAGTTCATTCCCGTGAAGTTTTTCAACCAAAAATAATTAATTAATCTTCTCACACACATGTCACAAAAATATCTTCTCAACAACCCTAGATATTTTTTGAAAGCCTTTGCATGTTAAATTAATTTCTAATTACAATTTAATTCCAACATAAATTTAGAAACTTCCAATTCAAATTTAAATTCCAAAATGAATTAATTTCCATTTATTTTCCAAATACTAATTTAAACCCAAATACTAATTTAATTACCACTAATTGAAATTAAATTTCAATATGCAATTAAATTCTATTATACAGCTTTCTAAATAACCAAATTTAATTAATTAATTTTAATATTTTAATAAATAAATTCAACCCTTGGGTTAAATTTAATTAATTAAATAAGTCAAATTTAATTAATCAACTTAAATAAAAACTTCTATCGCAATATATAATTTTAATTTAAATAAATATCAACACTATATAAAGCAATAACTCTAAGCATTTATTTCCAAAAACAAGAGCCCTTCTAAATTAAATAATATTAAAACAAGCACCAAAGACACAATAGACTTGACTAACAACACACTATGGCTAGGGTGTAGAACTGACACAGGTAACCTAGCTACTATCTCCCAATCATCATACTGTTGGGTCAACACACTCAAACCTATGAAGCCAGGTGGAGTTGATGTCATGTACCTGGAAACCTGTCTCCAAGGCATCAATAGCATATGCATATAAAATCATTATAAAATACACCGTGAAGAGGAAATCACATAATCATAAGGCACTCACAAGCGAGTGATGCAATTATGTCCCCTTCACCAATTCAGTATCATCAAACTGACACTTCCATCTTAATAGCATCCATAAGCAATAATCATGTCATAATAAACCAACATTATTTTAATCAATGCATGACAAGTATAACATCAAGGAAAGTACATCTCATAACACACATAGTTTGTATTGTTCAATAAGCAATGATGAAATAACAAAGCATCTTAATCTAACATAAGAGAAAAACTGAGGGGTGTTACAATAATAATTAATTAATTACACTAACAGTTTCCTCCCTTAGGATTTCCTCGGTTTTCCTTTTCTTTCATTTTGTTGAAGGTAGAATCGGGATGGAAATTAACTTTGAACTTTCACCAAGTTCATGGTTTGGTTTCCATTCCCATTTTGGCTCCGCTTCCCATGTATTTTTTTTTTTGCTTTGTTAGCCCTTCAAGTTGGTTTCTTTCGCTTGGTTTTGCTTTAGTCTTCCTTTCTTCCACCAAAGTCAAGACCAGGAAGGAACTTAAATTTGAACTTTGGCAAAGTTCACGATTCGGTTCTCATTCTCGTTCCGTCTCCGCTTCTATCGGGGTTTGTTTTGTTTCTGCCTCCACCTATTTTCCTTTGGCTCCCATTCCCATTCTGCCCTTGCTTTTGCCTATTTCCCTTTTTTTTTTCCTTCCATTCTCATTTCATTTCCACCTCTGCCTATTTCTCTTCCTTTCCCGTCTTGGTTCTATCTTTGCTTCCATTGGGCTTGGTTATGTTCCTGCCTCCGCCCTTTTTCCTTCCGGTCCCATCTTGATTTCGCCTCTGCCTCCTCCTGTTTTGTGTCTCTGTTCCTATTTTTCTCATGGCTCCACCTCTGCCTGTCTTTGCTTTCGCTTCCTCTTGGGTTTGTGCATGATTTTCTTGCCTTAGGAACTCTATGGGTCGAATTGGATTTTGATGATGTATTGAGCATAAATGGTGGCCTATTTGAATGTAGGTTGGATCGAGTTGGGGTTCTTGAGTGTAGTTTGAACATTGGCTTGATCTGCAAGTGCGTTTGTGTGTTTTCTGGTTGTCATACAAAAACTATTCCAGCATGCAAGGTCAACGTGTTTGGTGGCCATTAGTGATGGGAAGATTTGGTTGGTGGACTCAATTTGAACTCGAATCTGATCGATGGCTAGTGTTAGAGCTTGTGTTTCACATATGTTGTTTTTCACATGGGTGAATCATTGATGGTTGGCATGGCTCAAGGATTTGTTCCCCTGAATTTGTGTGATCTTGATCGATCTGAGGGGATCTTGCTACATTCAATGCTGGATGACGAGTTATTGCTAGTTGTCGGGGCCGATTTAGCTAGTGGTCGAGCTTCTTTGTAATCCTATCTCTTGTTCACATGGGCATGCTCTATAACTATGGCCTTTGGCCTCATTTATCAGGGTTTAGATTGGTTGGGTTCATTCATTCTCCCATTAGATGATTGAATAGACTAAGCCACAATACTTGTAAACAATAGATTTAGCAATAGAGTAGCATATGTTAGAAGATTAGAAGTTAGTTTTTACATTTCAAGCAAGTGTTGTAATAGAGTAGAATTATTGCAAATGTGATGATTTAATACAAAGTGTAGACATTGTGTTATGACTAGTGCCTTCTCTTGCATTGAATAATCACACATGGTTCTTGTTCTATGTTTTAAATTTCTTGGAAATAGTTGAATATATATTAGGTTTAGTTATTAATGCTTGTGATTTAATGTTTGGTGTGTTGTAGCAATCCTTGGTTCGTACTTTGGGAAACTTCTTGATTATGGAAATGTTGTGCAAGGTCAACTTGTACCTCATATCCATGTGCTTAGTTCAATTGTAAATATTCATTCATTTTTATTTAATGAATGCCCATAGTCTAAAAATATTTAACACCTTAGAAGATTGCACTGCTTTCTGCAAGATTGTAGGTATAGCCTGAGTTGACCAGAAACTAGTTTAAGGGATCGTTCCATTCCAAGTATTTCATCATTTCCATGGTTAATCTTAGAAGTAGTGTTAACATTAGGAATTTTGAAACCATCATCATTTTTTGTTTCTTTTATTATTTGGTTAGAACTAGAATTTAAAGCATCACCATATCTTAAAATTTGATGAGTTTAGAGCTTCCAGCATTTGTGCGTAGGACCCCTTGTGATTACTAGAATTTTTAATTTTTATCATTGAGTTTTTTCTACTGCATTTTCATGACCTAACACCCATGAGACCTTGGGGTTATCTCTTTGTTCATAGAGATCAACCCTTCAAGAGAGATAGGATAACTTTTGTTTTTTCTAAGTTGTTATTGTGCAAAAACACCAAACAACAGGATTGGCACTAGATCCTATCTCTCTTGAAAGTTTGATCTCTTTGAACAAGAGATAACCCAAAGGTCTCATGGGTGTCAAGTCATGACAATGTAGTAGAAAAAAATCAGTGATAAAATGTGAAAATTCTGGTAATCACAAGGGGTATTATGCACAAATGTTGGAAGCTCTAAACTCATCAAATTTTAAGATATTGTGATGCTTTAGTTTCCAGTTCTAACCAAATAATAAAAGAAACGTCAAAATATGAGGGTTTCAGATGTTCTAATGTTAACATTACTTCTAAGATTAACCATGCAAATGATGAAATACTTGGAATGGACCAATCCATTAAACTAGTTTATGGTCGACTCAAGCTATACCTACAATCTTGGAGAAAGTAGTGCAATCTTCTAAAGTGTTAAATATTTTCAAACTATGGGAATTCATTCAATAATACTGAATGAATATCTAGAGTTGAACTATGAACATGAATATGAAGTACAGGTTGACCTTGCACAACATTCCCATAATCAAGAAGTTTCCCAAAGTATGAAATAGGGATTTCTACAACACTCCAAGCATTAAATCATAAGCATTACTAACTAAACCTAAGATGTATTCAAACATTTCCAAGCATTTTTAAATATAGAACAAGAACCATGTGATATTATTCAATACAAGAGAAGGAACTAGTCATAACACAATGTCTACACTTTGTATTAAATCATCACATTTGCTAAAATTCCAGTCTGTTACAACACTTGCTTGAAATGTAAAAACTAACTTCTAATCTTCTAACATGCTACTCTATTACTAAATCTGTAAGTGTGAATATGTGAATAATATTAAAACACTTTTTAATATGACATTATATCAAAGATTAAAAAAATTGAACTAATTCAAAACAGTAATCAATTGAAAGCATCATATTGCTCTCTATCTCCAAAGATTTAGTAAATCCTGATTGCTCTCAGATTGTTTAAGAAAATAAGACTATTAAAATGACAATTCAAAGAACGAGATGATGCTATTTCAATACTAAATGATAAACAATGTAAACTAGCATATATGAAATAGATAGTTGTAGCTACAGGAGGCAGCAATGGTTGAAAACTTGATTGCTTGGTGCTTGATGTGTGAATGCTTTATTTGTGAATGCTTGATGCTTGATGCTTGAATGCTTGATGCTTGATGCTTGAATTCTTGTAGAGTAAGAGTGCATAAACCTGATTATCTGGATCCTTTCTTGGCTGAATGAGGCTTGTATTTATAGATTTCCTAGCTGTAGAAATTCACAGGGAAAGCTTTGAAAGTATTGGATTCAATATGGAGAATTTAATGGTGAGAGATTGAGGAGATTGAGAGAAAGATGGAGATTGTCTCTACCCATGAAAAAACCAGGCAAGAGAAGAGGAAAAATTGATGGAGGAGGATTGAGAGATCAAATTCCAAATTTGTCTCCAATTTGTCTCCAAAACTTCCCATGAAGTTTCAATCAATTAATTTTGACATGATTTTGACATAATTTAGACATAGGATATCTAATTCATTTTTGAGAGAATATAGATGGAATATTCCTTATGCTCTAATTCAAATATTTTTTATTTATTTAAATTAGCAAAACAGAGATAAATAATTTAATAAAATGAACTATAGGATAGTTGTTTATTAAATCAAACAGAAGAATATGGAAATTAATTAATAAAGTGTTTTATCTTTATTTAATTAATTTAAGATGGATGTGATAGATTGAAATAGGGATATGATAATTAAATCGAACAAAGTATTTAATTTTGTTTATTTAATTAAGATGAATATAAATGTGAACTATATAAATAAATATTTCTATTTATTCAATAGTAGATGAAATTAGGATAATTAATCAAATAATTTGTATTTAATTAATCGGAAGCTCCAGACCAATTTTAGGTGTATACAAAATCTACTATTTACGAATCTTTTGGCTTAGTCTCTTCAAACAATTAGTGGGAGAATGAACGAACCCAGCCAATCCGAACCCTTACAAATGAGGCCAAAGGCCATACCTATAGAACATGCAGGCATGAACTAGAGTTAGGGTTACAAAGAAGCTCGACCACCAACCAAATCGGCCCCAATAGCTAGCAATAACTAGTCATCCAACATTGAATGCAGAAAGAGCCCCTCAGATCGATCTGGGATCGCACAAATTCAGGGGAACAGATCCTTGAGCCACACCCACCATGAATGCTTCACTCGCGTGAACAACAACACATTTTAAACACAAGGTTGAACACTAGCCATTGATCAGATTCGAGCAGGGAAATGAATGGCTCGTATTAAGCAAAACCAGGTTGAGTCTACCAACCAAATCTTCCTTTCATTAATAGCCACCAAACATGTCGAACTTGCATGCAAGAATGGGTTTCATCTAACAATAGTCGCAAAACACACAACCGCACCTACAAATCACACCAAATATTCAAAGTACATCTAAAAACCCCAGATCGATGCAACCTACATTCAAACGGGCCAGCATTAATGCTTAATAAATCATGAAAATCCAAGTTGATCCATAGAGTTCCTAAGGCAATAAAATCATGCACAAACCCAAGCAGAAGAAGAAGCAAAGATAGGTGGACGTGGAGTCATGAGAAAAATAGGAACAAAGGCATAAAATAGGCAGAGGTGGAGGCAAAACGAAGATGGGACCAGAAGGAAAACAAACAGAGGTGGGAATAGAACCAACCCCAATGGAAGCAGAGATGGAACTAAGACAGGAAAGGAAGAGAAACAAGCAGAGGTGGAAACAAAATGAGAATAGAAGGAAAAAAAATGGAAACATGAGGAATTGGGGGCAGAATAGGAATGGGAACCGGAGGAAAATAGGAAGGGGCGGAAACAAAACCAACCCCTACAGAAGTGGAGATGGAACAGGAATGGAAACCGAACCGTGAAATTTGAAAAATTTCAAAGTTAAGTTCCATCCTGGTACCGGCTCCAATGGAAGAAAGGAAGACCGAAGCAGACCCAAGGGAAAGAAACCAACCCAAAGGCCGAACACAACGAAATAACAAAGACATGAGAAGCAGAGCCAAAACGGGAACAGAAATCGAACCATGAACTTGGTGAAAGTTCAGAGTTAAGTTCCATCCCGATTTTTCCTCTAACAAAACAAAAGAAAAGGAAAACCGAGGAAAACCTAAGGGAGGAAACCAACCCTTAGGCCAAAAAAAGGAAAAATAACGAAGGAAACGAGAAGGCGGGAAGCGGAGCAGAATAGGAACGAGAGCAAACTGTGAACTTTATGAAAGTTCAAAGTTAATTCCCATCCCGATTCCACCTCCAACAAACGAAGGAAAAAGCAAAGCAAAGAAAACCTAAGGGAGGAAAGTGACCCTTAAGACAAAAACAAACAAAATGAAGAAGAAATCAAGAGAGTGGGAAGCGGAGCCAAACAAGAATGGGAACAAAACCATGAACTTTGTGAAAGTTGAAAGTTAAGTCCCATCCTAGTTCCACCTCCGGCAGAACAAAAGAAACAAGGATAACCTAAGGGAGGAAACCAACCCTTATGACCCAAACAAAAACACCAAGGGGAAAAAACATGAGGCAAAAGAAGACCATCTTGAGAGGACATCTGCAAGACTCCAAAACCACCAAGAACTCAACACAAAGGCACCCAAAGCCTAGGAAAGCACCAAATACCAAAACCCCAATATTTTCAAAGATAAGCACAAAAGAGGGGGCAAGCCACATAAACAGACCAAAAGGGTAGGCCAAGAGAGGGTCCCTACTTTCAGTGGGGCGTGTGTGCAAAAATTGCACAACAAATGATGACTCCATTGGGGAAATTCTCCAAAGAATTTCGATGAAAAATTGGCATCACGAACTCAGAATCTCTGGTGTCAATCCAACCACCAAGTTACAAATAGACAAAGTTCCAAATATCACTAACAAGCCAACCTTTCCTATACCAAGGTCAAAGTGTGTGCATATGCATTCATTTCCTTTTCTTAAGTTGCAAAAAGGACCAAACTCAATCTGATAGGGCTACCTAAGGATTCTAACTCCAAAAGCAACCTAGATAGAGTCTCACTACTAGTCAAGCATCCATAGCCCTAGTGAGGTTATCATTGTGACCCTCCCTAGCATAGCTCTACTGCTAGCTAGGCATCCATAGCCTCGGTAGAGATACTAGGATAGCCTTGAAAAGGTGAAAATTTCATTAGATTTACAATATTTTCTTTTCTTTTCTCTTTTTGGTATTCTCTTTTGAGATTATCTTTTAAATATTTACTTTTCACCTTGTAGGCAATGAAGCCCACACTCAACGATGAGAACCACAGTGGCACTGGAGTAGAATTTAAGATTTTTCACTCAATCAGACCTCCTAATTACCATATGCATCCTTCAAATTCTTAAGATTTGTGTGAAGATATAAGACCCAAGTACATTCCAGAATTTAACTTAGTCAAGTGACACTAACTCCTAGCCCATGCACCATCAGATGAAGGAAATCTACTAGTTTGAATGACTCCAAAAAGATGATAATATTTTGTAAAATAAATCCTAGAGCAGCCCTAGACAAACAACCAGTTGTACAGATGCAACAAGCCTAGAGGAAAGGAGGACAACCCCAAAAATGCAGAGCAGTAGAGAGAAACAACCCAAGTAGACCAAAGCAAACCAAAACTAGAAGAGACCCAAACCAAAAAAATAACAAGCAAACAAGGAAAAAACAAAAGAAAACCTACTCTAAAGGCAACAACAAAACAAAATAAAGGAAATCTAATCTACTTATGTACAAGGAAAGAGTTGAGAACAAATAAAGGTTGGAAATAATGCTTCAAGTACTACCCATTGAGAGGCAATGGGATATCTCCTCCAGTGAGGGTTTTCAAATGAAAAGCATTATCTCCCAGAATCTTCACAATATGATAAGGACTGAGCCAAATTTTGTCAAATTTTCCATGCTCCCCCTTTTTTTCATGGGCTTTATCCCAATAGAGAACCAAGTCAGAGATTCTAAAGGCTTTCACCTTGGCTCTCCTATCAAACCATCTTTTCACTATACCCTAATTTTTGGCAATTTTTTCTAGGGCTTCATCTCTTCTCTCTTCAAGGTTTAACAATTCAGTTAAGCAGGCTTCACACGAATTGCATAATAATATTCAATTACAAATTGCAGGGTAAGGATCATCAGCTATATGAGAAAGACAAGTTCCAAGCCATACATTAAGTGATAAGGAGAGGTTCCTAAGGATTTTTTCTATCTAGTGCAGTCTTCCCAAAGAGAAAATCTGAGCTGGGTATGCCAATCCTTGGGGTTCTTTTCTAGTAGTTTCCAGATGACTGTCAATAGGTTTTTATTGGAAGACTCAGCCAAACCATTCCCCTATGGATAGGATTTGGATGAAAAATTTATGGAAATTCCATGATCATAAGCCCAGTTAGAAAAATTTAAAGATGCAAATGCGGGACCATTATCACAAACTACAACCAATGGAAAACCAAAGTGATTAATGATACCTGATTCCATGAAATTTATTACCACTTCAGAAGTGCATTTTTTTCAAGAAAGGGCCTCAGTCCATCTAGAAAAATAATTAGTTAAAGTAAGAATATACTTGTGGCCTCCAGATGAAGATGGATTGATTGGACCTGTGAGGTCAATTCCCCATTGTGCCAATGGTTTTACCTCTATGATAGGTTGAAGTGGAAGAGTTGCACACCTCTCCCTAATTCCTGCAATTTGACACACATGATAAGTTCTCACATGGTGATGTGTGTCCTTGAACAAGGTAGGCCAATAATATCCTAGCCTTATAATCTGATTTATAGTGGAAGATTTTGAACCATGGCCTGTGCCATATTTATCATGAAATTTAGTCATTACTCTCCCTACCTCTTCCTTCCCTAGGCATCTCAAGTATACACCTTCATGATTTCTCTTGTATAAGACAACTCCCTTCATCATAAAATTGTCACTCTTCAAACACAGAGCTCTCCCTTGTACTTAATTAAGGTATTTTGGACACTACTGATTCAACAAGTATTAGATAATGTCATCATACCAGTCCCTTAGAGAAATATCTTCAAGATAATAATGTTGGGTAACAAGGCTAGGACCCATTTCTACCATTGTCTTGGTTAGTCCCTGCCCTCTTACCAGCTTCATAGGTTCAATTTCAATATCATATTCTTGTAACATAGTCACCCACTTGGCTCTACATTCACCCAACTCATTTTGCATCAACAACAGCTTGACTGCAGTATCAGGGACTATAGAAAAGACCTCGTTTCTCAGTATATAGTGCCTAAACCTCTTCATAGTTTGGATCAAGGCATAAGCCTGCTTTTCAACATTAGGATACCTCAATTTGGAATATTTCAAAGGTGCACTCATGAATTCTATGGGATGCTCATTCCCTTGATCGTACTTTTGTGTCAACAAGCCCACACAGGAGTGATCAGAAGAAAATCAATAGATGTATAATGGTTTAGCATAATCAAGACTTACCAAAATAGGGGCCTCAACAATAGCTCTTTTGATTTCTATAAATGCTTCTGTAGCCACTATATTCCATTCAACCTTTTCTACTTGCTTCAACATGGCATTCAATGGCTTGACTATTTCTACAAATCTAGTGATAATTTTTTTGAATAAGTTAATATTGCCAAAGAATGACTTCATTTCTTTCTTGCTTGTAGGGGGTTGAATTTTCAATATAGCATCCACTCGTTCAGGATCGATGGAAATACCTTGTTCTGAAATAACATATCCTAATAGATTTCCCTTAGTTACTCCAAAGATGCACTTCTTTGGATTAAGTGAAATACCAAATTCCCTGCAGTTCTAGAATAATTTGCATAAATCTACAACAAGATCACTTCTCCTCTTGGAAAAGAATATCAAATCATCCATGTAGATGATTATGCACTTGTCAATGATGTACTTGAAGGATATATCCATAGCTCTTTGGAAGGTAGCTTCGGAATTTATTAATCCAAAGGGCATTCTCCAATAAACAAAGGTTCCCCATTTTCTAGTGAAGTCAGTTTTGTCCCTATCTTCATATTGGACCATGACCTAGTTCTAGACTGAGTACACATCTAGAAAGGACATCATCTGAGATCCACTAACAACCTGAAGCACATCATCCAATAAAGGAACTAGATAATTATCCTTTTTTGATGCTCTGTTTAGCTTCATGAAATCAACACATAGTCTGATTTCTCCATTTTTCTTCCCGAATGGAACCAATTTTGCAACCCATGTTGAATGTCTTACTAGAAATATGATTTGTGTTGAGAGTAGCTTCTACACTTCCCTCTGAATAATGGGCTCCAACAAAGCATTAATTGGTCTCTATCTTTTCCATAATGGCTTAACATTAGACTTGAGGGGGGTAGTATGTGTAATGATCGAAGTGTCATATGTCCTTAGGTCATCATAACTCCAAGATATCACATCCTAATATGTGTGCAAAGCATCAATAATTCCTTTCCTCTCCTCTGGAGTACACACCTTACCAATAAAGACATTCTTGACATCACATTGGGTCCCCATGTTGTATGTTTCACACTGACAATTGAGGGATTCCCTTTTCATTTTCTGCTCTTGATCTCTTATCCTATCCAGATCAAATATCCTTTCCAATTGCAAAATGCCTCTCAGGATGGTATTAGTTTTCAGATTGAGGACCCCTTCTAGGTCTATTTCAACCTCTTGAGGCTCAACCTCATCAATTACTTGGGAAGAAATCACATCACAACTAGTGATAAAATCAAGAATATTCATATCATCTTCAAATACCTGAAAAATTGGTGACATTATTAGGCACCGAGGGCACTAGAAAAAGTTCCACAGTGAACTTATGTAAGCCTGGAAGTGATAAAGGTTGTAATTTAATTGCTGCTTGTGCCAGAGAATCAATGATCAGATTCTTACTCTGAGCTATCAACTGAATGTTGAAGTCGTCAAATCCTTCAATAAGATCCCATATTTTGTGTCTATAATTGGCCATCCTTCTATCATGACATGAGTATTGTTTCCTCAGTTTCTTGATCACTAGCTCAGAATATCCAAACACTTACAAAATTTTAACTTTCTTTCTTAATGTCATTAATAGCCCATGAACTAGAACTTCATACTCAACTACATTGTTAGTGCATTGGAATTGGAGTCTATGAGTTGCAAAGTAGGTTTTACCTTTAGGATTGATCAGTTGAAGCCTTGCTCCAACACCTTGCTTGGATTTGGATCCATCAAACCTTAGTGTCCAACAGTCATTAGCTCCTCCTTCTCTTGGGGTACCCTTGTCCTTTTTGCCACCTGGAGGTTCTTCAGGAGGTTTTGGATCCTTCTCTTTTTGACTATTTTAAATTCTTTGTATGTTTAACTCAATGGTTAGGGTTGTTTCAATGTGCCTTTGTATCTATTCCACTGTATTTTGAAACAAGCAAAATTAAAGTTCAGAATGAGGAGCATCATGAACTCTGCACCAATTACGAAGAAGCAATTCTTTGAAGTTCATATTTCTACCCAACTGAATTTGATCTTCTACACATTTCCAGATAAACTCATGGAGGTTATCCAAGAAATTGAGTTGTCTATTTGCCTAATCATCAAGTTCCTCCGTTTGTTCAAATTGCACATCAAAGCTGCTAGCTTTTGATGTGGATTTACTAGAAGAGCTTTGCAACACCAAGATTTCCTCTATGTCCAAATTAGGGGAGGCTAGGACATAGTTTCTCATACTGACTTCTAAAACCAATATCTCATTTGAAGTATTCTAATATTTAGTAATGACATATTTCATTCTTGGTTCTCTCTCAATTTTGATCTGATTTGGGACTCCTTTCCAGGGGAGCCACATGTGAGAATGATTTGTGGATGTGTATCCATTTAGTGCCTTGGTAAAATATCTACCCAAGATCAGACCATAAGTGTAAGGAATGTCAGCTACCTGAATATTAAGTACTTGTTGCACTCTAGGATCCGAGGCAACTTGCATGGGAATCATGTTCAATTCTCCTACTATATTCACCTTTTTTTGTCCAATTGGGTGATCTTCTTCTGAGAGGTTGCAGGGGTAATACCAAGAGCCCTATAGAAAAAAAATGGCATAAAATTTATGGATGCCCCTAAATCTAGTAGACAATTGTGCATATTTTTATCGAATATATGAATAGAAATCATAAAAGGAGGGCTTTCCATTTTTGCTTGGAATAAATTCAACTATGAGTCAGTTTGTGCAACCTTACCCTTATATTTTTCCTTACCCCTATCCCCGATTTATGATTTACTAGGACCTTTTGGTGCTTGTGAACTAGGAGGCCTTACAATTTCCTCACTAGTTTCCACTCGTTGTGTTACTGTACTTGAATTGAAGGACCCTAGGACTATGTTTTTGATTTCAAGAACTCTTAATAACTCAAAAGCAAAGAGACTCACCTTCACTTTTTTGAGTTCCTTAGTGACATATTCTCCTAGTTGTTCCACATTCATGTCAGTGTGGACCTCTTTGGAATGACTAGTCCTCCTGTCCCTTGCTACATCAGCATTACTTCATTTGGAAACATCTCATTGTCCCTCTTTTGTGAGGTATTGTGTTAGCACTAGAGAGTAAGATGGATTTTTATTGGCATGTGGATCTATTAGAGTAGTAAAATTATGTGGAGGGGAAAATCTAGTAAACGGTCCTCCAACTTGTGGATTCCTATGGGGCTTGCTCCTCAGATCATACTTTCTGACAGGTTGCTAAAAAATTTGCATTTCTTCAACATAATCCTCTCCTTCATCCAATGGGCCATTTTCATTCTTATCTTCTTCATCAAATAAATGAGAGATTTCGTCCTCATTGAGAAATTGTTTGGCCTCTCCATTATGGCTACTTGACTTCTCTTCTGGTTCATTCTCCTCATCCCTCAGGAAAGGAGCATGATTCAACACCAAAACTGGGGAATCATAGGGATTTGAGGGTACCAATTCTTGGTGAGTGGAGTTATTTTCAACTTCATATTGAAAAAAGGAAGCAATATTTTGAAATTCCTAGCAGTCAAGCTCAGAGTGTTGATTGTTCTTATGAAGCCTACACCAGCCAGACAAAGTGGCTTCTGCTAAGTACACACCACTAATCTAGTGGAGTGGTAACTCCTCCATTGTTAGGCCTAATGTTCCATGACCTATTATGCCTAGGTGGTTGTCTACTTTCAAATCCTTGTCCACCTTATTGACTTCTATCAAATTTCTGATGAAAACCTTATCCTCTTTCAAAGTTTTGTTTTTTATCATAGTGTTGCCCTCTATTATAACTTGATTGCACACTCTTCTAGTTAGCTTGGAGTTGATTGTT